>VDFB02179234.1:114878497-115097742 GCA_007258455.2 Sequoia sempervirens | reverse complement strand
CGTTGATAAATTTGGGGAAAAATTAACCTCTAAGTCTAATTAGGCTCCATATACCAACAATTTGGAAGGTTGACAACTAGCTAAAGGGACTACATCAAGTGTCATATTATGAACATCTCTAGGTGTAATACATAGAAGATCACTCTCATCAGGAGGATCATTACATTTTTCAGATCTATTGCTTTGAAAATAAAATATGGAGATTATTATGCACCTCTTAATAAATTTTAGCAATTTCATCATCATCATCATCCAAATTGATCACAATGGGAGGTTTTATGACAATTGTAGTTGAATATTATTGTTTCACTTCTTGTTTTGGTTCCAAGTTTTTTTTTGGGGAAAGTTGTATTTCTTCTTGAGTTGTTTCCATAGGTGTTGGATTATCATTCACTATTTTATTTTTTTCTTCCAATTGATGAGTGATAGCACAATGCCTACGCTTATGCTCTTTATCATTTCAGTTTCTTCTTGTATGGTTTTCAATTTGTGATGGGGTAGGAGTGGGTTTCTTGACCATTGATTTATTTTCTTCCTATAAGGGAGGAATTGAAGGAACCACTGGGGGTAAGGAAACCATTTTCTCTTTAGGTCTATACACTTGTTTTATCTTTGGAGGAACAAAGGAAACATGTGATTGTTTCTTGGAATTTTATAGGATATGGGTGGGGGAACTATAGCATATTTACCTTGGTTAGCTGGAAGGGTTTTGGTCCAAGCTTAGGTTCATCTATAACTTGTAGGGGAGGAGGAACAACCATGGACCTATCATTCTAATGAATATTTCTAAGAGATAACTTTGTTATGAAATTTTCCTTGAACTTTTTCTATGACTTGAAAAATAAATATTCATGAGGCTTAATAGGTTCTAGAGGTTTAGGCCAAAATAAATTCAATAAAAAATTCCCACAAGAAGACAAAATATTAAACTAACTATGATGAACTATAAATATCTCATTTTTAAAGGGGGATTTTATGCACTTGTGAATAACTAATGTGATGGCATTCATACAGCGTAGCCATGGATATCCTAGCTTCACATGGAATTGGTTTGATTTCGAGATGATAGAGAATGAGACACCTAATTGTTTAGGTCCAACTTTAAGAGGAAGAGTGATGGAACCAATCGTAGGGTGAGCAAACCCATCAAGAATTTTTATCCATTCTTTTGATTTTTCATAAGAATCTTGATAAATCTCATGCACAAACAAGAACTCCTCAGTGATCACATTCTCAACACACACAAGATCAATGAGTATTCCTTGTATAATTTTTTATTGATATGGATGAAAATGTAGAGAGGACCATCAGGTGTATGTCTAGGTGCATCACTATGAGTGAAAGTAATGTTGGGTAACACAGTTGTTTGTCCCTTATGAGCTTAAAATTTTATTAAAGAAACCATGCTATCTACCTCCTTTTCTTGATTATTTTCATCATTCATGTCATCACTCATATCATCAGTCTTATCAACATTCATCTCATCATTCTTAACATCAAAAGCTTGCAAAAATTTGGATGAATGGTTAGGCATAGGATTTGTAAAAATTTGCAAGTTTTGGTTAGGCGGGGCAACAAACTTATTCCCTTGATCATTAACACCACCCAACTAGATGTGATTAGAAAAAATGTGGTCTTGAACTTATTGTTTAAGATCCATGCTTCATTTTGTATCATGTCAACTTGTGCAATGATATTGAAAAAACGCATTTGGTTTGAAGTTTGGAGGTAAAGGTTTGGTTGTGTCCATGGGTTTAACAAGAGGCAATTGGATTATGTTCTTACCCAAGCATTGTAACAGGATTGAATGGAGATTTTTAGGTAACTGAATTAATTTCCTATCTTTTGGTCTAAATTGGTATGGAGTTGGACTTATGGCAGCAACTTGAGGTTCAATGTGGTTGGTTGTTTGAGGTGTACAAACTTGATAATAAAAAAAAATATTTTTGAATGGTTGAAATTTGTAGTGTAGAAAAAAGTATCCCTTCTTCACTCTTAATTTGCGAATAAATATTAAATAAAATGAGCTAAATGATGCCTTAACTTAGTGTTGTAATATATGTTTTACATATTCACATTAAGTTTAGAGCCTTCTAATTAAAATGGACTTAATTATGCCTTATTTTTGGTGTTGTAAGGTCTACCTTTATAATTTCACACTAATTTAGGGCTTCATTAATTATTTGATGCAAATTCAAAGGAAGAAAATTCACCTTCACAAACTCATTTAACAAAACTCAAAACAATATCATTTGATTACCCTTCATTAGTTCACCTTTCCCTTTATCAATTACTCATCTCAAATACTCAAATGTGTAAGTAAGAGTCCAAATCTCAAAATAACCTTCAATACACTTTAGTAATCTCCATGTGACTAAAAAAAAACAAATACAAGGTCTTCCCATTCACATTTTTATTTTATTATGTTTGTCCTTAATTCAACATTTAGGTCCTTCTAGACCACACAAACAATAAACTTCATCTTCCCAAGCCCAAATCACTTTACAAACACCACCAACAGTTGTAATAATATCTGTACAAACACACTAAACCATTCCTCATTCAATAATCTAGGTGTTTCATTAGACATGTATGCAAAATCATCAATTTTTGACTTCAAAGTTGACTGTGAGAACTTTGTCAGGACAGTCAATAATCATTTGCCTCAAACCCTTCAATACATAAAAAAAAAAACAATAAATAGTCTCACATACCCCTTGGCACATTTTTCTAGACTATAACACTATTGAAGGACTCAAAATCCAAAATCAAAATACATGAAATTCCCATGTATTCTGGAATTACCAGTTTTCTTCCACTGTAGCAGACTTAGGGCTTATTGAATAAATCATCTCTAAAATAAATTTATCCTATCCAAAACTTAAAACATGTTAAATTAAGTCTCCATATACTTTTAGAAACTCCAAAATTCCATTCCTCAAGATATTTCCTTAATCCCTAAATGTTAGCCCTCTTAAACTCTATTTTTTTCTAGATTTACAGTCATGTTCTTCAATCTCTCACACATTTTTCTTCATTATTTGGTTTGAAACTTTTAATAATAAAATATTATATGTTATGAGGATTCCTTCCACCAAAAATTAGAGTTTTTCCATGTTTGAATTAAGAGAAACACAAATTCTTCAGTCTCTAGTTACCCTAAATCAGGGTTTCGCTGTTTTTAGAAAAAACTCAATATCTCTCACAAAATTCCACCAATTTACTTGAAAAAAAGTGAAAATGGAATTTTATTGAATATTATAACACTTACAATCATTTAGAAACCCATTCATGGCTGTACAAAACCGTACCAAGGCCTGAAATAGTAATTTTCTATAGAAAAATGCATAAAACAGTGCCTTTATTGATTCTATTTCAAAACTCCAACCACCAATGAGTTCCCAAATGATTCCAAAGCCTTTTAAAGGAAATACAACATGAATAATCAGTTTCTAACTTATTTCCAACTTCCTACCCATGTTTAGTCCCTAATGATCTTTTAACTCCCTAATGTTGCTTTTATGCAACTTGTACACTTTTTGCAATTTTAACACTATTTGTTGACAACTTTGCATTTTACACATTTTTTTGATAAATATGACTTTAATAAATTATAAATGACTTAAATGATCCTTATTACAAGGAAAAACATCAAATTAGATCAATTTCTCAAACTTTCCACAAGGAGTCAAAATTGTGTCAAGGTGCTCCTCCACCATTATTTGAGGTTAATTTTCCTTAACTGGCCCCTTTAATTCAAATCCAAGCCTAATTAATTATATTTTCCAAAGGATAAAACCAGAAATTCATAAATTCCATAGCATAAAGTTTAACATTGAGCAAAGTGTGTCCTAGGTATGTGACCTAGGATCCATTCGCCATAGGGTGAATGGGTCATCAAATAGGCCTAGGACCTAAATTCAAACTATGTTTTTGGTGGTATTTTAATGATCTCAAAAGTATATTTAGATGTCGGCTTGTGATATTTGAATTTCAGGAATTAATCTTAAGATATGTATAAATAAGAGGTCATTTTACTATGTTTCAACTGGAATATTTTAAGCAAGTTAAGAGTACTTTCACAAGAGCATTATAAGATCATTTGAAGAGAATTTTCAAGGCATTCAAGAGCGGATTTATGTAATATTATTGCAGCAATCAACATTCCATTTTCATGTCAAATATTTCTTACATCATGCATGTTGTTTGAGCTAATATGGTGATGTAGAGTTCAAGATCTATTCAAGTATTCAAAGGCATCTTTTCAAATCAAGTTTCATGATCAAGATTCACATCCATTGAGGCCACTTCATGCAAGTTGCATATTTACAATCCAAGGTTCAAAAAAAGGTTTGGTGAGTGGTGACATTCGTTGTTCATTCATCATTCCTTCATGCTATTTGATTTCATTTCAAAGTTTAAATACTCAAATAGGGTTTGACCTAGATGAACCCCCCATCACCAAAAACAACATTTTTCTACTCTTGTGTTTGTTTTACAGGTTATTAGGTGGAAGATCCTTTGAATAGAAAAATTGAAGAAAGTTGCAAAGTTTTCAAAGTTGTAAGAAAAGTTATCATTTCATGGAAACTCTTCTACAAGATTTATTTTTGGTTTTCCAACAGTAGAAATCAGGAATCTAAGAGTGTAGAAATAGAAAAAGAAATCCAAAAAGGATTTTTGTAGAGCCCTATCCAAGACCCATTCGCCATAGGGTAAATGAGTCCTTAGTGAGCTTCAAAGAGTGACTTTTGGTGACTGGTACACATCATTTTCCCTTTTCTAGATCTTCCTTTTGATTTTTGTTTCCATTAGTTTTGAGTATAGTCTTCTATTTGTATTTTATAGCTTACATATGGGAGTTTGTTTGATGGTTTTAATCTTTCTCCCCAAAGTGTTACTTGACTCATACCCTCATCCTTGCATAAAAGGATAAATTTGCATATCCATACCTTGATTTGACTCACCTTTTGGTTGAAAGTCACTTCATTGTTTGGATCTCATTTCTTGAGTCAAATAGTGGAAAATAGGGTTATTCATCAATCCATTTTGCTAAAAAAAATAGCCTATTTTCTTTGTTTCATTGTGGTGAACCTAATTTTGATCATTACATTTTCTAATTTTGGATTCCTTTTTCACCCTATATTTATATCTTGTATTTATTTTCATATCTTTGCATTGAATTGAGTCTCATTTAGGCTGTGTAGTTTGCATTAACTTTGCATTGCATCTAAGTTTTTTAGGATTGCATCTTTCCATTCTTTAAATCTAAAAAATACAAAAAAAAAAAAACCATTTTGCAATTCATTTACATAGAATTACATCATATTCATTTGCATTTGAAAATTGAAAAAAAATTGCATATCAAATTAGGTTTTCTAGGTTGTCATTTTATCACATTTTACACTTTCATTCAACATTAAATTCATAGAAAACTAAAACTATAACTTGTTGTATAAGATTAGAATTTGGAAACCACTAAAATTAACTCAAAAATCTATAGAAACACTTTTAAAAACCCTAATCTAGGACCCATTCTCCCTAGGGAAAATGAGTCCCTGATCAAGGTTATTTTTAAGTTTTTGGGCATTAAAATATTCATTTTTGTATTTTTTTTGTTGTTTTTAGATCTTTGTTTTTTTTTGCAAAAAATTTGTTTCTTCAATTTGGACATATTTAGCTTCATTTGATAAAATTAGTGCATTGTGTTATTTCAAAATTGTATTTACAAGACATTATTTTCAAGTTTTTACATAGTGTAATTAGAAAATTACCTTGTTTAGAATCTTAAAAATTGCATTTACATAAATTGTGTTCTAGGTCATTGAGTTGCATTTTAACCTCTTTCCATTTTGGGTTGACATTGAGTTTGTGAATCTTGTATGATTTTTACAACTTGGTGTCCTATTAGCAATATTTTTGTGAGATGAAGTTCAAGACTCATGTCATCCCATGATACACCATTCACCATGGATCTTGGGTTTTCTAACTCTTTCACTAATAGTGTTGATAATCAACCCCCTATGGATCATAGCCTACACACCTCATTTCCAATAACTGCCCTACCTATAACCAATGTGCATGATGTTTTTCATGTTCCACAAGAATACATACAATTACTAGATGAAGAATCACAAACTTTACAAGACTTTATGAGAGATGAAGCTATTGTTGCCCATGTCATTCCCCTTATAGTAAACTTATGAAAGCTACTTAAATATGAAAATGTGATAGAGTTTAAATGTAGCTTGGCTTATCTCATCAATAAAATATTTCCTCCCCCTCAACCAGCTTCTAGTACACTTCCCATGCATAAGAGAAATGAAGCCACAACCCTTGATCACTTTACTACTCCTAACACATCCTTTTCTGAAAAAGGAAAGGATTAGTAGTTAGAAGAAGAAATTGATGACAACACAATTATCATACCAAAGAAGAAGAAACCAAGAGTGCATGGACATCAAAATTTTAAGTTACAAAAATTGTGTGAACCTCCTGAATCTCCTTATAACCTATTACAACTATCCAAAACCGAGATGATCTTTCATGCTCTTTTATGTTGACAACGAATCAAATTACAACCTAAATGTGAAAAGTTGACCAAAAGACAAACTAATAAAAATAAACCATATTGTTCTTATCATATATTCTTTAGACATCACACTGATAATTTTCTTCCTTTAAAGAAAGTATTGAAGAAGTTTGAACCCTCTATGAATCAAACTTGACTAAAAAAGCATGTATTTCACTCCTTGCCATGTAATAGTTGTAGGACCATAGCATCCTCACTATTACATGTTTTACATTCATTGAAAATCATTCTCTTTATTGCAAGGAGCTCATTCTCATCACCCATCTTGTCTCATCCTTATCCTACACTTAGTGCGGGAAAAGGGTTAGATAGCCTTGTCCTAATTTTGGCACTTGACGTTGGCCCTTTGGCTAGTTGTTCGCCTTCGACATATACTAATCAAGATTGGAATGCAGACGACCTCCTATAGGTTGACTTGCATGTGCCTTACTGGTCTTTTGCATTATTTTATTTTCCATGTTCTATGTGTGGTTGCATGTGCCTAATGTGATCCGCTGTAATGTTTCATTTGATGTATATGTTGAAATGCACAAGACAACTAAGAAGGGGGGTGAATCAATTGTCACCAATCACATCCACAAATCTCAAACAATTATTAACTCCACATCCACTTTAATATGTTATTAAGTATGAGCATGAAGTACAAATAACAAAAAGCAATATCAACACAAGAAACACCAAATTTATGTGGAAAAACCAACAAGGGAAAAGCCATGGTGAGGATTAACTTACAATATAAGAGTAATTGCAAAACCGTTTACCTCACTGCCAAAGGGCTCATTGCCCAAGATAGGACTCATTGTCCACATAGGACTCACTATCTGAATGGGAGGCTCACTGCTTACTGATACAAAAAGATAGAAAGAAGAATGTTACACATAGAACACTATCTCAATGCAATAGAAGATCCACCACAACAACTTGCACACATCCACAGCCTTGATCGGAGAATTGCATACACCATTAGCTCACTATTTTTAGGAGTCTAACACATTAAATTTATTGCTACCTTGATTCACTTTCGCACCATCTCTCACATCTATATTGCTTCTCACACTTGTGGCATTTTATCCTTAACATATTGCCTTGTATTTATACCATCTTCAACCTTAGAAAACTTCTCCAAGGTTGGCTACACACGCTTCATTTTACAAATTCAAATTAGGTTGGCAACTCAACATTCCCACAGTGGATGAGAATGACAGAGAACCAAACCAACACTTAACCAGGACCCAAAACAACATCTTGGATCAATTGCATGCTTCCTTAATTGATACTTATCCTTCACATGATGTATAAACATCTTGGATCAATCGCATGCTTCCTTAATTGATACTTATCCTTCACATGATGTATAAACACCAAGTCATCCAAACCTAATGAAAACACCAATGAACTTTGAAGTACACGCTTCAGAAACAAGAAGATAACATGCGGACCACAAAACATGCTTCACCATACACTGGAACATATCTTAGATGCCTTAAGATTCATCTGCAGCTACTACAAAAACCTTCATACAAAGAACACTTTCCATCAGTCCATCTAGATTGTACAGATACACACAAAAACTCTGAAACTAGTCTTTCAAAGCACAGAGCCATGAACACCTTTGACAGAACACAGATAACATCATTACAAGCCTTCCTCCAAATCCGTAAGACCATAAAAAAACTAGTGAAGGACTGCAGAGTAGATACATTTCTCCCAATTCACAGATTAACAACTCTACCAGACCAATTCACAAACTGGTGAACTCAACTTTCACTCTTCATCAAACCAGAAGCTATAATCTAGGATATATCACCCAAGGATGCCCATAAACAACACTTCAGATCTGCACAAGCATAGGATCAACACAGAATAAATGTAGAGCACATACCAGAGCACATTCTAAACACACACGATTCTGTCTTCACTAGTTATTAATTTTCTCAATGGTAACTCATCATATCAGCACACATGTTGCTAGTGATTTTTCTAGTACACCCTTAGGATTCTCTAAAGAGTAGCCAACTCCTATAATAAAAATCCCTACAATGAATGGCCAACTTAACGATTAAAGGGCTTTAAGGACTTTACTCCTTCACTTCAGGCTCTATGGGAACTAGAAGGGTGTTCCTAATTATGTTTATTTTGATCTATTTGATGGAGAACAGTTCAATGCATAGACTGGTTCCTATAAATGACAAATAAACATGATCCACTAATATATTGGCTAATCTTTGAGTCAGTAATCATTTACTTACTAGGAACAAGAAAATATTAAAAAATACATGCTTCGTGGTTAACAAATTTTAAATAAATTGTATCCTGATTTTAAATCCATGGTCAGGTAAGCCATTAATACTTTCAATTGTAAATATTTCTCACAAAAAAATTAGTGTCTCATCAATTGGGAAATAGAGTCGAACATAAAATAACCAGAAATACACAAATCCTTTAACTCTGATAATAATAGACTATCTTCACAATTCTTTGTAGTATGAAAACTCACAATTCCTAAAAACATGACTTCTTATCAAATCCTTTGCAAATTCTCACAAATGTGTAACCCTATCCAAGAATTTAATTAAGTCTTTGAGTCAAAGCAGAAATAGGGACACACATTCAATTGAACATTTGATGATAAAAAAAAATACCATTGATATTTCATTTATAATTTGTAGGAACTTACAGTATGAGAGTAAATGTTTCAGGGATAAGATTTGTTTTGGTATCAATGATTTGCATAAAAATATTTTAAGATCATTTACATATAAGACTCAAAACCAAGATGATTCGACTATTCTATTCATTATCCAGTCTTTCTATACCTAATTTCTACCCAGACTATATACTGGAGTCAAAATTTCAAAACCCTTTGCAATGAGTCATGAAATCCTTTTTATAACACAAGGGAGCAACAAGCATCTAGCTCAAATGCAATTAGATTTCTAGAATGTTTCATTTCAGCACCAATTTGAATTTAATTTCAAAATTCCCCACATGGTCACTTCCAATCATTTGTTGAGTATAGGGACACAAAATTGAAAACCACCATCAAAAGGAAAATGTAGATACCACCAAAATTTTCCTTTAACCACCAGCTAGGCCTTACATTCCACGTCCATGTCACCTCGAATGTCCACAGTCAACATGAAAACCAAAAAACCAGCAACATACACAAGGAAAAAAAGAAATACATCATGAAAACTTAATCATCAACACAAAATGACAAAACCCACACACCATTTCACTTAACCAAAAGAAGAACCAACACTAGAACTAGACCCACGATACACACGCCTGTTGCGTGTCTTTATAGGAGACAGGGAAGAAACTTCCACTCCCTTCTCATTTTTTTCATTACCAAGCATAGAGCCGTCACGCCCACTCGGATTTTTGACTAATATAAGTGAGAACGATATTGCCTACATCCCAAGGGCTACCAATTGATTTAGTATCATAAGATACTATAGATAGCCCAAGTATGTTTCCATTGCATTGTCTGAAGGGCTATCCATGATGGCAATTGGGGAGCTTTGTCTTCCATAGGAGCCTCAGCCATATCTTATCTTTCTTCAGACTCTTGGTACAAACTGTGCCGACTCTTTTCCTTTCTCCTTCGTTGTCTCTATATGGACGCCTTGGTTTCTCAACCTACTGCTGCATCTTGTAGGAACAAATGAAAACTTCTCAATTGGGGATTTCTCTTCCAGGATTGGAATCTATTTAGGTACATTGTGCTTGCATTCAAAGACATTATTAGGAGGTTTTTGCACGTTGAGTCTTGGAGACCTCCTTATTGGTAATGTAGAAGTAATTGGCTTGCTCATCTTTTTTGTCTAGTAACTTCTCAGACTCACAATGGAACACTCTTCACTCTCTACACAGACTCATAAAAATGATAACTATTGATTGCAATGGTGAAAATAGCAACCATTCAGTTTGTATTTATCAAGCAAGTTTGATGGTGTTTGATCATCAATTTTGGCATCACACGCTTGATGAAGTAATTAAACCTTGGCATTGATTTCATCACCGTTAATCACTCAGGTACTTGGAGATTTGTGTATAATTCCTCATAATAGCCAGGAATTAATTTCATGCATGCACCAGGACCCAATTGATCATTCTTGAACAGCGCATGCCATTAATGCTCACTGGTTGCAAAGAAAAATAGCTAACACATGCGCATTTCTAATTTTTGACTATTGGTTGTCAATTTTAGAATGAGATGGAAGATCGAGTAGCCTAGATGAGGTGAAATCGGGTTTGAAAACCCAAGACCAAAGCTCGTCATCTTTTGGCCAATAAGAACCCATTGATTGGGAGCCACCTCATTCATTCCATGGGCTCTTCCACACTCTGCATAATGGTCAGGAAACTCCATGTGTCATCCTTTCGTGTACCTTGCAAGCTTTCAAGCAGACATTAATTAAATATTGTGAGGTGTGTGATGAGCGGTTAGGATTGAACTCTAGCTATGCAAACAACCATCAATCTCCCCAACATCAATCATTGGGAACTTGTACAAGGGTCGGTCCCCACATGGAAAGGACACATGTCAGAATTTCATGGACCTTGCATTTCTTATGATGGCAATCCATTAATTCCCACACGGTGTGCGATGGGCGGCGGGGATTGAATCTTTGAATCCAATAGGCCATATTCCTGCACATTCCAAATGTTAGTCTTAGGAGGGGGCCATGACTAGGTCGACAAAAATGAAACCCTTGAGGACAATGACTTAAGTCCCCCCATTTTTTAAAATGAAATATTTCGCCCAACTTTATAAACACTTGGTGCAGGACAATATGCGGGGTAACCGTCTCTCCTAAACTAAAAGGGTTCGGTAACAAGATGCATTCAAAGGCTCAAGTGATGACTAACTTGACTAGTAATCGATGGCAACAGGTCAATGCAAAATTATAACACTAGAGGGTTTTAGGATAGAAGTTTATAAGGTAAGGGTTCACAAACCAAAACCTTTAGCCCATCCTTGGACACAAAGCTTAACAATAATGATCTAAGTCATGATTCTCTTGAAATTTTGCAAGAATTTTGGGAGCTCTATCAGTGGCTCATGCTCGGGGACATATACCCCTAGCGGGTATAGCAAGAATCCAGATCTTAGGTTGAAGCAGACTAGGGTAGAAACAAAAACCCATGAGCTTTCCTAGACAAGGCAAGGAGACACAACCAGAAAGAAACACACCAAACCAAACCTATATACATAATTCACAAAACTATACAATGCAATTTTTCTTTCAAAAGCCTCTTTTATTTCAATTGGCTTCAAATCTCAAATTGGAGGCCCATGGCCCCCAAGAATTCAAGACTGGTTCTTTCCTCTATCAAAGAATTTGTCTTGTTCTTCTTGTAGTGGATCAACATGTGTATTATGCATTTTTGAACAACCAACATCATCATGATTTATACCATCAACACCACTTGCTATGAAACTATCATGTTCATCAATCTGTTCCAACATAGACTTATCAAATTGAAATGGAAAAGAAAAATATTCATACTCCATCTAATCGTGCATTTTACCTCCACATCCATCTTTTACATCAAATGGAAATCCTTCATAGATACTTTGTTGTATGTTGGGCCAGGCTTTTGAAGTATCAAAAAGAAAATATTCATATTCAATAGTACTTTCATTTTTCTTGACATGAGTGTTGTCCTTATTAGATGGAAACAATTCCATGATAAGGTCTAGAAGATGTGGGCCATTTGCAAAGAATTCAAGTGCACACTTATATTGATTAACATCACATTTCATGCTATCTGTACCCCTAAGTTTCTCTTCACATGGATCAAACAATCTTGCAATGTTAACATAATCTAAGAACTTATCAAACTGTTCCTCCTCATCAACATGCAACAATATTGCTTCAGGACCAATGTACCCATCTGAATGCACAACTTGATTATTAAATAATAGGACTCTCTCTTCCCCCATGTATATGTTATCTCCATTATCATGTATAGTTGATAAGTCAGCCTCTGTTTCAAATATACAATCATTTATTATAGTAGCATGGGCATGCTCATCTACATCTCTCTCAATACCAGAGTTGTATTTAGGACTGTTACGATGGAAAATGTCATCCTTATCTTCAAATTATTGATCTTGTGAACAACTATCACATTTAATTATCAGTAGACCATAGTTACACTCTTGGTAATCATGATATACAATCCACTCATTCATTTGTGGGCCAACTACTTCACCAATACTTGTGTCACTGCATCTTTCATATGACTGGGTGGCTATTGTATCAAGGTTACCTTCCTCCAGTATGGAGTCATTAAAATCCCTAATGTGAACCTGATCTTCATTTCTTGTTGTCCCATTTGTACCATCTCCAACATATTCACAAGTGGTAATTGCCAAAAACTCATCAAGATTTTCAACAAAGAGTGGATTACTCCTACACCAGTAAGGGTCATCATTTATGACCTCACCTACTAGTGAGGGTTCATCAAATAAGGGATTATGCCACACTTTCATTATTTCCACATATACCCTTGCTTTTTCAATCTGAGGGTCCCAATCCCTAGGATCATCAGTGCATTCAAAATCAGTGTAATCACTTGAAGAGCAGAGAGAAACATTTTCAACATCCTCTTCATCATTTGTATTCAAAATGATTGATCCATATTTTGAGAATTCTTCACATGAAGTAAATTGTTCACTGCCAAGCAAATGTACCCTTTCAACTCTATCAATATATCCTCTACTTGAAGTGAGAGATTCCACTTTAATTTTATAAGAATTATAATCAATAGAGGACCGACCAAGTTCAATTTCATCACCCTGGTCATTGATTTGTGCATCATGGTTCCTAATTAAACCAGGATGTGGGGATTCCCCCCACACCCCTTGTATTTTCTCACAATCTAGGACATCCCAAGGATGAAAATCGTGCACCATTTCCTTGTCATCATATTGTGTATCTCCATCCTCATCATTGCTAGATGGATTTTTATCTATGGTGCATGTAAAATGACAACAATCATCAACCGGTTGTTCACATTTTGATACATCCTCTTGACTTATTGACACTGAACTTTGATTCTCCTCATCATGGTAGCCACTGGTAACACTCTAAGGTAATACACATAATGTATATTCATTCTTAGCCTCCTCTACAACCATTATCCAATCAATTACTTGGCTCAAATTGTAAGGCTTCAATTCCTTTGGTAAAGTGCTCAATCCTAATTGATACATTTCACAAAAAAAATCAATACATATTGAGTCTTCTAGTCTGGAATTTTTAGATATCTCTAACAAGGTGTCCAAAAATCTAGAGAATAGACCATAGGGTGATTCCCCTTGATATATTTTCATCTCTTGTAAGCTCTTGGTTGAGAATACTTGATCGACTTTGGATTGATCCTGTGAGCTTTTCACTTGAGTCTTACCATGATTCTCACATTGTGGTGATGAAGAAATTGGAACAATAGAATCCTTGTCATCTTGGCATAAATTTCTACTAATTGACCCACCAATTGCGTTGACATGAAAGGTATTAAGATTACCAGCATTAGTGGCTGCATATCCCTTCATCATTGAATACTTCAAATTATTTTCAATGTCTATAGAAATATGATATACTTGATGCAATGTAGTAGGCTCTTTGTCTCTTAGGAGGTAACTCATCTTTTTATCAAATGCACCCAAGTACACCACCAAAAATTCAACATCATTCGGTCTTATGCTTGCAAGGATCTCTCTTATTATCTTTGAGAATCTAAGATTAAAAGAAGGAATTAGCTCATCCTCTTCCTTCTCCATACTCATGAATTTTTGTCTAATTAGGATTGGATCAATCCTTTCTCCAAACTGTTCCATGAACAATACTTTAAAATCCTCCCACAAATGTATGGAGGAAGCTATAAAATAAGAGAACCAATCTCTTGCATCTCCTCTTAAGGATTGAACAAATAATTTCATGAAAAAATCTTCATAGTCCAATTCATAATCTCCCATCATATCAACAAACTCTTGTAGATGTTTGCTTGTTGATTCAGCTTCTGCACCATTGAACTTTGGTATCTTATCTCTAATATTAGGTGGTAGAACATTTGGATACCCAAAAATGTTATAAAAATAATGGCTTTGTACCTCTTGGTACTGAAATTCCCTTGACCCAAAAAAGGTCGTCCATCATGCATGGTTACATTTATATCTACACCAAAATGTGCACGTTGACAATGCATCCTCACTCCTTGAAAGAGAATTATAAATTTTTTTTTGCAATTATACAATGGTACACAAGTTATTTCCAACAATTACAACCTTTAGCCTTTACAATGCACATCTCCTATGAATTTTTCTTAATATTTTACAACATATCATGCTTATTTATGATAATGGACTAATTCCAATTCACATTCAAAAGGCATGCCAAATTTCCACCATTATTCCCTGATCTAGTGCTAATTCACTTAATAGGGAATCATTTACATCTCGAGCACATAAAATTTATCATAATTTACTTACAAACATGATTGAATTTTCTTCAATTCTATGAGAATACTTGAAATTTTGCAGCAATTGCCTATCCTTTGTCTTTAAATTTGTAGATTTGGAGATTCGATGTATGCTTTATCAAGTTCTTTTTTTAGAGTTTCCACCTCCTATTATGGAGGATTAAACTTCAAATGAGATGAAGTTTCTTCAAAAGTAGAACATGTTCTAGGTTGACTTCCACAGCGGAGTCACTTTTAGATCCTTCGAACTTTACTGCAATCAAATCTTCTACCACGTTCAACAAGTTGTCAATATTTGAACAAGATGTTTAGAATTACAACACCATTTGACTCTGTGATACAAGCATGTACATCTGGAGAGTGGATATTTTCCCCAATAGAGTTTCCATTTTTTTGGTGTTTTTCTAGTACATCCTTAGGATTCTCTAAAGAGTAGCTAACTCCTATAATCAAAATCCCTATGATGAATGGCCAACTTAATGAGTAAAGGGCTTTAAGGACTTTACTTCTTCACTTTAGGCTCTATGGGACCTAGGAGGGTGTTCCTAATTGTGTTTATTTTGATCTATTTGATGGGGAACACTTCAATGCATATATTGGTTCCTATAAATGGAAAATAAACATGATCCACTAACAGATTGGTTGATCTTTTAGTTAATCATTCATTTACTAGGAAAAAGAAAATATTTCAAATACATGCATTTTGGTTAACAAATTTTAAATGAATTATATCCTAATTTTAAATCCATGGTCGGGTAAGCCATCAATACTTTCAATTGTAAATATTTCTAACAAACATACCAGTGTCTTGTCAATTGGGAAATGGAGTCAAACATAAAATAACCAGTAATACAAAAATCCTTTAACTCTGATAATAATGGACTGTCTTCACAATGCTTTGCAATATGAAAACTCACAATTCCTAAAAAACCATAACTTCTTATCAAATCCTTTATAAATTCTCACAAATTTGTAACCTTATCCAAGAATTTCATTAACTCTTTGAGTTAAAGAAGAAACGGGGACACACATTCAATTGAACATTTGATGATAAACAAAAATACCATTGATATTTCATATATAAATTGTAGGAACTTACAATAGGAGAGTAAATGCTTCAGAGATAAGATTTGTTTCAGTATTAGTGATTTGCATAAAACTATTTTAAGATCATTTACATATAAGACTCAAAACCAAGATGATTTGACTGTTTTATTCATTAGCCATTCTTTCTATACCTAATTTCTACACAGACTATAAACTGGACTCAAAATTTCAGAACCCTTTGCAATGAGCCATGAAATCCCTTTTATAGCACAAGGGAGTAACAATCATCTAACTCAAATGCAATTACATTTATAGAATGTTTCATTTCGGTGCCAATTTGAATTTCATTTCAAAACTCCCCACATGGTCACCAACAATCATTTGTTGAGTACGGGGACACAAAATTGATAACCACCATCGAAAGGAAAATGTATATACTACCAAAATTTTCCTTTAGCCACCAGCTAGGCCTTGCATCCCACATCCATGATGCCTCGAATGTCCACAGTCAGCATGAAAACCAAAAAACCAACAACATATGCAAGGAATAGAAGAAAAACATCACGACAACTTAATCATCAACATAAAATTACACCCACACACAATTTCACTTAACCAAAAGAAGAACCAAAACCAAAACTGGACCCATGGTACACATGCCCATTGTGTGTCCTTGCAAGAGGAAGTGAAGAAACTTCCACTGCCTCATCATCTTTTTTGTTACCAGGCATAGAGCCATCACGCCCTCTTAGAGTTTTGACTGATATCGATGGGACCGACATTGCCTCCATCCTAGGAGTTGCCAATTGATTTAGTATCATAAGATACTACTAATATCCTGAGTCTATTTTTTTTGCACTATCCAAAGGGCTGTCTATGATGGAAATTGGGGAGTTGTTTCTTCCATAGGAGCCTTGACCATACCTTATCTTTCTTCGTATTCCTAGTATGAACCATGCAGGCTATTTTCCTTTCTCCTTTGTCATCTCTGTATGGACGTCTTGGTTTCTCAACCTACTATTGCATCTTGTAGGAACAAATGAAGACTTCTCAACATGGACTTTCTCTTCCAGGATTGGAGTTTGTTCAGGTACATTGTCTTTAGATTCAGAGACATTATCAAGAGGCTTTTGCATGTTGAGTCTTGGAGACCTCCTTACTGGTAATTTAGAATTAATTGGCTTGCTCATCTTCTTTATCTACCAACTTCTCAGACTCACAATGGAACACTCTTCACTCTCCACACAAATTTATAAAATGCTAACTATTGATTGCAATGGTGAAAATAACAGCCATTCAATCCATATTTATCAAGAAAGTTTGATGGTGTTTGATCATCAATTTTTGTGTCACACACTCAAGGAATAAATTAATCCCAGGCATCGATTTCATCACTGTTAATCACCCAGGTACTTGGATATTTGCGTATCATTCCTCATAATAACTAGGAATTAATTTCTTGCATGCACAAGGAGCCAATTGATCATTCTTGAATAGCACATGCCATTAATGCTCATTGGTTGCAGAGCAAATTGGCTAGCACATGCGTATTTTTGATTTTTGAATGTTGGCTATCAATTTTAGAATGAGATGGAAGATCGAGCATCCTAGATGAGGTCAAATCAGGTTTGAAAACCCATGACCAAATCTTGTCATCTTCTAGCCAATAAGAACCCACTGACTGGGAGCCACGTCAATCATTCCACAAGATCTGCCACACTCTATGCGGTGGTCAGGAAACTCCACAAGTCATCCTTTCACGTACCTCACAAGCTTTCAAGAGAGCATTAATTAAATGTCACGAGGTGTGCGATGAGTGACTAGGATTGAACTTTAGCTATGCATAATAGAAGAAAAACATCATGACAACTTAATCATCAACATAAAATTACAAAACCCACACATCATTTCACTTAACCAGAAGAAGAACCAACACCAAAACTGGACCCATGGTACACATGCCCACTGCACATCCTTGTAGGAGGTAGGGAAGAAACTTCCACTCCCTCCTCATCTTTTTTTGTTACTAGGCACAAAGCCATCATGCCCTCTTAGAGTTTTGACTGATATCGATGGGACTGACATTGCTTCCATCCCAGGTGTTGCCAATTGATTTAGTATCATAAGATACTACTGATATCCTTGGTATATTTTTGTTGCACCATCTAAAGGGCTATCTGTGATGGAAATTAGGGAGCTATGTCTTCCATAGGAGCCTCGACCATACCTTATCTTTCTTTGCATTCCTGGTATGAACCATGCAGGATCTTTTCCTTTCTCCTTCATCATCTCTATATGGACGCCATGGTTTCTCAACCTACTATTGCATCTTGTAGGAACAAATGAAGAATTCTCAACCTGAACTTTCTCTTTCAGTATTGGAATTTTTTCAGGTACATTGTGCTTACATTCAGAGACATTATCAGGAGGTTTTTGCACATTGAGTCTTGGAGACCTCCTTACTGGTAACTCAGAAGTAATTGGATTGCTCATCTTCTTTATCTAGCAGCTTCTAAGACTCAAAATGGAACACTCTTCACTCTCCACACAAATTCCAAAAAATTCTAACTACTGATTGCAATGGTGAAAATAACAACCATTCAATCCATATTTATAAAGAAATTTTTATGGTGCTTGATCATCAATTTTTGTGTCACACACTCAAGGAATAAATTAATACCTGGAATCAATTTCATCACCATTAATCACCCAGGTACTTGGAGATTTGTGTATCATTCCTCATAATAACCGGGAATTAATTTCTCGCATGCACAAGGACCCAATTGATCATTCTTGAAGAGAAGATGCCATTAATGTTCATTGGTTGCAGAGAAAAATGGCTAACACATGCGTATTTTTTATTTTTGAATGTTGGCCATTGATTTCAAAATGAGATGGAAGATTGAGTGGCCTAGATGAGGTCAAATCGGGTTTCAAAACCCACAACCAAACCTCGTCATCTTCTGGCCAATAAGAAACCACTATCTGGGAGCCACGTTAATGATTCCACAGGCTCTGCCACACTCTATGTAGTGGTTAGGAAACTCCACACATCATCCTTTCATGTACCTCGCAAGCTTTCAAGTGAGCATTAATTAAATCTCATGAGGTGCTCGATGAGTGGCTAGGATTGAACTCTAGCTATGCATAATAGAAGAAAAATATCATGACAATTTAATCATCAACATAAAATTACAAAACCCACACACCATTTCACTTAACCAGAAGAAGAACCAACACCAAAACTGGACCCATGGTACACATTCCCACTGCGCGTCCTTGCAAGAGGGAGGGAAGAAACTTCCACTCCCTCCTCATCTTTTTCATTGCCAGGCACAGAGCCATCACACCTGCTCAGAGTTTTGACTGATATTGATGGGACCAACATTGCCTCCATCCCAAGGGCTGCCTATTGATTTAGTATCATAAGAGACTACTAATATCTCGAGTCTATTTTTGTTTCACTATCTGAAGGGCTATCTATGATGGAAATTGGGGAGCTTTGTCTTCCATAGGAGCCTTGACCATACCTTATCTTTCTTTTCATTCCTGCTATGAACCATGCAGGCTCTTTTCCTTTCTCCTTCGTCATCTCTATATAGATGCCTTGGTTTCTCAACCTACTATTGGATCTTGTAGGAACAAATGAATACTTCTCAACATGGGCTTTCTCTTCCAGGATTGGAATCTATTTAGGTTCATTATGCTTACATTCAGAGACATTATCAGGAGGTTTTTTCATGTTGAGTCTTGGAGACCTCCTTACTAGTAATTCAAAAGTAATTGGCTTGCTCATCTTCTTTATCTAGTAGCTTCTAAGACTCACAATGGAACACTCTTCACTCTCCACACAGATTCAAAAAAATGCTAACTACTGATTGCAATGGTGAAAATAGCAACCATTCAATCCATATTTATCAAGAAATTTTGATGGTGTTTGATCATCAATTTTTGCATCACACACTCAAGGAATAAATTAATCCCTGGCATCAATTTCATCACCATTAATCACCCAGGTACTTGGAGATTTGTGTATCATTCCTCATAATAACTGGGAATTAATTTCTCGCATGCAAAAGCACCCAATTGATCATTCCTAAAGAGAAAATGCTATTAATGCTCGTTGGTTGCAGAGTAAAATGGCTAACACATGTGTGTTTTCAATTTTTGAATGTTGGCCATCAATTTCATAATGGGATGGAAGATCGAGTGGCTTAGATGAGGTCAAATTGGGTTTGAAAACCCATGACCAAAGCTTGTCAGCTTCTGGCCAATAAGAACTGACTAACTCGGAGCCACATCAATTATTCCATGAGCTCTACCACACTCTATGTGGTGGTCAGGAAACTCCACACGTCATCCTTTCACATACCTTGCAAGCTTTCAAGTGAGTATTAATTAAATGTCACGAGCTGTGCAATGAGTGGCCAAGATTGAAATCTAGATATGCATAATAGTTGTCAATCTCCCCATCATCGGTCATCAGGTGCTTGTATAAGGGTCAGGCCCCACATGGCAAGGATACCTGTCAAAATGTCATAGACCTCGCCTGTCTTATCATGGCTATCCATTAATGCCCACAAAGTGTGTGATGGGTAGTGGGGATTGAATTTTTGAATCCAAAAGGCCATATTCGTACACATGCCAGATGTTAGTCTTAGGAGGGGGCCATGACTAGGCCGATGGCAATGAAACCCTTGAGGACAATTACTTAAGTCCCCCCTTTTTTAAAATGAAATATTTCACCCAACTTTATAAACACTTGGTGTAGGACAATGTGTGGGGTGACCATGTCTCCTAAAATGAAAGGGTCGGTAACAAGATGCATTCAAAGGCTCAAGTGATGACTTACTCGACCGGTAACCGATGGGGACAAGTCAATATAAAATTATAACATTGGAGGGTTTTAGGATAGATGTTTATAAGGTAAGGGTTCACAAACCAAAACCTTCAGCCCATCCTTGGACACAAAGCTTAACAATCATGATCAAAGTCATGATTCTGAAATATGCCAACCAATTTTTTTCTTGAATTATGATAACACAAGCCAACACTATGCCAATGGATTAGCATTAGCATCAAAACTGAAATCCAAGCTTGAAAGAACTCAACACCAAGAATGCACACTCAATCCCAAGGAAGGATAGGTGTTGTCATATGGCAGAGAAATTAAAGACCGGTACTTGAAATGAAACAAACTCAACATCAAGAATGTGCACTCAAGATCCCATTAAGGGCAAGGTGCTAACATATGACAGAGTTATTAATTGAAAACTGAAACAAATAGGCGGATAACTAGCCATGAAGAAATCTGCTCAACCACTTAAACACTGGGGGGAAGGAAACAACATAATCCAGACTAATTCCTCCGCTACGGCGGGCATCCACTAAACAGTGGGAATTCTCCACTTAATAGTGTGTGATAGAAAGTAAATACAAATTAGATTCCTCCACACTGGTGGTAAACCATCCAAGGGTTATGATATTTGTATTAAAGATCACAAGTAAATGCAGTAAATAAATGGTTGGATTAGTACTACTAATACTCAACCTTACAATTAAGAAAAACTATAAATTACAAGTGTTACAATAGAAGAATGAATGCAAATATGTGAAGGATGAATTTAGCTAGTTTATATAACTCTCAAAGACTGAAATTGAAGGAAAATTCTAAACTTATTCAAGTCTAATAATAAAAACCAGCAAACTAAAACTGTAAACCAGCAACCTATAAAATAATGAAATGCTCATAACTCTTTCAATATACCTCTGAATTGAATGAAACAAAATGCAAAGTCTATTTGGAGGATAGGCACCCAAACTCAAACCACAAAACTACATCAAAACTCAAGATATCATTTCGCATGAATCCCAATGCACTCTCAAGATGGTATGGCCCTCAAGAGGGGCAATTTCTCTTGCTAAAAATCAAATACTTGGAATTAAATTTTGAAATTCTCCAAATATGGTCACCATTAGCATAGAATTGCAAGAATCAAATACCCATAACCAAAATAAATTAACATCAAAAGCTGTAAATGAAAAACACCTTCAGCTGTGTATACACCCGCAACATTAACACTGAAATTCTCACCAAAATTCACCAACTTTGAAGCACAATCTGCTAGTTTGATTGAGAAGTGGCAATAAGACCAACTAGGTGTTGTCTTTCAAACATGAAGTATCCCTCTAAGTATTAAACAAGTTGTCATTTTGAGAGCATAACATTAGCATAAACATTCGATAATCAGCTCTTCAAATAGCAGCAATATATAAGCTTTATTTGGAAAATGAAGCAACAAGAACTCTTGAAATTCCAAGAAGTTGAATCACTTCAACTTCCAAAAGGGACACCACCTTTTTTCCTTTTAATTTTTGAAATAATAAAATATTACTCAACCTCCTTTAGGCATCCAACTTCACTTTACAACAATAAAGCATTTAATAAATCAATAAATGCACAATTGACCCCCTTAATGGCCCCTCTTTTAAAACAACATGAAGTTATTACTCCTAGGTGTGGGGTACAACTGAGAAACATGAAATTTGAGTAAGTATAAACTCAACTCAACTCAACATCGACGAGACTCATCAAAGTTGCTAGGACTTCTTACCAAAAACCCAACGTTCCACCGATGACCACCATTCGACAAGAGTTACACTGAAGACTAACACTTGAGTCTTCATCGCTGAGACATATTCACTTCAGTAGGACATCTTACCGATGGCACTTCCTTTGGTCAAGTCTCCCTGATGAAACAAACCAAACACTGTTGGCGTAATATTTTCTTTCGCAGTGACTTCTCACTAACCCAACATGAGTTACCCCGAGGACCACAGAGTAAATGTTGTTGGCAAGACATTTACAATTTGTTGAGACATCTTAGTGAGAACCTTTAGCTTAACTGAAGACCACAGTCACCAAGAGTCTTACCGATACACGATTGAATGGCCTTTCAGCCAGAGGTCTCCCAAGCACTATAAGGTCATAATGAATACACCATCTTATAGCGATAGACTCCACAGTGTAACCTTTCGACAAGACAATAACAAGGTCATAGTGACCTATTCAAAACTAAATAAAACAAACCTGCTAGTCGGCCAGACAATTAGAATGTCACACCGACTTGACTCTAATGGAGGTTTCAGCCTATATAGTTTGAGGCACATATTTCCAACAATCTCCCACTTGACGAAGATCATACAGGCACCTCTAGAGCACATCATAACTTACTAAAAATCATGGGCACTAAGGCCCATTGAATTAGCACACCACCTGAACTTGTCTGTGCTCATTGGCTTCGTCAATGCATCTACAACATTCTTCAGAGTATCAACCTTTTCCAAATTGACCTTTCCATCCTCAACCATATCTCATACAAAATGGTACTGTACATCTATATGTTTTGTTCTGGCATGGAAAGTTGGGTTCTTTGCCAAAAAAATGGCACTCTGACTATTACATAAAATTGTTATTTCACCTGCATCAAAACCAATGTTAGAACACAAAAGTTTCAACCAAACTGCTTCTTTACAAGCATGAGTAGCTGCCATGTATTTAGCCTCCATAGTGGACAAAGCAACTACAACCTGCCGCTTGCTCATCCAACTCATTGCACCACCATTCATCATGAATATGTATCCACTAGTGGATCTCCTGTTGTCGATGTCCCCTGCCCAATCAGAATCTACATAACCACGAATGCTGAGAGTCCTCTGTGATTCAACCAAATTCCCATGGTAACACAAAGCAAAATCTAAAGTTCCCTTCAAATATCTCTAAGTACTACACTTGCTTGGGAAATGTCTGGCCTTGTACACACCATTGCATACATAAGACTACCTACTGCACATGCATAGGGTACATTGGTCATGTCCTCCATCTCAGTAGGAGATTTTGGATAGTCCTCAATAGATAGCTTCGTTCCATGCATGACTGGGACCACTAGCTATTTGCAATCATTCATACAAAATCTCTCAAGAACAGTCCGACATACTTACTCTGACTAAGCCAAAGCTTTCTATTCTTCTTGTCCCTGGTTATCTCCATCCCTAGAATATACCTTGCTACACCAAGATCCTTCATTTCAAACTTAGCAGACAACTGAGACTTAAGATCAGAAATCATTAGCTTTCTATTTCCTATGAACAACATATCATCAACATAAAGAGCAATAACAAGTACTTGATCACTTTCAGCTTTATAATATACACAGTGATCAGATTTTGATCTCACAAATCCCAAAGATAATACAAATGTATCAAATTTCTGGTACCACATTCTAGGTGACTGCTTTAACCCATAGAGAGACTTCTTTAATTTGCATACCAGTTTTTCTTTACCTTTCTCAACAAAGTGCTTAGGCTGGGACATATAAATTTCTTCTTCAAGATCACCATGAAGAAATGTTGTCTTCACATCTATCTATTTAACCTCTAAGTCATACGCTCTGCAAGTGACAATAGAAATCTAATGGACGTCAGCTTTGCTACAGGAGAAAATATTTCCCCATAATCAATTCCCTCTACCTAGGAATAACCCTTTGCAACCAGTCTTGCCTTGTACTTTTCTACACTGTCATCCAGACCAATCTTTTTCTTAAATACCCATTTGCAGCCAACAACTTTTCTGCCTTTAGGCAAGGGCACCAAACTCCAAGTTTCATTTTTATCCAATGACGCCATCTCTTCTTCCATGGCTTCTAACTAAGAGTCTCAATCAGACATTTTAAATGCCTCTTTCACAGTCCTAGGCTCATCAGTACTTGAAATCAAAGCATAGGCACAAGTAGAATCAATCAATGAGAACCCATACGTATCTGGTTGTTTCCTTTCTTGGGTTGACCTCCTCACTGGCTGAGGCTGAGGTTCTTCTTCTTCAGAACTTTCAGAACTGCTTGAGCTCTCCTCAGTTTTAGGTACATTTTGAATCTTCAATTCCTCTTTCTCTAGTGTAGGAGGAATTGTTGCTACATCCTTACTATTTTCTGACTTTTTATTTGACTACAGATCCAATGTGGAAGGTTTTAGCTCATGAAATATTACACTTCTTTTGTATACAACCTTCTCTATAACAGGATTCCAAAGCTTTTATCCTTTAATGTTAGCACTATAGCGAATAAAAATACACTTGACAGCCTTGTTCTCCAACTTAGATCTTTTTACATCTAGCACATGTGCACATGCCTCACAGCCAAAGACTCTAATATGTCTAAGAGAGGGCTTCTTACCAGACCACTCTTCCAAGGGTGTCTTCTCAACAAGAGCAGAGTTTGGAGATCGATTAATTAACATGTAGTAGTAGTAGCTTCAGCCCAAAATTTCTCTTCCAAACTAGCACCAATAAGCATACTTCGTACTCTTTCCATCACTGTTCTATTGAACCTTTCTGCAACTCCATTCTATTATGGAGTATAAGGTGTAGTCTTATGTCTTTTGATTCCATGGTCTTTACAGTATCTTTCAAATTCATCATAACAGAATTCACCGCCATTATCAGTCCTTAAGCATTTTATTGTTTTACTAGTTTGATTTTCAACAAGATTTTTAAACTCATTAAATTGACTGAACACTTCTGATTTACTTTTCAAAAAATATATAAATTCTCTTCTTGAATAATCATCAATGAACAACACATAGTATCTTGATTTAGACAAAGAAGGAACATCTACTGGACCAAACACATCTGAATGAATATAGTCTAACAAACAAGAAGATTTATGAGGACTATCATAAAATGAAACATGGTGTTGCTTTCCATATATATAGTGTTCACAGAATTCAAATTCTAGATTACAATCTTCAAGCCCCTCAACCAGATTTTTGTTCTTCAAGGTTTTTAAACCTTTTTCTCCTATGTGGCCTAACCTATGATGCCAAAGCATAGTCTTCTCTGCAAGAAGTTTTACTTCCATAGAGTTTACATAATTAGGGATATTTCCCTCTTTACCTCTATGAGCAGCTTTCAGTGACTTCGAAGAGACACTATTACAATGAACAGCTTGTTCATCCAACCTGTATAGGGTACCAATTCGAGCACCTCTAGCCAACACCATTGAACCTCTAGTCATCTTGCAGCCACTTCCCGAGAACAAGACTTGTACTCCAATATCATTTAGCATACTTACAGACAATAGATTTCAAGCCAGACTTGGTATGTGCATAACATTATTGATCCCCTTTATTCTGTCATCAGGGAATTAGATTCTGACTCTTCCACGACCAACAATTTCCAAAGTTGAATCACTCGCCAAGTACACATTTCCACCATCGTATTCTTCATACTTTGTGAACCATTCTTTGTGAGATTTCATGTGGAATGATGCTCCAGAATCAATCAGCCAGACATCATCTGATGCTTATGTAGCCAAGGCTGAAATGAAGGTGTCACCATCACTATGAGAAGAACCATTATCGGAAGAGCCCTTCTTCTTCTTTTTCTCCTCTTTACAATCCTTTCAGACATGATCGGGTTGCCCATAGTTCTAGCACTTCACCTTGGACTTCTTTCCAGGAGACTTTGATCTCCCCTTTGATTTCTATTTGGACTTCTTGTCCTTCTTCTTGCCTTTCTCCTTTGACCTTCCTCTGACAGCAAGAGCCTCCTTTGCCATCTCAAAAGATTTCCTTCTCATCTATTATGATAGCAAAGGTGCAACAACATCTTCCATCTTGAAACTAGATGTTGTACTCCTAATCGCCATCACCAGATGATCCCATGAGTCTGGTAAAGAACACAATAGAAGCATAAAATGACCCTCTTATTCAGTCTTCACACCAACAGATGTCAATTGAGCAAGTAGCATGTTAAATGTGTTCAAATGATCAACTATAGACCCTCCTTCCTGCATTCTCAAAGAGTATAGTTTCTTCCTCAGGAATAGTTTATTCACCAAGGACTTCCCTTGTTAAATAGACGCTAGTATCTTCCACAAGGAAGATGCAGTCTTCTCTTCATGCACATTTAGAAGCACTGAGTCTACTAAACAAAGCCTTATTAGCCCCTTAGACTTCCTATCTACAAGGTCCCAATCTTCTTGCTTCATGCCTATAGGTTTCACTCTAGCCACAATAATCCAAAGATCATGATCAACAAGAAGATCCTCCATCTTGAGTTTCCACAACTCACAGTTACTACCATTGAATTTCTCTATTTCAAACTTTCCAGATGTACTAGCCATCTCAACCTGTAATCAGAAATAACAATCTCTACAAGACTCCCATTGAAACAGAATTGACTCAAAAAACCCAACGTACCCACAAGGATAACACAACTGGCCAGGCTCTGATACCAATTGTAAGGAAAATTAGATGCTGAAAACAATTTTCCTAATGTCAATACCTCAAGAAAGAATGTAGATACACTTTAAAATTTACTATTACAGTCAAGTTAAGATGCACTAAGAAATAGACAACAAAAATAGAGTAATTGACAAACACACATGAACACCAGATATACGTGGGAAAACTCTTATGGGAAAAAAACCCACCACACCAAGAGAAATCACTTTGTATTATAGTAATGAAATTACATACAAATCCCAGACTTATCTTTCTGGTGTCATTATACAACAGCATTCACCATTAACATTCTTGTACAGAAATCTGCATGTTACAGTCCACAGAATTCATCCACTAATACGATCACTCAAAAATCTGTAGTTTCAATTAGCCAATTACTAATTGTAATCACAAAGTATATCCATGTTGAACTATATCTGTAGAACTTCCTCACAGAACCATTGCAACTGACTGTCTTCCAACTGTTCCCCTTCGGCTCCTCCTATTCGTCCATGAGACTCCACATAGGATGGTCAACCGGTCAACATAATTCATATTGTATTGGCATCTCAGTGAGAGACTAACAGTGTCTCGCCGATGCCACATATACTTCATATCGATGTCGCCAAGAGTCATCATAGTTTCCAGGATGTTTTATTGAGCTCCAAGAGATACACCGAGTCATCACACAGTTGTCCTAACCTATCGCTTTCACCAAGAGATCATAGCGAGACATCAAAGGTTACAGCGAAGTCATATAGACATGAGTATTTCATTTGGCAAGAGTATTGAGCTTCGGTGAGAATTCATATCGATGTCACAAGTCACTCCGAAGAAAACATTCTGTCAGTATAACATATCAATCTTGCCAGGACCTCACGCCAATGTTCTCCACATGTATCATAGTCGCCCAAACTCATAGCTTTCAATGTGACATTATACCAATGAGATTAAGTCATAACAAGCTCTGAAAAATAGTCAGAAAAACAAGAGCTTATCGTCGAGACATTTCCCCATGATCATTAAGTTACCCCGAAGATTCTTCAACATTGGAGAGACTCATCAGAGTCACTAAAACTTCTTACTGAAAACCCAGTGTTCCACCGATGACCACCATTTGACAAGAGTTACACCGAAGACTAACACTTGAGTCTTTGTCGCTGAGACATATTCACTTCGGTAGGACATCTTACTAATGGAACTTCCTTCGGTCAAGTCTCCCTGATGAAACAAACCAAACACTGTCGGCATAACATTTGCTTTCGCGGTGACTTCTCACCGACCCAACATGAGTTACCCCAAGGACCATAGAGTAAATGTTGTCAGCAAGACATTTACACTTCACTGAGACATCTTAGTGAGAACCTTTAGCTTCACTGAAGACCACAGTCACCAAGAGTCTTGCCGATGCATGATTGAATGGCCTTTCGACCAGAGGTCTCCCAAGCGCTATAAGGTCATAACGAATACACCATCTTACAGCGATAGACTCCACAGTGTAACCTTTTGGCAAGACAATAACAAGGTCATAGCGACCTATTCAGAACTAAATAAAACAAACCTGCTAGTCGGCCAGACAATTAGAATGTCACACCGACTTGACTCTAATGGAGGTTTTAGCCTGTATAGTTTGAGGCACATATTTCCAACACTTATCACACATCACTCATATGTCCTTCAATGTTTGCTTCATTGATAGTACCTATGTGTAGCAAGTGTTGCTGCAATGTACTCAACCTCTATAGTGGATAAAGAAACTAAATCCTATTTCTTGCTTAGCCATGAAACCAACCTATATCCAAGAAAGAATGCACCACCACTTGTACTCTTTTGGTCATCTACACAACCAGCCCAATCTGCATCAGTGTAAGAACTCAAAGTAAAATTAGTATCCTTAGGATACCACAAGCCATAATCTAGAGTTCCTTTTAGATATCTGAATATCCTTTTCACAGTTGCAACATTTGTTTCTTTGGGTTCTGATTGAAATCTAGCAACCAAACATACTACATGCATGATATCCAGTCTAGTAGCAGTAAGATATAATAGTCCACCAATCATAGATCTGTACATGCCCTAATCGACTTTAGGAGATTCATCATCCTTACTTAGTTTGCATCTAGTCACCATAGGGGTACTGACCAGTTTGGAGTCATTCATTCCAAACTTCTTCAATATTTCTTTAACATACTTTGATTGTGAAATGAATATGCCCTTATTAGTTTGATTCACTTGAATTCCAAGAAATAAATTCAACTCACCAATCATAGATATTTCAAACTCTTTTTTCATCTCCTCTACAAATCTCTTACACATACCCTCATTTCCTCCAAAGGTAATATCATCAACATACACAACCACTATAAAAAAAAAATTCCTTCAATCTTGAAATAGAGATTACTATTTGTGAAGCCTTTAATGAACCTTTGTTGTGTCAAATACCTATCCAACCTTGCATACCATGCTCTAGGAGCCTATTTAAGTCCATACAATTCCTTTTTCAACTTACAAACCATGTCAAGTTGATCTGATAACAAAAATCCCTTTTATTGTTCTATGTAGACCTCTTCTTCTAATTCTCCATTTAGGAATGTAGACTTAACATCCATCTAGTATACTGAAATCTTTGTGAGTAGAAAATTCCAAAAACATCTGAATAGCCTCCATTCTTGCCACTGGGGAAAATTTCTCCTCAAATTCTATTCCTTCACACAAGCCTTGATTTATTTCTTACTACTTCACCTTTCTCATTCAGCTTATTCCTGAATACCCATTTTGTACCAATTACATTCTTGTTTTCCGGTCTACAAACCAATTCCCATGTCTAATTTTTCTCTATCTGTTGTAATACCTCTTTCATTGCTCTAACCCAATTTTAATCTTTGCATGCTTCACACATTGTTTTAGGTTCTATCTTGGGAAAGTAAACACAAATTTATGTCAACTGCTACCACTTTGCTTCTTGTCTTTACACCTTTTCTTTTTTCTCCAATTATCTATTCTTCCAAATGATTTTTCTATACATATTTTGGAGTCTTAGGAGTAAGTTTTAGAGCTTCTTCTTGTTCAATTTGTTCTTCTTCTTCCTTATTCTCTTCTTGTGCTTTTCCATAGATAGGTTCATATGGTTGAACTTCACTTATTTCAATTGATATGTGCATATCTTCATCAAATTTTACATTTGCACTTTCAACAATCTTTCTCAATATTTTATTGAAGCATCTATAAGCTTTGCTATTAGTTGATTATCCAAGGAAAATACCTTCATCACATCTTGCATAAAAATTTCCTAGATTCTCATCATCTCTTTTAATATAACATTTTCTTCTGAACACCTTAAAGTACTTAACAATAGGAATTTTTCCATGCCATAGTTTATAAGGGGTCTTTGTGTTGTTACCTTTGATTTGAACTCTGTTAAGAATATAAACAACAGTTTGAATTCCTTCTCTCCAGTATACTTCAGGTGTATTTTCCTCTTTCATCATATTCCTTGCAGCTTCTTGAACAGTTTGGTTCTTCCTCTCAGCAACTCCATTCTACTGAGGAATTCTAGGAGCAGAAAGATGCCTCTTTATGCCATACTCTTCACAAAATATATTTAAATAATTGGAGGTGAATTATCCACCTCTGTCAGACCTTAAAAATTTGATTTTCAGATTCACTTCATTCTCTACCATAGCCTTGAACGCCTTGAATCTATCTAGAGATTGAGCTTTCTCCCTAAGAAAAGTAACCTATGTCATTCTAGAATAATCATCAATTAAAAGCATAAAGTACCTATCACCATTAAGACTTTCTATTCTTGTGGGACCATAGAGGTCTGTATGAATCAATTCTCGCATTCTAGTAGTTGATTGTTCTTTTCCTTTAAAGTTGCATCTTGTTTGCTTTCCCAACTGACAACTTCTACAAATAGTATTGGTAGGCTTTGTGATTCTAGGAAAATCTCTGACAGCTTCTCTTGAACTAATCTTGATTAGGTTGTCAAAGTTTACATGTCCCATCCTTCAGTGCCATAACTAATTTTCATCAACTTGAGACACAAAACACTAACCATTAGCACACTTAAGCTGATAAATGTTTCCATATGTTCTTCTACCTGTAGCTACCACGGTTCTGGACCCTTTTCTAATCTCACAAGTATTATCCTAAAACACAAGCTTAAATTATTTGCTACACATTTTTCCAACACTCAAGAGATTATGCCTTAATCCCTTAACATGCATAATAGACATCATCAATATTGTATTTTCCATCTAAACTAATTGTTCCTTTTCCAACAATCTTTGCACCAAATTCATCTCCCAACATGACTAATCCTCCATCATAATTTTCAAGTTTAGTAAACTTACTTTTGTCTCTGGCCATATGATTTGAGCAGCCAATGTCAATTACCCAATAATCTTCATCTTGTCTAACATGAAAGGCAGTAACTGCAGTACCTTCCATCTCTTCCTTCTTGTTTTCTAGACCACATTCCTTTGCACATCTTCCATGGTTAGTAGACACTAATTTATTGTCTAAGGCTAGAAAAAAGCATTCATCATTATCATCCTAAAAATCAGATTCATCATTAGAAATTCTAGCAACTTCTCTAAAATTATACAATTTCATGAAATTTTTGTCCTTTTTGTCTTTATTGTCTTTTGTCTTCTTGTGTATGGCTCTATTAGGACATCTTGAAGCATAGTGACCAATATTTCCGCATTTGAAACATTTAAAAGGTAAAATACCTTTATACTTGCCAGTACCTTTCTTCAACTTGGAAAATTTGCTTCCAACTCCTCTTAACTATAACCATTCAAATCATCTTTGTTGGATGTGTTGTTCATATGTGGTTTTCATTGATGTCAACACTATTAGCATTTTGTGTATTGAAGGTTGTATATGTCGAGGATATTGAGAAATTTGTAAAAGAAAGTGTTTCAGGTTCCCTATCGAACTGTGTAGGTCATGAAGGAATCTTGTTCTGTACGTTGAAGATCAGCTATTGTGGACTAAAGGGTTTACTTTTTAGAGTATCTAGATCATCTACCAGAATTTTTAGAGGTCCACGTAAAGATTTGATTGTGTTGTGGTCTGATAGTATTTTTGTGGTCTCTGTCAACATTCCTAAGTGAAGATTGTGTGATTCTGGTAATTCTATTTGTTGTGGATGTTTCTCTATTATTTCTTGGTGTTTTTGGATGTCTCTAGATTGTGCTCTATCTTTATGGTACATCCACATTGTTCGGTTTGCTCATGGTCGAAGATTTTTCTCTGTATGCTCATGTTTTTCTTGTTCCTGGCTGACATGGTGGTAATGTGTTGTGGATCCTTCAAAAGTAAAATTTGAATGTTTGGCACACTCGTGAATATTGTTTTGGGTCACATCATTCTTTTGGCCGATAGTGTTTAGATCCACATTGAAAATCTAATTATAAATTTGGGCTGACATTGCAAATATGTTTTATTTTTCTGGCTGACTAAGTTGTTGATGTAATCTCATGTAGCGGATATATAAGAGTGATGGTTTCATCGGTCCAAAGTGTACTTCATGTCGAGGGTGTGCTCCTATGTGTGTATGTGTGAATATCATTTGATTGTAGAGCAAAGTGTGAAGAAGCTTGAGCGAAGCGTGAAGTAGTTTGAGTGAAAAGTGAAGGAATTTGATGTGCTTAATTGGAATTGTAATCAAGCTTGTGCATAAGCTATTTTCTTAGTTCATACCCTCTGAATTTAATCTTATTTTGTATTATTGGGCAGTGAGCTCTAGGCAATGTGTCTTAATGCATGTCCATTCCCCTTTATTTTTTTCATTATACTTTTAACAGGGTATAATATTGTGGAATAACATCCACCGTGGTTTTTCCCCTAATAGGGTTTCCGTGTAAAAAATATTGGTGTTCTTTGTCTCTTTGATGTGTTAATTGCTTATGGTTAATTTCTTATTCATCATATCTGAGATTAAGTTAAGTTTGAAAATTTTATTATTTTGTGACAACTAATTCACCCCCCCTCTCAGTTGTCTATCCTTGTTTTTCCAATAATTGGTATCAAAGCAGGTTCCTTTGAAGAAGTCTAAAAGCTTGAGGTTATCCAAGATGGAAACATACAAGAAGGACAGTCCTAGATTTTATGGAACTAAATACTCACTATGGAAAGTCAAGATGCAATGTCACCTAAGGTGTATTGGTGAAGCTTTCTGGAAGATTACAAAAGATCCATATGTTATTCCTCAAAATGGTTCCTCCACTGCTATGAGATCAAAGACGCTGAAAACAATATCAGGGCTATTGAAGCCTTAGTGAGTGCTCTAACAAATTCAGAGATGGCAAATGTGATAGGATTGCAGATAGCTCATGAGATTTGGATGAACTTGGAAACTTTGTATGAAGGAGATGCACAAGTGAATATAGCTAAGCTATAGAGTTTGAAAGGAAAGTATGAGAATTTGAAGATGGGTGAAGATGAAAATATCACTTCTTTTATGCAAACAGTAAATGAAATAATGATGGGTATTAGATGTGTTAGTGGTTCCCTAGATGAGGATGAAATTGTGGCTAAAATACTCAGATCCTTGTGTCCCTCCTACAAAGTGAAGGCTCATGCTATTTAAGAGCTCAGATTAGTAACAAAGATGACAAGAGACACATTGGTTGGTAAGCTTGTTGCTTTTGAATTAAGTGAATTTGGTGATTCTGTTTCGAAGACTAAATCTGCATTCAAGGCTATTGTATTTGGAAGTAACAAGAAAATATATGGTATGTGAGAATATTCTAGAAAGATATCCAAGTATGATGAAGAACTAAAATAGCTTGAAGATAAAGAAAGAGGTAGAAGAATTGGAAGCACTGATTGTAAAGAAAGAAGGAAGAGGAAAAGGTAAGTATGAAGAAGTGTTGCCAATTAAATGTTTTTCTTCTAGTAAAATAGGTCATTTTTCATTAAGATGTCCTAAAAGAGTTCCTAGATCTAAGCCTAACAAGTCTAGATTCCAAAAGAAATGTTACTTTTCTAAAGAAGGAGTGACTGATGATGAGTCTGATAAAGATAATGGGAATGAAGATGAATGGGTTTTCATTGCTACCATTGAAAATAGTCTCATGGCTACTAAATCTACTAAAGATGAGAAAGTTCTTGCAACCAGAGTTGAAGAAAAGCATGAGTCGGTTATTGATAGTGGATGCTCACATCATATGACTGGTGATAAAAACAAATTTGTAAGTCTAGAGAAGTATGATGGTGGTGTTGTAACATTTGGAGACAACAATGTTGGTGTGATTCATGGCAGAGGTTCTATTTGCCTTGATGGTAAGGATAACAATGATGATGTTCTTTATGTTGAAGGCCTGAAGCACAATCTTTTGAGTGTTGGACAGATGGTGGACAAAGGATATGATCTACAATTTAAAGATGGGAGATGCAAGATACATGGAAATTCTAGCAATATGATTGCTACAGGTAGAAAGACAAAAGGTAATATTTTTCACCTGAACACTGCTAGTGGGAATTGTTTAATTGCTCAAGTAGATGAAATATGGCTATGGCATAGGAGGTTGTGTCATGTAAATTTTGATAACATTATCAAGGTAAGTTCCACTCAGGCAGTAAAATATCTACCTAATTTAGTGAAGCTTGCTAAGACAATTTGTAAGGAGTGTCAAATGGGTAAATGGAATAGAGTCTTCTTCCAGAGCAAATAGTTTCATTCAAATGATTTGTTGGAGCTGCTACATACTAACCTCTGTGGTCCCTCTAGATTCAGAAGTATTCATGGAGAAAGGTACTTTATGTTGATTATTGATGACTACTCTAGAATGATATGGATTTCCTTCTTAAGAGAAAAATGTGAAGCACTGGAAAAGTTCAAAAGTTTCAAGACTATGGAAGAGAATAAGAAAGGTTTGAAAATCAAGTGTCTGAGATCTGACAAAGGTGGTGAGTTCACCTCAAGGGAGTTCAACTCTTTTTGTGAAGAACATGGAATCAGAAGACAATAATCTACTACTTGAACGACTCAACAGAATGGAGTTGCAGAGAGAAAGAATAAAACAATTTTGGATGCTACTAGAACAATGATGATAGAAGGAAATGTGCCCTAGATCTATTGGAGTGAAGCTATAGCACTGTTGTGTATACTTTAAACTAGGTAAATGTTAATGGTAATTATGGTAAGACCCCTTTTGAGCTATGGTTTGGTTATAAGCCTACTATTAAATATTTCAAGATCTTTGGAAGAAAATTTTATATCAAGAGAGATGACGATATAGGAAAGTTTGATGCTAGAAGCGATGAAGAAATCTTTTTAGGTTACTCTACTAAAAGCAAGGCCTACCGGTGCTATAAAAGAAGACTGAGAAAGATGGTTGAGAGTTCAAATGCCAGAGTTGATGAGGACTTTGCCAAATCATCTAGATATTGTGGATATGATTCAAATGAAGACAATACAAACAAAGGGAAAAATGTTCAAACATAGAACCAACTTTAGATTATTCCATATGTTCTAGTAAAGCAACCTCAATTTGTTCTAGTAAATCAAGCAAGTCAGAAAGCACAGACAAGTGCAAGTACAGAAGAAAGATCAAAAGAACTAGAATCTCGTGAAAGTCCCAAAAATCCAAGTTATGTAAAGCTAAATCATTTTGAAAGTCAAATTATAGGAGATAAAAATAAAGGTGTGCAAACTAGAAGAAAGATTCCAGAAGAGTATTGCATGATTTCCAAGATTGAACCTAAAGATGTCACTAAAGCCTGCAAAGATGAACACTGGATGGAAGCTATGAAGGAAGAGATGACACATATTGAAAAGAATGACACGTGGAAACTGGTTCCTAGACCTAAAGACAAAATTGTGATTGGTACTAAATGGGTGTTTCAGAACAAGGTGAAGTGGTCCAAAATAAAGCAAGACTGGTATGTAAAGGGTTCTCTCAAATGGAAGGTGTTGACTTTAAGGAAACTTTTTCCCCTATTGCCAAAATTGAAGCTGTTAGATTATTTCTTGCCTATGTTGCATACAAGAACTATAAAGTCTATCAAATGGATGTGAAGTCAGCATTTTTGAATGGAGAACTAGAAGAAGAAGTATACATTGAACAACCAAATGGATTTCAGCTATAATTGACAAGGAAGATATGGTTTGTCACTTGAAGAAAGCTCTATATGGAGTTAAGCAAGCCCCCAGAGCCTAGTATGCTTGATTGGACAAATGCTTACTGAAGCTTCGATTCACTAAAGGTACTACTGATAGCAACTTATATTTCAAATTGGATCATGATAAAGAGTTAATTATAGAATTTTTTCTTGATGAAATCATTTTTGGAGGAGATGACAATCTATGTATGAAGTTTGTTGATGAGATGAAGGGTGAGTTTGAGATGATTATGATTGGAGAGATGGATTTCTTCTTGGGATTGCAAGTTACCCAGTTAGACAAGGGAATTTTCATATCTCAATCCAAATATGTGAGAGAGCTATTGAAGAAATTTTTGATGGAAGAATCAAAGTTTGTTGGTACTCTCATGGTGACTGAATGCAAGCTAACACAAAATGATGATTCTTCTAAGGCAAATCAAACTAGATACAGGTCAATGATCGATGGATTTCTCTATTCAACCCAGACTAGACCAGATATTCTGAATGTTGTATGGTTGCTAGATTTTAGGTTGATCCAAAAGAATCACATGTGACTGTTGTTAAGAGAATCTTCAGATATCTGAAAGGAACAGTTGACTTTGGACTTTGGTATCCAAAGGATGATGATCTCACTTTGAGTGCATATACTGATGTGGATTGGGTTGGAGATGTAGATAACATGAAAAGTACTAGTGGTGGTGCTTTCTTCCTAGGGAAGAAGCTGGTGTCTTGGTTCAGCAAAAAGCAGAATTCCATTTCTCTATCTACTGCTGAAGCAGAATATATTTTTGTTGCAAATAATTGTACTCAAGTGATATGGATGAATCAAATGTTGAAAGATATCAAGATGATATATGAAGAGCCTATTGTCATATACTATGACAATTCAAGTGCAATAAATATTTCAAAGAATCTAGTGCTACACTCTAAGAATAAACATATATCAACCAAGTTTCACTTCTTGAGGGAGAAAGTGAATGAGAAAGACGTCAGATTGGAGTATGTGCCTACCAAAGAACAAATTGTAGACATATTTACTAAGTCGTTGCCGAAGGATACTTTTGAGTATCTCAAAGGAATGCTAGGGGTAATTAACCCTCTTGATAAGAACTAAAATATGCATTTACTTGCATCAATCCATGAGCTACATTGCTACATTCTGATCCAGATTGATGTTTCCATGGTTGCTACTCACGGGGAGTAGTCAGATGTGCAGATATGTGGTTTAGAGCATGTATATGGAAAGGTCATGGTTACCTTTTCCATTGATGTCAAAGGGGGAGAACTGCAATGTGAAAAATCTTCCGAGGAGAAGAGCCTTGTGGGAGAAAAAATAGTTAAGAAGCAAGTGTGTTGGGTTGATGGTATTTTTCACATCATATGTTGCCATCAATGCAAAAGGGGGAGATTTTTGGATGTTGTGGATGTGTTTCTGATATGTGGTTGTCATTGATGTCAACATTATTAGCATTTGGTGTATTGAAGGTTGTATATGTCGAGGATATTGAGAAAATTGTAAAAGAAAGTGTTCCAGGTTCCCTATGGAGCTGTGTAGGTCATGAAGGCATCTTGTTCTATACATTGAAAATCATATGTTGTGGACTAAAGGGTTTATTTTTTAGAGTATATAGATCATCTACCGGAAGTTTCAAAGGTCTACATAAATATTTGGTCATGTTGTGTTCTGACAGTATTTTTGTGGTCTCTATTAGCATTCTTGAGTGAAGATTGTGTGATTCTAGTAATTCTAGTTGTTGCAGATGTTTCTCTATTGTTTCTTGGTTTTTTTGGATGTCTCTAGATTGTGCTCTATCTTTGTGGTACATACACATTAGTCAATGTGCTCATGGTCGAAGATTTTTCTCTATATGTTAATGTTTTTCTTATTCTTGGCTGACATGGTGGTAACGTGTTGTGGATCCTTGAAAAGTAAAATTTGAATGTTTGGCGCACTCGTGAATATTGTTTTGGGTTACATCATTGTTTTGGCTGATGGTGTTTCGATCCACATTGAAAATATAATTATAAATTTGGGCTGACATTGCAAACATGTTTTATTTATCTGGATGACTAAGTTGTTGATGTAATCTCATGTAGCAAATATATAAGAGTGATTGTTTCATCAGTTCAAAGTGTACTTCATGTGGTGGGTGTGCTCCTATGTGTGTATGTGTGAATATCATTCGATTGCAGAGAAAAGTGTGAAGAAGCTTCAATGAAGTGTGAAGTAGTTTAAGTGAAAAGTGAAGGAGTTTTATGTGCTTAATTGGAACTGTAATCAGGCTTGTGCAGAAGCTATTTTCTTAGTTCGTACCCTCTAGATTTAATCCTATTATGTATTGTTGGGCAGTGAACTTTAGGCAGTGTTCCTGAATGCATGTACATTCCCCTTTATTGTTTTCATTATACTGGGTATAATATTGTGGACTAACATCCACCGTAGTTTTTCCCCTAACAGGTTTTCCATGTAAAAAATCTTAGTGTTCTCTATCTCTCTGATGTGTGAATTGCTTATTCATTAGATCTGAGATTAAGTTAAGTAAAGTTTAAAAATTTTATTATTTTGTGGCAATTGATTCACCCCCCCTCTTAGTTGTTTGTCCTTGTTTTTCCAACAATCTTCTGCCTTTGTAGCTTTGAAGGTTTTTTATGTTTTCTCCTTTTCTTTTCAAAATTTCCTCATTTTAAATGCGGTCAAGGTGCCAAATAGCTACTCTTTAGTGAATTTCTTTGGATCATAAACTTCCTCAATGGCTGAGACCTTTTCACTGTAACTCTCCAGTAGGGTCATCAAAATCTTCTCCATTACATCTTCATCTATTAGTGGACCATCTTGATTTTTGACTTCATTTTCTACAATGTCAACCCTCTGAAAGTAACTTGCAATGTCTTCACCTTCTTCCATTTCCAAGTTCTCATATTTGAACTTAGTTATTAACTTCCTTGATAATTTGACTCTATCATTTCCTTCATAGATATCTTTCAACTCTCCCCAAACTTCATAAGTAGTTCCCAATGAAATAAATTTTTTCAGCTCAGTCTTAGATAAAGCATTATAGATTGCATACCTTGATTTTTCATTTTCTTCATAGGAAAAAATCTCATCTATAGAAGAAGGACCACTTGTTGGCTCAACATATTTTTTCTCAATAGCTTTCCAAGTCTTGTAACCAAGAGAGATCAGGTAACCTCTCAACTACATTTTCCAGAAACTATAGTCAGATCCATCAAAAAAAAGGATTTTCAATTTGTGTGCCATTGAATCTACCTCAAGCAGTTAATCTCTTCTCTAAGGAACCAAAGCTTTGATAAATCTCAAATAATTATTAACTCCACATCCACTTTATTTTTTATTAAGTATGAGCATGAAGTGCAAATAACAGAAAGCAATATCAACACAAGAAACACTAGATTTACGTGGAAAACCCAATAAGGAAAAAACCATGGTGAGGATTAACTCGCAATATAAGAGTAATTGCAAAATTGTTTACAGAGAGGCTCACTACCAAAGGGCTCACTTCCCAAGTTAGGACTCACTATCTAGATAGGACTCACTATTTGAATGGGAGGCTCACTACCTACTGATACAAAAAGATAGAAAGAAGAATGTTACATAGAGAACACTATCTCAATGCAACAAAAGATCCACCACAACAACTTGCACACATCCACAGCCTTGATCAAAGAAATGTAGACACCATCAGCTCACTGCTTTTAGGAGTCTAACACATTAAAGTTCTTGTTGCCTCAATTCACTTTTGCATAGTCTCTCACATCTATCTTTCTTCTCACACTTGTTTCATTTTATCGTTAACATATTACCTTGTATTTATACCATCTTCAACCATAGAAACTTTCTCCAAGGTCGGCTACACATGCTTCATTTTACAAATTCAATTTAGGTCAGCAACTCAACATTCCCACAGTGGATAGAATGAGAGCGAACCAAACCAACACTTAACTGGGACCCAAAAAAACATCTTGGATCAATCACACACTTTCTTAATTGATACTTATCCTTCACATGACGTGTAAACACCAAGTCAGCCAAACCTAATGAAAACACCAATGAACTTTGAAGTACACACTTCTGCAACAATAAAATAACAAGTGGAACACAAAACATGCTTCACCATACACTAGAACACATTTTAGATTCGTTCATATTCATCCATAGCTACTGCAACAACCTTCATACACAGAACACTTTCCATCAGTCCATCTGGACTATACAAACACACACAGAAACTCTGAAACTAGATTTTTGGAGCACCAAACCACAGACACCTTTGACAAAACATAGATAACATCATTATAGATTTTCTTCCAGATTTGCAAGACCAGAAACAAACCAACGGAGGACTATAGAGAAAATACATTTCTCCCAGTCCACATACAAACAACTCTACCATACCAGTTCACAAACCAGTGAACTCAACTTTCACTCTTCATCAAACTAGAAGCTATAATCCAAGATATATCACCCAAGGATTCCCATAAACAACACTTCAGATCTGCACAAGCATAGGATCAACATAGAAGAAATGAAGAACACATACTAGAGCACATTTTGAACACACACAATTCTATCTTCACTATTTATTAATTTTCTCAAAAAGCACTTGGTAACTCATCAAAAGCACTTGGTAACTCATCATATCAGCACACTTGCAACACCATAAAGATAGCTCCATTTACTCACAACATCTCAAAAGTATCTCAACTATACATGCACCATTTGCAATCACTTGTTTCCTTTCCCTGTAACAATCTATACTATGTTGACATCAATGACAATATTAATGACAACACCGCCATACTCATTCATACTTGCAACATCTCTCTCTTTTTGTGCATTCATTTATTTGTATCTACATTCTTCTATATGTCATAAACATTTACCTTTTCATTTGTCTTTTGTTTTCCTTTTGGGGATGACGCAAGGAGTCGAGACATTTAGGTCTCTTCCATGTTGACCTAAAGGCTTTTCCTTTGTTTTCAATCTCTATGTGTCATTCTTCCAGTTCTATGAGTATTTAAGGAATTATGACATTTTTTAGCTCTATAACAATATTGTAGCAAAGATATACTAACCCTGAATTTGTAGATCCCTTATGTATTATTGGGGGCAACCCCTCCCTTTTTCATGGTGTAACTTCATTTCAGAAACATATGACTTGGCATAGGGATTTCCAAGTAAGATCTCATGTCTTAGGATTGAACATTGACTACTTTAAAGCAATTTCTCACAATAATGGTGTTAGCAACCGGTGTAAAGTGGGGGCATACATTGATAATATCTTTCAAAATTTCTCATGTTTCATGGTGCAATTTTATTTATTCTTGTAATGCATCCTTTTCTTAGTGATTTCATTGGGTTTGATGTCCTCCTAGAGTGTGGTATTTCTTAATGTACTACTTTCCTCTTAGTGGTGATGCGACGCACTACATTCCCCAAGTTGTGAATCTATTACTCTTGACTTGTCCTCTCTTGGAGACATTAGCACGATGTTCCCTAAGAAGAATACCTTACACAAACTAAGAAAAATCTCTTTGAACAAAATTTTTACTAACATTATTGTTCATAAGTGTTTAACATAATAAAACTTGCTAACCTTATGAGGATCAAACCCTATTCAAATCCACCTAGCATAACACACCTTGCTTGACTATGGATCCTTTCCTTATTCATAGGTGCTTAGCATAATGTAGCTTGTTAATCCCTATGGAGTTTGAAACCCTAAATTCAAGGCCACCTAGTATAAAACACCTTGCTTGGTTGTGAAGCCTTGCCTTGTGGCACCTTATTGAAGTTGTTAGGAGGATAGCTTTGATATGGTATGGGATCCTAATATGTTTCTCTCATTTTCCACCCCTTTGGGAGACTCACCTAGTGGACAAACTAAAGTTTTACTACCTCGAAGTGACCAAAAAAAAAATCTTAGATGTGTTCCACACCGATCAGACAGTCTAGGTGAAATCTTCCTGGTCTTTGATGTTGTATGATTATGTATCTTTGTCATTATTGCATACATAAGTTTCTTGAATGTCTACTTTAGTGTGAGTTTGACATGGGGTCATACTCTCACTAAAGTGGGGGCTAAATGTAGTGTAGGAAAAAGTATCCCTTTTTCACACTTAATTTGGGAATAAATATTAAATAAAATGAGCTAAATAATGCCTTAATTTAGTGTTGTAGTATGTTTTACATATTCACATTAAGTTTACAGTCTTTTAATTAAAATAGAGTTAAGTGTGCCTTATTTTTGGTGTTGTAAGGTGTACCTTTACACTTTCACACTAATCTAGGGCTTCATTAATTATTTGAGGTTAATTTTCCTCGATTGACCCCTTTAATTCAAACCCAAGCTTAATTAATTGCATTTTCCAAGGGATAAAACCTAACATTCATAAATTCCATAACATAATTTTTAACATTGAGCAATGTGTGTCCTAGGTAAGTGACCTAGGACCCATTCACCATAGGGAAAATGGGTCCTCACTTAGGCCTAGGACCTAAATTCAAACTATGTTTTTGGTGGTATTTTAATAATTTCAAAAGTATATTCAGATGTGTGCTTTTGATATTTGAATTTTGGGAATTAATCTTAAGATATGTATAAATAAAAGGTCACTTCACTACGTTTCACCTAGAAGATTTTAAGCAAGCTAAGAGTACTTTCACAAGAGCAATATAAGATCATTTCAAGAGCATTTTCAAGGCATTCAAGAGTAGATTTATTGACGATTATTGCATCAATCAAGATTTGATTGTCATTTCAAAGATTTCTTGCATCATGCATGTTGTTTGAGCTAATATGGTGATGTAGAGTTCAATATCTATTCAAGTATTCAAAGGAATTGTTTCAAATAAAGTTTCATGATCAAGATTCACATCCATTGAGGCCACTTCATGCTAGTTGTAGATTTAAAATCCAAGGTTCAAACAAAGGTTTGGTGAGTGGTGACAATGCTTGTTCATTCATCATTCCTTCATGATATTTGATTTCATTTCAAAGTTAAATACTCAAACAAGGTTTGACCAAGGTAAACCCCCCATCACCAAAAATAACATTTTTCTCCTCTTGTGTTTGTTTTGTAGGTTTTAGGTGGAAGATCCTTTGAAGAGAAAAATTGAAGAAAGTTGTAAAGTTGTCAAAGTTGCAAGAAAATTTTTCATTTCACAAAAACTCCTCTATAGGATTTATTTTTGGATGTTGGATAATGGAAATCAAGAATCTAGGAGTGTAGACACAACAAAAGAGAACCTAGAAAGGATGTTTGCAGAGCCCTAGCCAGGACCCATTCACCATAGGGTGAATGAGTCCTCAACAAGCTTAAAAAAGTAACTTTTGGTGAAAGGTACACATCATTATCCCTTTTCCATATTTTCCTTTTGATTGTTGTTTCCATCAATTTTGAGTACAATATTCTATTTTCATTTTATAGCTTGAATTTGGGAGTTTGTTTGATGGTTTTAATCTTTCTCCCCAATGTGATATTTGACTCATACCCCCATCCTTGCATAAAAGGAGAAATTTGCAAATTCATACCTTGAATTGACTCACCTTTTGGTTGAAAGTCACTTCATTGTTTGGATCTCATTTCTTTAGTGAAATAGTGGAAAATAGGGTTATTCATCAATCCATTTTGCTAAAAAAATAACCTATTTTTCTTTGTTTCAGTTGTTTTGAGGTACATATTTAGATTTCTCAATATGATCCAATGAAGATGCCTCTTCACACTAACTAATAAAATTTTATTAATCACGAAGGGTTGTACACAAATGTATGAAAGATGGAAATCTCATCAATAATATTTTGTCCCTTTTTTTAGCTTGCAAGTTGTAAATGAACACTCTTTGGATATTTGCATCAAGAAAAGTAAGATTGATCTATGATAAAAGCAACTAATAGTGGCTTATGAAATATGTGACCTTTTCACCTCTCTTTTGGGGTGATCCCACAATACTAGTTTACAATTTTTGGCCAAACTGGACATTGAATTGAATTTTTTTAACTAAATCTTCACTTTTAGGCACCTATAGCGACTAAACCATGAGGAATTTGAAGATGATGCAAACTAGTGATCTATGACATTTTGTCTATAGATTCTATATATATATATAATTGGAATTCGATTGTACTTTTCCCATCTCCTTCAAAAACTATTTTTTAACACTAAACACCATTTTAAAGAGTGGTGTTACTGGCTAACACATAAAAAAAAATCTATAAAGAATAAAATTCTATTTTTTTCAAATTTAGATTCGTAACTATGATATCTAGTGCATGGAATTGGTTTCATAGCATTTCATTGAATATTTTTTTCTTAATTAAGTTTCAAAGTCAAACTAGTTATAATTTAGACATGATTTATTGGCTAAAACATAATATTTTTTTGTATTTATCGAAATTCAATTTTTTTTTGTTGGATCAAGGACATCAATATCTAGTGCACTAATATTTTTCAAAAAAAAATTGATAATCTGCTATTTTTCCACATGTGTAGAACAGAGAGCTTGATTTTTGGGGAAAAACCTACATTCACAAGAAATAAAAGTAAATATAATAATCAAATTTAATTTAATTAAAATTATACTTTTTTGGAAGCTTATAATAAGGACTACATACTTACAAAAATAAAATTTTAAATGAATTCATTTGATCCCTCAAAAGGTAAATCAAAAGTGGTTTTTTATCAGCATTTTGATAGGTGTAAAGGAGACTCCATTATAAGTATGGTTTAAAAATAGTGGAGTTCTATCCAAGGGGGCTTGGTATAAGGTGGTTTGATCAAACCATCTTCAATTGGAATCCTTTAAATAGAAATTTTCAAGGCTTAAATCATTATATTTTCTAAAAATATGTTATTTCAGCAAAAATTAGGATCTTCGAGAAACTGTAAACCATTATTGTGGGATCACCCTTTATTTGCATCACATTAAACAAGTTATATTAATATTAGGATCAATATTTACTTGGAAATGATTGATAAATGCATCAACAAGCTCATTAAATGAATGAATTGAATTATTTAGTAATGAACAAAACCATTCAAAATCTATGTCTTTCAATAACCTAGGAAAGAGGTTAGCCAATCTAGCTTATCCTTAAAGATGAAATCACTACATAAGGTTGTATATGCCAATATACGCTTGCTAGGATCCCATTTACCATTATACTTGTCAAACCGAGGTACCTCTATGTTTTGTGGCATTTTTGCTTTCAATATTTCAAGTGATAATGGGATCTTTTTGAAATATTGTGATGGTTGTCCATTTTGGTTTTGGTTCAAATTTGATAGTTGTTGTTGAAGTGAGGTTAATTTTTCAAAATTTGGTTGATGATGGAACCATTAGTGGACATGTTTGGGGAATATGGTGAGTATAGTGGAAGTGTGTATGTGCTTGGTGGGATACTATATTGCAAATTTATTAGAGGGGATGAAATTTGAGGTGTGACATGTGAAGATCAAAAACCACATAAGGATTTATAGTGGAAAGACATATTGTTGGAGCTATGCCTATAATTTTTTGTGTTGTTGAATTAAAATTTTTATTTGTGTATGTAGGAATAGAGGCTATAGTTATGGGGAGGGAGACTTGACTTCCTCCTTGACTTTGAGTATAGCCCAAAGCTTGAGCAAAATTAGCGACAGTAGGGATGTTGGCATAAACTATATGAGCTAGGCCACACAAAAATTCTAATCCATGGGCATCACTAATCAATTTCCTCATGTTTTCTAACTTAAGGACTAGGAGACCAACTAGAGATTTAGTACTCACATAGTCTTGGAGTGCTTCTAAGTCTTTCTCTAATTTTTTTAGTTTATCTACAAGAACATGGGCAAACATAGTCTCAACATTTATAAAGTTAGGCTTTTGTAATGTTATAATTGGTATGGTAGTTTCAAGGATAGAGTCAGAAATGGGTTGATTATTGACAACGCTTGTCATGAAAGAGTTAGAAGACTCATGATCCACAATGAATGTAAAACCAATGTGGGATGCCATAAGTCTAGAACTCTGTCTCACTAAATTATTAACAATAGGACACCAAGTCATGAAACTCATTCAAGTTTCAAAACACTAAGTCTACCTAAGATGAACACTAGATTTTCAAACAAAGATAGCACAACACTCAAAATAAAAATTCAAACAACAAAAAGATCTTGTAGACACTTAAAATTGTCTTGAATGGTATTACACACTTGAATTTGATCACTAACATCATTTCATCCCGAATTTCATCCTCTTTTCGCCTATTTGATTAAATTAACCTAGTTATTTAATTAAATTCTTCATTTTTGTCTATTAATCTAATTAATCTAATTAGGTTAATTCATACCCTCTCACACTAAAATTTCATCTAGTTTAATTAAATAATTAAAATTATTTAATTTAAACCCCCTCCTTTATCTCCTCTCATTTAATTAATTAATCTAAATTATTTAATTAAATGTCACTCATCCCTTTTCATTAAATAAGTCAATTATTTAATGGATATCCTATTATTGCCTCATCTTGCACACTAAATATTAGTTTTAATTACTAAATTTCTAATTTCCCCTCCCATCCACTTGCATAGGGAACATTCCAAAGGAATATTCTCCTATTTGGATCCAAAAAAGGGAATGATTTCTTTCAAACAAACTTTGTAAAAAACTTTCAAAGTTGTTACAAAGTGTGTTTGCTTGTGTTAGAGCTAAAATTATTCTTCCTCATATCCACAAGTTTTCATTTTCCCATCCATATTTCACCTACATCAAAATACCTACCGCCTTTAAGTTTGACATTGTGTTTGACATGAAATGTAACAATTTGTGTGACAAGATCCATAAAATCATTGGCATCTCCTTTGAATATATCCATTAATACTTTTAGATAGTCATTAATAAAACATTTATGCCTTTACTGCAGTACCACAACATCAAAATATAGTCTATGTGGGTTGGCGGTTCATAACTCATGAAATAAAGCATTAACAGCCATACCACCACGGGGCTATGTAGTAGACGCGGTAATGTTGTACCCACCACCACCTCGTGAAGAGAAGTTTAAGGGAAAGTGGTACCCACCACTACCTCATAGAGAGAAGTTCCAAGAAGAGCGGTAGTGCGATAAGTGTTAATCAAGAAAGGAAAACACAGCAGGACCTCGAGAGGTGAATAATGTGGCTGCAGTATGGCAGTATGTATATTTTTATCCCACAATCATAAGGATAGAATGCATCATATATAAAAGGGCATAAAAACAGATACCGCCATACCACAACGAGTGTGATAAGTAATAGTGGTAGTATGGTGGGACTTGTGGAATCATTATAGATTGCAGTAGTAAATGCAAGAGATCATGTGAGCCATCTTGACGCACAAATTCAATAATGCATAATCAAATTCAAGAATATGAGCTTATTGTAAAAATATTTGGAAAAACTTTGGAATTAATGCCAATATGACTGAATTCAGTGCCATTAAAAAGCAAGTAAATTTTCCTATCACTGCACTCAATTGCAATACATTTTCATGGAAGGAGTTGAGGATATGAAGAGAAGGAGCTCTGCAAGCATCAAACACCTGGGTAAGTGCACGAACAACTCTCTGAGGAAGCTTGATTGGTGTAGATATTTTCAAAGCTCTTTCATTTTGAATTTTTAGTGGAAAGGATTGAATCATGCCACCTAAAAGGAAACAATTGGAAGCAAAGGAAAGAAAAACTAAAATTAAAGATGAAGAACCTAAGATAAAAAAGAGGCCTCTCCACCAGACCATTTTAGATTTACTCCCAAGGTCCACCAAGGAGGGTAATAAGAAATTTCTCATAGACACTACACAAGGTTGTAGGAATGCCCTCATTCCTAAATCCAGGTGGGACTTGTTTTGGTATTATTATAGTAAAAGAAATGAGAAATTTCTAGTGTCAAAACCCTAGGTGTTTGACTTGGCCAAGCTGATAGTCCCTAATGTATTTGTTGATGTGGAATTTATCATACTACTATCTAAACATTATCACTTTGCTACCAAAATTATGAGGTTTCCAAATGGTGCGATATTAGTCAGGCTAACCAAGGCAACTATCATTGAGTTTTTTTACTTGAATAAAGATGCCTTGACTAAGATAAACATACAAAAAAGTGAGGAGGAGTATACTAGGTTAAGGAGAACTCACAGGAGTGGTGAGCTTCCCCTATACATGAAAAGAGGTATTGGAAATAAAACAATCCCCATTTCTCCTTCCATCACTGAGCCAATCGCTGTGGCAGAATTTCAATACTATTTTGTAAATACATATCTTTCTTTGTGCCAGGTGTTGGGGATGGATGCTCAAGATAGGATGCCAGTAAGCTTAATAATGATGGCCATGAGAATCTAGAATCTAGATACTAATATAGAATACGACTTTGCTTCACATCTAGAAAGGGCATTGGATGATGAATTCTTGCAAGTCATAGAAGACAGGGCACCTATCACATTTAGACACTGTTATCTCTTGTGTCACTTGATACTATACCAGAATCGAGACAAATGGACCAAATGAATGGACTTGGCTAGAATTGATGAGCAAGGGAATCCCACACCTATATAGAAATGGTGTTATATTTGGGATAGCTAGTGTAGGAACTCTAGCTTTGTAATATTCTATGAAGATTTTGTACATAGAATCCTGGGAGTCCTTGGTTATTGAATACCAAAATGATACAACTATTGAGACCTCTAGCCTTAAAATAGGAGCAGGGTCATACACATAATTTTTTTGAATGGATCTTCCTCCTTGAAGTCACAATAATAAGATTTTATGGGTTCCCTACTGCTTTGTACATACTTTCAAAGTTTGTGCCCCTTAGACTAGCATTTTTGGAGTTTGTGTGGCAAATGATGTGATGCACAAGCAGAAGAAGGGCATATTCATGTCAAACCTAACTAAGTGTGAGGACTGTTCTCTAGGATCAAACACATTGGAAGAAATGCAATATTATTTAAAGACAAGATATTCATTGGATTCTAGAAAAGAAAGAGCTTTTAATCCTGAAAATTATATGAATAACATAAGGCATAATCTTCTCACCAAGTCAAAAATTGCACACCAGGTGGATTATGAAGAAGATGTGATAAGAAACTTCCTTACTTATCAAGATGTGTTTAGTAGAAGGAAAAAATGGGGATATATGAGGAATCTTGAAGAAGAGATGAAGCAAAAACACAAGGATTTCCTAGGCTACTTTGTTGAAGAGAAAGACCCTATCAAAAGAATAAATTTGATAATTGATAAGTTTGAAGACTTATATGGAAAAAGGGAGGCATATCTTCAAGAACACAGTGGTAAGATAGTAACAGAGCACATCCCAGACACAACCTCTAAATTTCCCATGGAGAAATTATCTCCTAAAAGACAAAAGACATAAAGCATTGAACCGTTGGTCCCTTATGAAGAGAGTGAAGGGGTGGGAGACACTAAAGAAGTGGCCACTATGTTGCAATCATTAAAGGATGATGTTGAGGTTGATCAGCCAATCCATGAAACCAATGCTCATAAGCCTGAAGAAAGTATGGATGATACAGAGAAGAAAAATACAAAAATACATGAAGATGAAAGAGAGGTTGCAGCTAGGAGATTCATAGAAGATGATGAATTCATTAAAACTCCATAATTTAGGGATTTTTGGAAAAAAGTGAAAGTGAAAGAATTTGAGGAAAGAATGGAGATAAATGAAATGGGAATTAAGGAATCCCAAAAGGATCAAATGGTGGCACAAACCTTCAGGGAATTGAGAATTGACCATATTGACATTAGCCCTCAAAAGGCTAGAGAAATGATTTTGAAAAGTAACATACTCATCTTCCCTGGTTTAGAATTGAAGAAAATATTTTTGCTTGACCAAGTATGGGCCCAGGAGGATCCTATGCTAGTTGCAAAGTTTGACTCTGATGAAGGGGTGAGAGGAATAGTGTATAATCCCAAGATTGAAACCTTGGCTATATGGATCAAGTAGAAGATCACACAGAAGAAAAATTTGTTGGATGTGATACAGGGAATGAAAGGGGAAACCATGGTAAGAACACTACAAGACACAACCCCTTTGGAAGCTACCACCATGACCATGCATTTAGCCATGTTTACCCATGCAACAGTTAAAGGAATGGAGGATAGATTGAGAGAGTATGAGAAGGAGCAGAGATTCCTAAATGATGAAGTTAATAAGTTGATCATGGCAAATGCAAAACTAAAAGAGCAGTTAAGAGGAGAAAGAACTTCACAGAGTAAAGAAATAGTCTTATATAAGCCTCCTAGTGCTCCAATAGATGTTGTACAAAAAATTTCTACTGAAAAAATAAAATCTCTTGAGAAGGAAGTGGATGAAATGAAGAAGGCCAGCAATAAAACCCAGGAGGAAATAAGAAGGAAAGTATGTGAGGCTATAGAAAAGATTCTTGAACATAGGGTGAAGTTGGTTGAAGATAAATTGGAGTGTGTATATGACAGTTACAAGTCACTTCAACAAGATATTGACCAAATGAAAACACATATGCTTGTACTAGATCCCTTATTCAAAAAGTGGCAGCTTATACACCACACTTTGTCTAAATTATGTAGATTTTTACAAAAGAGAACTAATGCTCCTGCAACACTAAAACCCACTGAGCAAATAGTCAAGATGATCATTGATGAATTTTAGTATGTACAAGAACAAGACAAAAGGGTTAAGTCATGGATGGATTCTTTTCAATGCCCTAAAATAGTGGTATATACCAGAATTAGTAAAAGATGATGACCAACTTAGGAGTCTTGAAGAGTGGAAGGACTTTGGTCAAATTATTCATAAGTGTATAACTCACATACAAGAGGATGGTAACACCAATCTTCACATGCTCAATTTGATTCTAGATGGATTAATTTCTTTCGATGTTGGATACCTGAAGTTTGTTAATAATGTGAAGGCATTGCTAGATAGTCGATGGCAGGTTCATCTTACAAATATACCAAGGATTCAAGAATACAAATGGCCATTAGACTTCACAATATATCAATGGGAGGAGAAATATCTAGCTTCTGAAGATTAGGTCACTACGACAAGAGTGTTTGGACATCTATCATGGATAAGAAGGCTTTTCCAAATCAATGATCATGGGACTTCTACATTGATTAATGGACTCATAATGTTTGAATGTCTTAAGTCTTGTTTATTTCTTTAATTATGTTAATCAAACAAATAGTTAGTAAAGAGGTGCAATTTTGAAAAGTTGCCTCATTTAGTAAAAGGCTTGTAGCATGTTGCTTCCTATGTAAAAGGGGAAACCAAGGCCTAGTTTTGCATCATCATAATCATTATCATCACCATTCATAGAAGTAGATAGGTTGCATATTCCATCCATCCATTTCCATATTTCAAAGACTTGTGTTATCAATGTATATCATTTAAAGCAATATAATGGAGAAGATTGCTTATAATTGGTGATCTATTTTCAGTGTTTAAATATTGTGTTGATATTCATTTTTATATGTTGTTATGATGTCTCAAAAGTGGTTCTCTTAAATTATTTGAATCTATATGATTTTTCTGGACACATTTTTTGTAACTGTGTGACTGTCTTGATTGGGTTCTAGTGAGAGAGAATTAAAAGTCCTTTTAGATAATTCATCTTAATTGGTTCCCCTAGGGATTAAAAATCCTTTTAAGATAATTAGTCTAATTGGTTTCCCTTAAGCTAAGAATTAAAATTTATTTCATAACATCATAGTAATTTGGGAGGATAACACTAGGATCTATAAAGAAGAGTATAAAAACTGGAAAACCTGCGCATTTGTACAAGGTGAAAACATCTAAAAGTGCCCAAAAATTAGAGTTAAGCTGAGGAACGTGTTTACCTATCATACATATATGTCTCCATCACTATCATCAACCCTTCAACTCCATTCACCCAATAGATTTAGGCGCTAGTCAAGTTCATAACAAATCTCATACAAACTCTACTTATACACTTTATTCTCAAAGCATATAGTAGGAATTAGTCATCAAGCCTTGCATCTACTTCATAGTGAGTGGATTGCCCAAATTAGAGATTATATCCAAACATTCAAATCTGCCTTATCATTTAGGTACACCCACCTTGGTTTAGTAGAGCCTAAAGAATAGGAGGTGATCAATCATATTCGCCTTGTTTGTTGGCCAAAAACATACTAAGAGACTGGCACCCTCTTAAGGTTCAAAACCTATATTTTTGAGACCTAACAGCTTGAATCATTCTTATCCCTTGATCTTTCCTTGATCCGTGTGATTATTGATTCTCATCCATTGATGAGAATCCTTGATCCATGTTTCACCCTTGATTCCATATTCAACATTGATTGATCAAATCAATCTCAACCTTTGATTCTTCATTTGCTCTCCTATAAATATTTCATCATTTGGAGAGAAATAGATCTATATTTTGATAGAAAAGTTATACTGTTGAAATTCATACTCACTTGCATCCATATTTAGCATTTTTTAAAGCATTTTAGATTAAATATTCATCCATATTATCTTAAGCATCCATTAATGGCTGGCATTTTAGATTAACTTACATCCATTTTAGCATACTTTATATCCATGGCTTGCATCTTTGAACTTTGTTTCCATTTAGCATAGCTTGCATCCATTTCCATCAAGCATATTTGATGAGGGCCACACAACCCAAAACCCGTAGAAATCACAACAACAAATACAAACACAGAAGATGTGAGATAGAAAAATGACTCACTTTCAATTATTTTCAGAAAATGAAATTACATATTCAAAGCGTACATGCTACAGCCTCGTGGGCTTGATTCATTACAACAAAATCAACTCTAAAAAGAAAATCTACTATTCAGAGCCACAATCTGCACTATTAGGCCACCTTCTACAACCCCCACTTAACCCTTTTTATTTTCCCCAATAACCACCCTAGAATGTTCTAGAAAGATCAAATTTCCCCTTTTTGTTTTGGTGCCAAAAGTATCACCATTTGATTTTTGGCTTATGAAGAATTTTTTATGAAATTCACTTTTTAGAGGACCAACTTCACGGGGCCATAACTTTTGATCTGGGAGTCCGATTTTCTATTATTGCATATCGTTGGAAAGCTCTCAATAAGCTCTACAACACATTAACCACCACAAGTTAGTTTAGCCACTTTTTGAGCTATTTTGGGGCCTCTAAAGTTTTATATCTGAATTTGAAACTGCATTAGAGAAAATTTTCAAGACAAAAACTTTAAATTCAGGGTATTGAGGTGATTCTTTCACAACCAAAAATGTTTTTCAGCTCTACTCCTTGGGGTAAATTTTCATGTCCATACAAGCCCATTTAGGCCAACTTACTAAAAATAGTAAGTTCCTATTTTTTTCTATTTTTGATGCCTTACTATCTCACACCCCTTAAGTGCCATCATGTGACTCAAAACAACTAAAGAAAACAATTTTTTGGGTGATGCAAGATTACCCTACACCGTTGGATGCTCCTGCATCAAACACCCAGAGTAATTTGAAAAGTGACCCTATCACTTCTCTAGAGTTAGAGGGGAACTAAGATGGTTAACCTCGGCCTCAGATAACCATGATGAATCTTCAACAGACCTTCCTCTCCATTTCACCAAGTACTCTGCATATTGTTTATTTCTTGTGCTTCTACCCACATGGTTATCTAGGATTTCTTCTATCTCTTCCTTCTCTGAAGTAGGAGCTAAAATTTTCAACTGTTCATTTATCAGCCCCTCCTCTATATCACCTTCATGATACTCTGCCAAATCAAAAATGTTGAACATAGGAGAAATGCTTATTCCACTAGGAAACTCTACCTTATAAGCATTTCTTGAATCATGATTCTTCAAGATATTGCAAGGTCCAAACTTCTTCATCTTTAACTTGTTGTATGTATGAACTGGAAATCTTTACTTTCACAAATGAACCATGACTTCATCTCCTACCTAGAACTCCTTATACCTCCTTTTCTAATCTTCCTAAGTCTTATAATGTGAGTTCATCTTGTTGATGTGTTTCTTCACCTCTTTGTACAAATTCTTCAAGTGCTCAGCAACATCTTCAACCTCAACACTACTTTTCTCCACCTTATCCATCTTTCTCAATTTGGAAGTAGTTCTTGGACTACTCCCATACACAATCTAGAATGGTGATTTACCAGTGCTGATGTTGATAGAATTATTATAAGCAAATTTTGTCTGTGGTATAATCAAATCCCATCCCTTAGGCTTATCTCCTACTAAGCATCTTAGCAAGTTACCTAAATGCCTATTCACCACTTATGTTTGTCCATCAGTTTATGGATGGTGTGCAGGACTGAACTTCAAATATATCTTCAACTTCTTCCATAATGTCCTCCAGAAATAACCAATAAATTTGGTATCTCTGTCTAAAACTATACTCTTTGGTAAACCATGTAGTCTCACCACCTCTTTGAAAAACAACTCTACAACATGAACAGTATCACTGGTCTTATGACACAGAATGAAATGTGACATCTTTGAAAATCTATCCACCACCATAAATATGGAATCATGCCCTCTATGTGTCCTTGGCAAGACAAGAACAAAATCCATGCAAATATCCTCCCATGGCCTCTCAGGTACAGGTAATGATTGATAAAATCTAGTATTCTGACTTGTTCCTTTTTCCATCTAACATACTCTACAACTTTGTACAAAATTCTTCACATCTTGTTGTAATTGTGGCCAATAATAATTCTCATTGACAAGAGCAATGGTCTTATCTCAACCAAAATGTCCAATCAATCTTCCACTATGGTTCTCCTTGATTAGATTCTCTCTCATAGAACTCCTTGGAATGCACAATTGGCTTCCTCTAAACAACATCCCATTTTGGATTAAGAAATCCAACCATCTCATCCTATCCAATGTAGCAAGTTTCAAACAAGCCTTCCAAGCTTCTACAAAGTCTGGATCTTCTGGATACAAACTCTTGAGTTCATTAAACCCAACAACCTCAATATTCATCTCTATCAACAAATTTTTTATTCTACTTAAGGCATCTAGAACTCTATTTGTCCTTCCACTCCTATGATTCAAAACAAAAGTATAACTCTGCAAAAACTCAAACCATTTTAAGTGCCTTTGATTCAACTTTCCTTGACTATTGAGATACTACAAAGCCTGATGATCAGTATATAAAACAAATTCTTTTGGAAACAAATAGTGTCTCCATTTCTTCAAAGCTTGAACTATGGCATAAAAATATTGATCATAGATAGAATATTTCTTCTTAGCATCATTTAACTTCTCACTAAAATAGGCAACAGGCTTACCTTCTTGACTCAAAACATCTCCTATGGTAGTGCCACTAGCATCACAATCTACCTGAAAGACCTTATTGAAATCTGGAAGTTCCAAAATAGGTTGCTTTATAACTTTCTTCTTCAACATATTAAAACTTTTGGCTGCTCCTATGGTCCACTTAAACTCTTTTCTATCCCGTCTCATTGCTTCAGTTATAGGTGCACAAATACTAAATTCTTAATTCTCTAAAAGCTTGCTAGACCATGAAATGATCTTACCTCTGTAACACTCCTTGCATTAGGCCATTTTATGATAGCTCTCACCTTCTCTGGATCCATTTTGAGACTCTTTGTTGAGACAAAAAATCCCAGATACACTGACTCTCTCTTCACAAAACTACATTTGTTCAAATTAATCAAGAGCTTCTCCTTCCTTAACTTCTCAAAAACTCTTCAGATATTCATCAAGTGATCCTCCAATGTCTTACTAAAAATCAAAATATCATCCAAGTAAACAACAATAAATTTTCCTAGAAATTATTTCAATACCTCATTCATAAGCTGCATAAATGTGATCGGTGCATTGGTTAGCCCAAAAGGCATGAATAACCACTTGTACAAGCCCTCATTGGTTTTAAAGGTTTTCTTCTATTCATCTCCTTCTCTAATTCAGATTTGGTGATATCCACTCTTCAAATCTATCTTCGTGAATTACTCAGCTCCACTCAAACAATCCATAATGTCATCCATTCTTAGAAAGGGAAATCTATACTTGATGGTGATCTTGTTGATGGCTCTAGAATCTATACACATCTGCCATTCCCCATGCTTCTTTGGTGCTAGTACTACAGTTACTACACATGGACTCAAACTCTCTCTAATCAATCCCTTCTACAACAACTCTTGCAATTGTCTGTTCAACTCTTCACTCTCTGTCAGAGTCATACGATGAGTTGTCTTATTCAGAAAACTGGCTCTAGGAATTAGGTCCATCTAATGACTAATCTTTCTTATAGGAGGAAAACCTTCAAGTACATTATCAAAAATAATAGCTTGAAACTCATTCAACAAATTTGAAACCTCTTCAGGTACCTCAGTAGTATCTTCTTTATCAACTCTAGGGATCAATGCAAAACACATATGCTCATGCTTCATTCCTTCTAGGAACTTTCTTCCATCAATTGAACAAATTCTTGCATTACTACATACCTTTTCCTCTACCTCTTTCAAGGGCTTCAACTTATGATGAACTCCCTCCTTTGTCAAAGAATAGGTGTTGACATGTCCATCATGTATTGCTCATTGATCAAACTACCACGGTCTTCCTAAAAACATATGACAAACATCCATAGGCATAATATCACATAATAACTCATCATGGTAATTTCCAACCTTGAACTTTACTAGACATTGTTCATTTACTAAGGGTTTATGGTCCTTTTGCAACCAAGCAATCCGGTATGGGTTTGAATTCCTTCTCTCCTACCGCAACTTACTAACTATTTCTTCTAAAACAAGGTTATCAGTACTACCTCCATCAATAATAATATTGCAAAATTTACCTTCACACTTACATCTAGTGTGAAACAAATTCTTCCTTTGAGTTGGCTCATTCTCCTCATTTAGCAAGGCTCTTCTAGTAACAAGAACCTCTCCTCTTTCTGTATCCTCAAAATGTGAAGACTCAACATCTTCATCAACATGTGCAACTCATGCATTACCCTTAGGTCTTCTATTTTCCCTTCCTTGATGTTTAGGGAACTCATAGGCTCTATGTCCTTCTTCTCCACATTGGAAACAGGTTCCACGGAAACCTCCTCTTCTCAGTCCTAGTCTAGATCTTCCCTTTTCTCTTTGGTCTCCATTATTCTAATCATGAGGACAATAGGTGTTATCTCCTTTTTGGTTATGGCCACTATTGGAACCTTCACCCTTCTTTTCATCTTCATTTTCACCTCCATATGACCATCCACTAGTCTTTCCTCTACGACCTCTGCCTCATTATTTTTTCTCAAACCTCTTGTTCAGTCATTCTTCAACCTTTAGAGAAAATTGATAAGCATCCTCAATGGTGGTCATTCTTACCAGTGCTAATACTTCCTATATGGTTGGCTTCAACCTATTAATATAATGAGAAGCTTTCTCTTTATTCGCCTCAGAATGTCTTGTCTGAATTAGGACCATGTGAAATTCCTCTGTGTATTCTTTCACTTTCCTTGTCCCTTGCCTCAAGCTCTACATATTCTTGAGTAGCTCCAATTCATAATTGACTAGAATAAATCATTTCTTCAATTTTGACACCATTTTGTCCCATCTGGAAATTTTATCTTTCCCTTGTCTTCATCTTTCTAACTAGACCTCTTTCCACCATATACTGGTGTGACCTTTCAATTTTTTCTTTTCAAACCTCACACTGTGAGGATCTTCAATCTCCTCAAACTTGAAAAATTCCTCCATGTCATTGATCCAATCAATCAATTCTTCAAGATTAAGATTTCCACTAAAAGTTGAAACCTCCATTTTAGGTCTCTTCCCAATGCTTGAGATTGCTCGCAACAATCTTTTTTCTCTAGGATCCATTAGATCCCGCTCTTCCTCTTCCATTTCCTCTTTTGTTTCATCTTCACTTTCATGCCTATCTCGTTGCACATCTCTTCTTTGAACCTCTTGTTGTAAGGTTTCTAATTGCCTTCTAAGGGCTCTAATTTCATCTCTTGGTGGATCTCTTCCTCCATGATCTCATCCTCTACCTCTACCATACTAGGAAATTCTTGGAGGCATCTTGAACTCAACCCACACTCACAGGTCCTATTGCAACTACCTCACATTCGGTGCTATGTTATAGGATCAGGAACTCCTACTCTAATACCACTTGATGGCAACCACACCACCCAAAACCCACAGAAATCACAACAAATACCAACACAGAAGATGTGAGATAGAAAAATGACTCACTTTCAATTATTTTCAGAAAATGAAATTACAAATTCAAAGCTTACATGCTACACCCTCATGGGATTGATTCATTACAACAAAATCAACTCTGAAAAGAAAATCTACTATTCAGAGCCACAATCTGCACTATCTTGCCACCTTCTACAACCCCCACTTAACCCTTTTTATTTTCCCCAATAACCACCCTAGAATGTTCTAGAAAGATCAAATTTCCCCTTTTTGTTTTGGCGCCAAAATTCCTGCCATTTGATTTTTGGCCTAGGAAGATTTTTTTATGAAATTCACTTTTTAGAGGACCAACTTTGCAGGGCCATAACTTTTGATCTAGGTATCTGATTTGCTATTATTGCATATCGTTGGAAAGCTCTCAATGAACTCTACAACATATGAACTCATTGTAGGTCAGTTCAACAACTTTTTGAGTTGCTTCGGGCCTCTAAAGTTTTATATCTAAAATTGAAGCTGTAATGGAGAAATTTCTCAGGACGAAAACTTTAATTTCTCCCAAATCGTGTAGGATATTGAGGTGATTCTTTTGCGAATGGAAATATCTTTCATCTCTACTCCTTGGGGTGAATTTTCACGTCCATATGAGTCTGTTTAGGCTAACTTACTAAAAATAGTAAGTGCCTGTTTTTCACTATTTTTGATGCTTGACTATCTTGCACCCCTTAAGTGCCATTATGGGACTCAAAACAATTAAATAAAATAAACAAAATAATTATTTTGGTTGATGCAAGATTTACCTACACCATTGGATGCTCCTGTATCAATCTTATTAGTTAGCACTCATCTTCATCATGTTAAACTTGTTTTGCATCCATGTTTCATTCATATTCCATCACTTCAATTAGTTTTCATCAATAAAATCTATTGAAACAACTCATATTATCAAAGGGATTGGGAAAGGGTCACCATTCCACATCAATGTGACACCACTCCCCCAATGGAATGAGATTTGAGGTCTTAGAATAGGGTTTTATTATGCTTTCATGATTGATTTTGTGTTAGTTTAATGGCTTCCTAGTTTTTTATGATTTTGACTATCTCATTGGGATCATGGCTTAGGGGATTAAATATGCTTCAATTTCATTTGGATCTAGCATGTTTGTAAGGACAGCTTAGATGTGGAACAAACTAGATCCTAACATCAAAACCTTAGGGAAGAATGCAGAGGTGACTTTAAATTTTGCAATTACAGTTCAATTAAGATACTCATGAAAGAAATAACAAAAATAGAGAAATGAACATACACAATTGGACACCAGATTTATGTGGGAAAACCCACCACACCAAGAAAAGCGTCTTTGTATTACAGTAAACAAAATTACATACAGAGTATAGACTTCACTTTCTGATGTCAATTTATAGCAGCAACATTTCCTTGATCAACCTTGTACAGAACATCCCAGTTACAATTCTCTTTGAATTGAATTCATACACACTGATCAAATTGTGTTTAATCAAGAAACACTTCATTATCTCACACTGTTCATCATCATCCGCCATTGCCCCAGAGTAACCCATTCTATCATAGTTTGTTCATCTCCCTCACAGGAACAGTCTCAACAGTCCAATTGCTAGCAGTTCACATTCTGCTTCTTTGATTGGTTGAAAACAGACCACATAGGATAGACATTCGGTCAAGGCATTCAAATAGTATCACATGTTGGTGAGACACTAGGTTGTGTCTCCCCGATGCCACAATGCCCAACTATCGTTATCGGCCAAAGTCACCATGATCAGCAAGAGTCATATCGAGTTCAAACCTATCACCCAAACTCACTCTATCACTAAGACATCACATTGATATCCACTATAGAACCATTGGCCAGACCATCACTATTGGCGAGAGGTCATACCGAACACAAATCCATCTTGTGCAGATCTATCGGCAAGAGTTCAGCTATCGCCAAGAGTCTTACAAAACCTTATGTCATACCGATGTTCATACCCGTTGGTGAGAGGAAAACCATCGAAAAGAGTTCTTACCGAAAGCACCTGTCTATCAGAGAGACCAACAGTCATCAGCAGGAGATCACCCTGAAGGCATACTTGGAAGTTCATATTACTCTAACCAGTCTATCAGCAAGAGCAACACCATCGGCAAGAGGTTACACTGAAGTCCATCACGTGGAGTTCCATCGGTAGTTCACAAACAAATCCATTAGCCAAGAGTCTTCTTGACGATCACCAGGAGCCACCCCATCATTAAGACTAGAGCTATCAGAATGAGTCACTCTGAAGGTTCAACTGTCTTTCCGATGTGTTCCATCTGTCGCCAATGTGTGAAACCTCGGTGAGACATACTCGGTCAGAATAAGTCATTTTGAATGTTCATGCCTCTCCCCAATGACTTTTGTCACCACGAGTCTCCCCGATAACCATTAGAAACCAACTCATTAGTAGGAGATCTGTCTTGGTGGAATGAGATGGAAGTTTCATAGCGATCGACACGTCTTTCTGATCACTCTCATCAGCAAGACAAAACAAAAGTATTGGCAACCTGAGCACTTCAAATGTTTAGAATACGGCTACTAATAGGAAAGACTTCTAGAGGGTCTCACCGACTTTTCTCTTTCAAGAGTTTACATGCCAGTAAGATTGAGTACATTTTCCAACAATCTCCCACTTGATGAAGATCTTACTGACACCTCTAGAGCACAAAAAAACTATTGAAATTCATGGGAACTAAGGCCCATCGAACTGGCACACCACCTGAACTTGTCTGTGCTTAATGGCTTCATCAATGCATTTGCAACCTTTTCCAGAGTATCCACTTTTTCTAAAGAGACCTTTCCATCCTCCACCATATCTCATACAAAATGATACTGCACATCAATATGTTTTGTCCTGGCATGGAAAGTAGGATTTTTTGCCAAACAAATAGCACTCTGACTGTCACAGAAAATTGTAATTATTCCTGCATCAAACCCAATGTTAGAACACAAATGTTTTAACTAGGTTGCTTCTTTACAGGCGTGTGTTGCTGCCATGTATTCTTCCTCTGTAGTGGACAAAGCGACTATAGCCTGCCGCTTACTCATCCAACTAACTGCACCACCATTCATCATGAAAATATATCCACTGCTGGATCTTCTGCTGTCAATGTCCCTTGCCCAATCAGAATCAACATAGCCTCGAATGTTGAGAGTCCTTTGTGATTCAACCAAATTGCCATGGTAACACAGCATATTCTGAAGTGCTCTTCAGATATCTAAACACTCTTTTCACAGCATCCCAATGTGTCCTTCCAGGATTTTCCATAAAGCAACTAAGTACTCCCACTGCTTGGGCAATGTCTGGCCTTGTATAGACCATTGCATACATTAAACTTCCAACTACAGTAGCATAAGGCACTCTTGTCATGTCCTCTATCTCAGTAGAAGATTTTGGACAGTCTTCAACAGATAGCTTTGTTCCCTGCAAAACTGGAACAACTAGTTGCTTGCAATCAGTCATACAAAATCTCTCCAGAACAGTATTAATATACTTACTCTGACTAAGCCAAAATTTTCTACTCTTCTTGTCCCTAGTTATTTCCATTCCCAGAATATACCTGGCTGCACCAAGATCTTTCATTTCAAACTTTGCAGACAACTGAGATTTTAGATCAGAAATCATTAACTTACTATTGCCTATGAACAACATATCATCAACATAGAGTGCAATAATAAGAACACGATCATTTTCAGCTATGTAGTACACACAGTGATCAGATTTTGATTTTACAAATCCCAATGACAAAACAAACATGTCAAACTTCTGGTACCACATTCTAGGAGATTTTTTCAACTTGCAAACTAGATTTTCTTTACCTTTTTCCACAAATTACTCTGGCTGGAACATATAAATTTCTTCTTCAAGGTCACCATGAAGAAATGTTGTCTTCACATCCATCTCTTCAATCTCTAAGTCATATGTTGCTGCAAGTGACAAAAGAAATCTGATAAACATTAGCTTAGCTACAGGAGAAAAAATTTCTCCATAATCAATTCCTTCTACCTGGGAATATCCCTTCACAACCAACCTCACCTTATACTTTTCAATACTGCCATCCAAACCTATTTTCTTTTTAAATACCCATTTGCAGCCAACAACTTTTCTGCCTTCAAGCAAGGGCACCAAACTCCAAGTATCATTATTTTCTAATGATGCCATTTCTTCATTTATGGCTTCCAACCAAGAGTTTGAATCAAACATTCTAAATGCCTCTTTCACAGTCCTAGGCTCATCCGTGCTAGAAATTAAAGCATAGGCACAAGTAGAATCTAACAAAGAAAACCCATACCTATCAAGTTGCTTTCTTTCATGTGTTGACCTCCTCACAGGCTGAGGTTGAGGTTGATCTACTTCTTCAAAAATCTCAAAACTACTTGAGTTCTCCTCAGTTTTAGGTACATTTTGAATTTTCAATTCCTCTTTATCTAGTGTTGGAGGAATTTCAACTACATCCTTTTTATTTTATGATTTTGTCTCTGACTGCAAATCCAAGGTAGAAGGCTTCAGCTCATGAAGGATAACACTTCTGCTGTACAGAATCTTCTCCATATTAGGATTCCAAAGCTTGTATCCTTTTTTGCTAGCACTATAACCAATAAAAATACATTTGACAGCCTTGTTCTCCAATTTAGATCTTTTCTCATACGGCACATGTGCATATGCCTCACAGCCAAAGAATCGAATGTGTCTTAAAGAGGGTTTCTTACCATACCATGCTTCCAAAGGTGTTTTCTAAACAAGAACGAAATTTGGAGAATGGTTTATCAACATATTGTAGCAATTACCTTAGCCTAGAATTTCTCCTCCAAGCCAACACTGCTTAGCATACTTCATGCTCTTTCCATCACTGTCTTGTTGAACCTTTCAGCAACTCCATTTTGTTGCGGAGTGTAGGGTGTAGTTTTATGTATTTTAATCCCATGAACTTTACAGTACCTCTTGAACTCATCAGAAAAAAACTAACCGCAATTGTCAGTCCTTATAAACATTTTATTTTCTTTCTAGTCTGATTTTCCACAAGGTTTTTAAATTCCTTAAACGACTGAACACTTATGATTTACTTTTCAAAAAATAAACAAATTCCCTTATTGAATAATCATCAATGAAAGATACATAATATCTTGATTTAGACAAAGAAGGAACATTTACTAGACCAAAAACATCAGAATGTATGTAATCAAGTAAGCTAGAAGATTTGTGAGGACTAAAGTAAAATGAAACACGGTGTTGTTTACCATATATACAATGTTCACAAAACTCGAATTCGAGGTTACAATCATCAACCCCTTCAACCAGGTTTTTATTTTTCAAGGTTTTTAAACATTTTTCTCCAATGTGGCCAAGCCTATGATGCCAAAGCATAGTCTTTTCTGCTGGAAGTTTAACTTCCATAGAGTTTTCACTATTAGGAACTTTTTCCTACTTTTCTCCATGAGTAGCCTTTTGTGACTTTACAAAGACACTATTGCATTGCATAGCATGTGCAACCAGCTTATACAAGGTACCAATACGATCGCCCCTAGCTAGCACCATTGAGCCTCTAGTCATCTTGCAGCCATTTCCAAAGAACATGACTTGCACTCCAATATCGTTCAGTTTACTAACAGAAAGTAGATTTTGAGCCAAACCTAGTATATGCATTACATCATTGATTCCCTTCACTCTTCCATCAGGGAATTAAATTCTGACTCTTCCACAGCCAACTATTTCCAAAGATGAATCGCTTGCCAAATACACCCTTCCACCATCGTATTTTTCATACTTAGTGAACCAGTCTCTATGAGATGTCATGTGGAAAGATGCTCCAGAATCAATCAACCAGACATCATCCGATGCCTAAGTTGCCAAGGCTGCAATGAAAGCATCTGCATCACTCTGAGAAGAATCATTGTCGGAAGAATACTTCTTCTTCTTCTTTTTCTCCTCTTTGCAATCCTTTCGGACATGACCAGGTTGCCCACAATTCCAGCACTTCATCTTGGACTTCTTGCCAGGAGACTTTAATCTCCCCTCTGATTTGGATTTGGACTTCTTGTCCTTCTTCTTGCCTTTTTCTTTCAATCTTCCTTTAATAGCAAGATCCTCCTTCACCATCTCAAAAGATTTTCTTCTCATCTATTTTGATAACAAAGAAGCAACAACATCTTCCATCTTAAAAGTGGATGTTGTACTCCTAATAGCCATCACCAAGTGATCCCAATAATCTGGAAAAGAACATAACAGTAGCATACAACGATCTTCTTCATCAATCTTCACTCCCATAGATGCTAACTAAGCAATCAACATGTTGAAAGCATTCAAATGATCAGCAACAAACGCTCCTTCCTCAAGAACAACATATTCACCAAGGACTTGCCCTGATAAATAGCTCCCAGTCTCTTCCACAAAGAGGATGTTGTCTTTTCTTCATGAACATTTAGAAGAACAGAGTCTGCTAAACAGATCCTTATCAACCCCTTTGATTTTTGATCAGCAAGATCCCAATCCTCTTGCTTCATGCCTGTAGGCTTCGTTCCAGCCACAACAAGCCAAAGATCATGATCAACCAATAGGTCTTCCATTTTAAGTTTCCACAACTCAAAATTGCTGCCATTGAATTTCTCAATTTCAATCTTTCCTGACGTGCTTGCCATCTTAATCTATAATTCAAATTACCAAACTTCTAGAAGACTCCCACTAAACAGAATTGACACAAAAAACCCAACGTACCCACAAGGATAACACAACTAGCCAAGCTCTAGTACCACTTGTAAGGAAATCTTAGGTGTAGAACAAACTCTCCTAACGTTAAAACCTTAGGGAAGAATGCAGAGGTGACTTTAAATTTTGCAATTACAGTTCAATTAAGATAATCATGAAAGAAATAACAAAAACAGAGAAATGAACATACACAATTGGACACCAAATTTATGTGGGAAAACCCTTACTGGAGAAAAACCCACCACACCAAGAAAAGCCTCTTTGTATTACAGTAAAAAAAAATTACATACAAAGTATAGACTTCACTTTCTGATGTCAATTTATAGCAGCAACATTTCCTTGATCAACCTTGTACAAAACATCCCAGTTACAATGCTCTCTGAATTGAATTCATACACACTGATCAAATCATGTTCAATCAAGCAACACTTCATTATCTCACACTGTTCATCGTCATCTGCCATTTCCCCAGAGTAACCTATTCTCTCATAATCTATTCATCTCCCTCACAGGAACAGTTGCAACAATCCAACTGCTAGCGGTTCACATTCTGCTTCTCTGATTGGTCAAAAACATACCACGTAGGATAGACATTTGGTCAAGGCATTCAAACAGTATCACATGTCGGTGAGACACTAGGCCTTGTCTCCCTAATGCCACAATGCCCGACTGTCATTATCAAACAGAGTCACCACCATCGGTAAGAGTCATATCGAGTTCAAACCTGTCACCTAGACTCACTCTATTGCTAAGAAATCACATCGATATCCACGGAAAACCATCGGCCAGACCATCGCTATTGGTGATAGGTCATACCGAACACAAATCCATCTTGTGTAGATCTATCGGAAAGATTTCAACTATCGCCAAGAGTCTTAAAGAACCTTATGTCATACCGATGTTCATACCTGTCAGCGAGAGGAAAACCATCGACAAGAGTTCTTACCAAAAGCACCTATCTGTCAGCAAGACCAATAGTCATCAGCAGATGATCACCCCGAAGGCATACCCAGGAGTTCATATTACTCCAACCAGTCTATCGGCAAGAGGTTACACCGAAGTCCATCACGTGGAGTTCCATTGGCAATACACAAACAAATCCGTCAGCCAAGAGTCTTCCTGATGATCACCAGGAGCCACCCCATCGTTGAGACTAGAGCTATTGGAATGAGTCACTCTAAAGGTTCAACTGTCTTCCCGATGTGTTCCATCCATTGCTAATGTGTGAAACCTCAACGAGACATACTCAGTCAGAATAAGTCATTCTGAATATTCATGCCTCTCCCCAATGACTTCTGTCGCAGCGAGTCTCCCCGATAACCATTAGAAACCAACTCGTCGGCATGAGATCTATCCTGGTGGAATGAGATGGAAGTTTCATAGCAATTGACATGTCTTGCCAATGACTCCCATCGGCAAGAAAAAACCAAAGTCTCAGCAACCTGAGCACTTCAAATGTTTAGAATATAGCTGCTAGTCAGTAAGACTTCCAAAGGGTCTCACCGACTTTTCTCTTTCAAGAGTTTACATGCCAGTAAGATTGAGGCACATTTTCCAAAAATGTTTAGTTCGTACTATGATCATAGTCAAAAATATTGAGAGCACAAAAATAGAGATCTAATTTAAATTCAGTAAAAAATAGTAGGACATAGGCACTTAGGGTGTCTGTGTCCTAGATATGATTTTCAAAAATTCAAATTTTGACTATTTAGGGTGTTGTTTAGGGTTCTCAAATCTATATTCAAACAGGTTTGACAGTGAATTATTTTCTATATTTTATTGATTTTAGGATTGTGAACTTAACAATGCAAATATGAAACAATGTTGAAAGTAAATGACAATTTTGAAATGTAGAAATAGAATTCAAACAATAGAGTCCAACAAAGAACACAAAAAAAATAACTAATTCAAATTTCAGCCACAAAGTATAGGACATCAACACCGAGGGCATCGGTTTCCTAGACAAGGTGTTTGAAAGTTCAAGTGTGATTGTGCTTGTTACTATTTGGGGTTCCCAATTATATGCACAAATAGTTTTGACAGTGAGTATTTTTTGATATTTGATTGATTCTATGACTATAGAAATGGAAATACAAATGTGCAAATGTGTGAACAATAAAAGATAAATTTTGCATGCAATTTTCATATGCAAGATGTAGAAATGATTAACTAATTTCAATATTTAAAGTTCTAAAAATGATGATTTTATGCAATTTTTGACATAAAACTATGTAATTTTTTGAATTTTTTGCTTTTTTCACCTAAGTGAAAGACACAATTTGAATGTAATGAATAATTTTAGATTTTAATGACCTAATTAATTCACTTTGAATGTAGATCTGATCTAAGATGACTTAAACAAATCCTATTTTAACCTTTAATGTAATATGAATGCAATATTTTTATATTTTTATATCTTTTTATGATACAAAAATGAAATCCTAAATGATAAATGCAAAACAATTATATGAAAAACCTATATTTATGGTGAATTATGAAAAAAATTAGAAGGTATGTAATGTTAATAGGTCAGGTTCACCAAAATGAAACCATGGGATTGGGAATACAAAGGTGGAATGAAAGATTGATGGATTTAAGTAAGGTATGTGATTGAATTACATCCTGATAGATGAGTTAACCAACCCTTAACCAAATCAAGAAATTTCCTAATGATGAAATACGGTGATCTAACTAGGGTAATAGTGCAATTTACTATTCTGATGCAAATACAGAAGACACAAAATTTCACAAAAAAATTCATACAACATAAATGAGAAGAGGACATTGTGCACCTATGATTCAAATTTGGGGCAAAAAATGGAGGACAGAAATGCCCATGGAGTGAGTGTCCTTGTAGAGCTTTTATGGATCTATTTTTGGGGTCCTCTAATGTTGGATTTAATCTTGGGTTTCCTACTAAAAAATATGTCAGAAGACTATCAGATATTTTTGTAACTAAGTTTCTATGTATTAACAAGATGTGGGGTTTCAAATGCAACAATGAATAAATTATCTTCAATATCCTTTCAATCTTCCTCAAACCTAAGATCTACACATTCACAAAGAGAAGAAATGTTGGGCTATTTACGGGCTTTCCTCAATCAAACCCTATGTAAGTGTTTCCACTTCCACAATGGAAATTTCAATGATGAAATTAGAAAGTGTTGGAATTCACCACCCTTCAATGGCTTCCTTGAAGGACTGAAGTCATGCACATTATGTCAAGGAATTGGATCTTTCTTTGCTTGATTGCTTGAATTCTTGAATTGCTTGGAGACCTACAAAAAGTGTTATCCTTCATAAAGCAATGATAACCTAAAAACATATGAACTCACATAAGATTTTACATGATATTAGGATCTTGAATTACTACAATAAAGCTCTAAAAATTTTGCTATTGACTTACTCTTGATGATAGTAATTGTTCTTAATTTTACCTCTTGCTAGTCGATGTTCAAATGATGTAATAACTTTGGACACTTGAAATTCAAATATTAAATTTCCACAACCAACTTATTTCAATTTGGATGGAAATTAGGACACTCACACCCAAGGAATGAGTGTCCTTGACCTATTTTCAAGGATAGTTAGTGTCGGGGGTAATTTATAAGTTAAATGCAATTGATTTTGTTGCAAGTATGAATGAGTATGGTGGTGTTGTCATTAATATTGCCATTGATGTCAACATAGTATAGGTTGATGCAGAGAAAGGAAATAAGTGATTGTAGGTTGTGCATGTATAGTTGAGATACTGTAAAGATGTTGTGAGTACATGGAGCCATCTTTATGGTGTTGTAGGTGTGCTGATATGATGAGTTGCCGAGTGCTTTTGAGAAATAGTGAAGATAGAATTGTGTGTGTGTTTATAATGTGCTCTAGTTTGTGCTCCACATTTATTTTGTGTTGATCCTATGCTTGTTCGGATCTATAGTGTTGTTTATGGGCTTCAGTGGGTGATATATCCTAGATTAGAGCTTCTAGTTTGATGAAGTGTGAAAGTTGTGTTCATCGGTTTGTGAACTGGTCTGGCAGTGCTATTTGTTTATGGAATGGGAGAAATGTATATCCTTTGCAGTCCTCCAATGGTTTGTTTCTAGTCTTTCAGATCTGCAAGAAGGCTTGTAATGGTGTTATCTGTGTTCTGACAAAGATTTTTGTGGTTTCGTGCTATAGAAGACTAGTTTCAGAATTAGTGTGTGTTTGTATGGCCCGGATGGACTAATGGAAAGTATTATGTATATGAAGGTTGTTGCATTTTTTGTGGATGAATTTGAATTCATCTAAGATGTGTTTCAGTGTATGATGAAGCGTGTTATGTGGTTTGTATGTTATCCTCATGTTGCAAAATTGTGTATTTCAAAATTCATTTGTGTTTTCATTAGGTTTGGCCGACCTGGTGTCTACACGTTATGGGAAGGATGAGTATCAATTAAGGAAGCATGTGATTGATCCAAGATGTTGTTTTGGGTCTTGATTAAGTGTTGGTTTGGTCCACTCATTCTCTTCCACTGCATGAATGTTAATTTTTTGACCTAATTTGAATTTGTTATATGAAGTGTGTGTAACCAACCTTGGAGAAATTTTCTATGGTTGAAGATGGTATAAATACAATTCAATATGTTATGGATTGATGTATCAAACATGCCACAAGTGTGAGAAGCAAGAGTGTGCAAAAGTAAATTGAGGCATCAATACTTTAATGTGTTAGACTCTTGAAAGGAATGAGCTGGTGGTGTCTGCAATCTTCTATCAAGGCTACAGATGTCTGTGATTTGCTATGGTGCACTTTTTTGTTATCTTTTGTATCTGTAGGCAGTGAGCCTCCTTTTTGGACAGTGAGTTCTATCTTTAGGAAATGAGCCTTGTATCTAGACAATGAGTCCTTCTTGGGCAGTGATCCCTTTGGCAGTGAGCCTCTTTGTAATCGGTTTTGGAATTACTTTATATTTTGAGTTAATCCTCACTGTGGTTTTTCCTTTATTGGGTTTTCCATGTTAATCTGGTGTTTCTTCTATTGATATTGCTTTCTGTTATTTTCATTTCATGTCCATACTTAATAATAGAATAAATTAGATGTGAAGTTGATAATTTTTTGGTATTTGTGATTGAGATTGGTGACAACTGATTCACCCCCCCTCTTAGTTGTCTTACGCCTTTCAACAATTGGTATCAGAGCTTTGGTTCCTTGGAGAAGATATTAACCATTTGAGGTAGATCCAACGGTGCAAAAATTGTAAATCCATGTGTTTGATGGATCTAACTACACTGACTGGAAAGTGCAGATGAGAGGCTACTTGATCTCTCTTGGCTACAAGACTTGGAAAGTTGTTGAGACAAAATATGTTGCACTGGCAAGTGGTCCTTCTTCTGCAGATGAGATTTCTACCTATGAGGAAAATGAAAAAGCAAGGTATACAATCTATAGTGCTTTATCTAAGACTAAGCAAACAAAATTTATTTCTTTGGACATTGCTTATGAAGTTTGGAAAAAGTTGGAAGATATCTATGAAGGAAATGATAGAGTCAAATTGTCAAATAATCTAACAACTAAGTGCATATATGAGAACTTTAAAATGGAAGAAGGCGAAGATATTGCAAGTTATTTTTAGAGGGTTTATATTGTAGTAAATGAATTCAAAAATCAAGGTGGTACTCTGACAAATGAAGATGTAATGGAGAAGATTCTGATGACCCTATCCAAGAGTTACAGTGATAAAGTTTTAGCCATTGAGGAAGTGTATGGTCCTAAGAAGTTCACTAAAGAAAAAATATTTGGCACCTTGACCACATTTTAAATGAGGAAATTTGGAAAAGAAAAGGAGAAAATAGAAATATCCTTCAAATCCACTAAGACAGAAGAAGATTTGGATAGTGAAGGTTCAAAGGATTTGGAAGCAAATTTTACAAGGAAGTTGAAGAAAGGTACAGGTAAGTACAAAGGTATGTTACCTTTTAAATGTTTCAGTTGTGAAAATATTGGTCACTCTGCTTCGAGATGTCCAAATAGAGTTGTACACATGAAGAGCAAACACAATAAAGACAAAAAGGATAAGTTCAAGAGATTGTACTATGTTGCAGAAGATGATGGAATTTTTGATGATGAGTCTAATTTGAGAATGATAATGATGAATGACTATTCTTAGCCTTAGAGAATAAATCAGTGTCTACTAACTCTGGAAGATTTGCAAGGGAAATTGGTCTAGAGAACAAGAAGGAAGAGATGGAAGTCACTCTAGTTATTTCCTTTCATGCTAGACAAGATGAAGACTATTGGGCGATTGATAATGGCTGCTCAAATCATAGGACTGAAGACAAAAGTAAGTTTACTAAACTTAAAAAGTATGATGGTGGATTAGTCATGTTTTGAGGTGATTTTGGTGCAAAGATTGTTGGAAAAAGAACAATTAGTTTTGATGAAAAAACATAGTGTTGATGATGTCTATTATGTTAAGGGCTTAAGGCATAATCTTTTGAGTGTTGGAAAAATGTGTAGCAAAGGATTCAAGCTTGTGTTTTAGGATAACACTTGTGAGATCAAAAAAGGGTCTAGAACTATGGTTTTTGCAGGAAGAAGAACATATGGAAACATTTATTAGCTTAAGGTGTTGATGGCCAGTGCCTTGTATCTCAAGTTAATGAAAGTTGGCTATGGCATCGGAGGATGGGATATGTAAACTTTGACAATCTGATCAAGATTAGTTCAAGAGAAGTTGTCTGGGACCTGCCTAAAATCACAAATCCTACCAATATTGTTTATAGAAGTTGGACCAATTGGGTAAAAAAACAAGATGTAGTTTTAAAGGAAAAGAGAAATCAACTACTAGAATGTTGGAATTGATTCATATATACCTCTATGGTCCCACACGAATAGGAAGTCTTAATGGTGATAGGTATTTTATGCTGTTGATTGATGATTATTCTAGAATGACATGGGTTAGTTTTCTTAGGGAGAAAGCTCAAGCTCTTGCTAGATTCAAAGTGTTTAAGGTTAGGCTAGAGAATGAAGTGAACCTAAGAATAAAATGTTTAAGGTCTAGTAGAGGCGGAGAATTCACTTCCAATGAGTTTAATACATTTTGTGAAGAGCATGGTATAAAGAGACATTTTTCTGGTCCTAGAACTCCTCAGCAGAATGGAGTTGTTGAGAGGAAGAACCAAACTGTTCAAGAGACTGTAAGAACTATGATGAAAGAGGAAAATGTACCTAATGTATACCAGAGAGAAGCAATCCACACTATTGTTTATATTATTAACAGAGTTCATATCAAAGGTAACAACACAAAGACCCCTTATGAGCTATGGATTGGAAAGATTCCTACTGTTAAGTACTTTAAGGTGTTCAAAAGCATTTGTTATATTAAAAGAGATGATGGGATCCTTGGAAAGTTTGATACTAGATGTGATGAAGGTATTTTACTTGGATATTCAACTAGTAGCAAACCTTATAGATGCTTCAATAAAAGATTGAGGAAGATTGTTGAGAGTGCAAATGTAAAAGTTGATGAAAATATGCACAGACCAGTTGAAATAAGTGAAGTTGAACCAGATGAACCTATCTACAGACAAGTAAAAGAATAGAATAAGGAAGAAGAAGAACTAATTGAAGAAGAAGAATCTCTGAAATTTTCTTCTAAGACTCCAAAGTATGTACATAAGAATCATCTAAAAGAACAGATAATTGGAGATAAAAGTGAAGGTGTAAAGACAAGAAGCAAAGTGGTGATAGGTGAGGTAAATATATGTTTACTTTCCAAGATAGAACCTAAATCAGTGTGTGAAGCATGCAAAGATGGGAATTGGGTTAGAGCAATGAAAGAGGAGTTGCAGCAGATAGAGAAAAATCAGACATGGGAACTAGTTCCTAGAGTTGTAAACAAGAACATAATTGGTACAAAGTGGGTGTTTAGGAATAAGCTAAATGAGAATGGTGAAGTAGTAATAAACAAAGAAAGACTTGTATTCAAAGGTTATTCACAGGTTGAAGGAATAGACTTTGAGGAGACATTTGCCCCGGTGGAAATAATGGAGGCCATTCGAATGATTTTAGTATTTTTTGCTCACAAAAATTTCAAGGTATATCAAATGGATGTTAAGTATGCATTCCTAAATGGAGATTTGGAAGAAGAGGAGTACATGGAACAACCAGAGGTATTTCAGTTATCAAATAAACTAGACATGGTCTATAAGTTGAAAAAGGAACTATATGGACTTAAATAGTCTCCTAGAGCATGGTATGTAAGGTTGGACAAATATTTGACACAGCTAAGGTTTAGCAAAGGCTCTACAAATAGTAATCTCTATTTCAAATTTGAAGGAAATAGAATATTGATAGTGGTTGTGTATGTTGATGATATTATCTTTAGAGGAAATGAGGGTATGTGTAAGAGATTTGTAGAGGAGATGCAAAAAGAGTTTGAAATGTCTATGATTGTTAAGTTGAATTTCTTTCTTGGACTTGAAGTGAATCAAACTAATAAGGTCATATTCATTTCAAAATAAAAGTATGTCAAAGAGTTGTTGAAGAAGTTTGGAATGGATGATTCCAAACTGGTCTATACTCCTATGGTGACTGGATGCAAACTGATTAAGGATGATGATTCTCCTTAAGTTGATTAGAGCATGTACAGATCTATGATTGGTGGACTGTTATATCTTACTGCTACTAGACTAGATATCATGCATGCAGTATGTTTGGTTTCTAGATTTCAAGCAGAACCTAAAGAAGCACATGTTACAGTTGTGAAAAGGATATTCATATATCTAAAAGGAACTCCATATTATGGCTTGTGGTATCCTAAGGATACTAATTTCACTTTGAGTACTTACACCAATGTAGATTGGGCTGGTTCTGTAGATGACCAAAAGAGTACAAGTGGTGGTGCATTCTTTCTTGGAGGAAGATTAGTTTCATGGCTAAGAAAGAAACATGATTCAATTTCTTTATCCACTATAGAAGCTGAGTACATTGTTGCAGCATCTTGTTGCACTCAGGTATTATGGATGAAGCAAACATTGAAGGACATAGGAGTGATGTGTGATGAGGCTATCCCTATCTTCTATGATAATACAAGTGCAATAAATATTTCAAAAAATCCACTAATGCATTCAAGGACAAAGCACATATCTATCAGATATCATTTCTTGTGAGAAAAGGTATTGGAGAATGAAGTCATGCTATAATATGTGCCTACAAAGGATCAAATTGCTTATATATTTACTAAGGCTCTTCTGAAGGATACTTTTGATTATCTTTGAGTGATGTTGGGAATTACTACCCCTCCTTCTTTGAACTAGGTGCACATGGAGGTGCATCAATCCAGTGGATCTATAGATTCTTCATTTGTCTAGACTGATTATTGGGTCTACTCCTCAGGGGGAGTAGGAAGTACCATTGTTGTAGTATGATATGTGGGTGCACTCCTAAGGGGGATTGATCAGATTCTTTTCCATTGATTTCAAAGGGGGAGAGAAAGTCATGTGTAAAACAGTGAAAGAAAAAGGAGAGAAAGTCATGAGAAAGAGAATATGTTGTAAGGAAAAGAGAGTGTAGGAAATTTTGTGTAGGTTGTCTAATCTAAAAAATAAAGGAGACTGCAGGAATGGAATGGATGTTGTCTTTGATGGTTTTTCACATCATGTGTTACCATCAATGACAAAGGGGGAGATTGTTGCAAGTATGAATGAGTATGGTGGTGTTCTCATTAATGTTGTCATTAATGTCAACATAGTATAGGTTGTTGCAGAGAAAGCAAACAAGTGATTGCAGGTTGTGCATGTATAGTTGAGACACTGTAGAGATGTTGTGAGTACATGGACCTATCTTTATGGTGTTGCAGGTGTGCTAATATGATGAGTTACCAAGTGCTTTTGAGAAATAGTGAAGATAAATTGTGTGTGTGTGTGTTCATAATGTGCTCCAATTTTTTCTTTGCATTTCTTCTGTGTTGATCCTGTGCTTGTTTAAATCTGAAGTGTTGTTTATGGGCTTCATTGCATGATATATCCTAGATTAGAGCTTCTAGTTTGATGAAGTGTGAAAGTTGTGGTCACCGATTTGTGAATTGGACTGGCAGTGTTATTTATCTATGGACTGGGAGAAATGTTTCTACTCTGTAGTCCTCCACTAGTTTGTTTCTAGTCTTGTGGAGCTGCAAGAAGGCTTGTAATGGTGTTATCTATGTTCTGACAAAGATTTTTGTGGTTTGGTGCTTCAGAAGACTAGTTTCATAATTGTTGTGCATGTGTTTGTATAGTCTGGATGGACTGATAGAAAGTATTCTATCAGTGAAGGTTGTTGCATTTGTTGTGGATGAATCTGAAGACATCTGAGATGTGTTTCAATGTATGGTGAAGCATGTTATCTGGTCCACATGTTATCCTCTTGTTGTGGAATTGTGTACTTCAAAGTTCATTGTGTTTTCATTAGGTTTTGTCGACTTGGTTTCTACATGTCATGCAAAGGATAAGTATCAATTAAGGAAGTGTGCCATTGATCTAAGATGTTGTTTTGGGTCTTGATTAAGTGTTGGTTTGGTCCACTCTCATTCTCTTCCACCACAAGAATGTTGAGTTTCTAACCTAATTTGAATTTGTAATATGAAGTGTGTGTAGCCAAACTTGGAGAAAGTTTCTAAGGTTGAAGATGGTATAAATACAAGTCGAGATGTCATGGATTGATGTATCGAACATGCCACAAGTGTGAGAAGCAAGAGTGTGTGAAAGTGAATTGAGGTAGCAGTACTTTAATGTGTTAGACTCCTGAAAGCAGTGAGTTGATGGTGTTTGCAATCTTCTAATCTTTTGTATCTGTAGGCAGTGAACCTCCTTGTTGGACAATGAGTACTATCTATAGGTAGTGATCCTTGTATCTGGATAGTGAGTACTTCTTGGAAAGTGATCCCTTTGGCAGTGAGCCTCTTTGTAATTGATTTTTCGAATTACTTTATATTGTGAGTTAATCCTCACTGTTGTTTTTCCCTTATTGGGTTTTCCATGTAAATTTTGTGTTTCTTGTATTGATATTGCTTTATGTTATTTTCATTTCATGTTCATACTTTATAACAGAATAAGGTGGATTTGAATTTGATAATTGTTTGGGATTTGTGATTGAGATTGGTGACAACTAATTCACCCCCCTCTCAGTTGTCTTGCGCCTTCAACAGATTCCCACCTATAATTCCTCAAAAATTGTTAAAAATAAGCCATAGAATGCATAATTTAGGAAATTAAATTCTCAATCAAGTCCAATAAGTTAAGGGAGGGACAAAACATGAGATAAAATTTTCAAGGGTGACAATTTACGATGGTATGCACTCCAAATGGTTGCTTGTTTACATTATCAAAGCCACAAATTGAAAGGTCATTCAGTTCTATAAGGTTCTTATCCACACCAATCTTATCTAGAAGATTAATGCTACAAATAGTAAGACCTAATCCATTATCTACGAGAGTACACTTAATTCTATAATTTTGTTAATGATCACCATTATCATTAAAGCTTCATTTTTGTTTTGGATCTCAAGCAAGGGTAGTTCATGTTGAGGGAATGCAATATCTAACTTTGTTACTTGTATACAATCAAATAAGGTTGCTACATCATTCAGTTTAATAGAATTTGACACATCAATCTTCTGTAAATCCTCTTGGAGCATCCCATGGTATTTAGGTGCTGTTTGAATCAAATCCCAAAGGGAAATTATTATGGACCTTCTCAACAAGATCATATTCTTTACCACTATGTTGAGGAATATTAGGTGCAGGTAGAAGGTATTATTGAGGGATTCAGATGGATGTTGGAATTTTTTTGGTTGCTTATTATTTCTAGTGTTATATGTGTGAGAAACTATGTGATAACTTGGTTGTTGTGACACGTGATTATTAGTGAGTTGTTTTGCAAAGTTTAAGATATGACCATGATATTTAGGAGGTCCTATAATGAGAGGTGACATAAGAGGTCAAATAAGACTTTTAAGAGGTCCAATAATCAAAGGAGTTTTTGTTGGCCCCATGGTTTCCATTGCACCAAAAGGTCGACCTATTAATTCCTGATACAACCATCAAAGTTAATGGATCCATGAGAGGTGGTTAGTCCATGTCATGAACCTTGAGGGGAGCGTTGACCAACTTCTAACAATCTCCCCCTTAGTGTTACCCGAGGGGATTCGAACCCAACACCTTTGGCTCTTGTTGATGGTTTTTTCTGCACAACAGCAACTCAAACAAGATACAAGTATCCTATCTCTCTTGAAAGGTGAATCTCTATCAACAAACATCAATAGATAACCCCCAAGGTCTCTAATGTTAGGTCTTGAAAATGCATAAATATCTTAGATAATATGTGAAAATGTTGGTAATCACAAAGGGACCTTACTACAAGCAAATACTAAATCTTCAAACTTATTAGATCTAGCAATATGGTGATACTTCAAATCCTAAATCTAACCCAAATAACAAAGAAATAGCAAAAGATAAGGGTTTCAAAGAGATTTCTAAGATTAACACTAATCTTAGGATTAACAGTGCAAATGACAAAGTACTTGAAATGGACCAATCCCCTAGAAACTAATTCCTGCTTGACCCAGATAAATCTGAAATATTACATAAATAGCATAATCTTCTAAGGCACGAAATATTTTCAGATCATGAACATTCATCCAAAACAATCCTATTGCAATTGGAATGAACAAACATTCACAAATGAACTAAGCACAAGGAATATCACAGTCCAGGCTAACTTTGCAAAGCAACTAATAATTAGCTAGCTACAAAAAGTATGGACTAGAGATTGTTGCAACACTTCAAGTATCAAATCATAAACACCATTAAGTCATCTAACATATATCAACTAAGCTTAAGCAATTTCAAAAGATAGAATCACAGGAACCATGCCAAATAAACTAACACAAGAAGGCCACCAAATCACAATGCCTTTACTTGCATCAAATCATCCAAAGTAGCAAAAATTATAGTCTTTTGTTACAATACTTGCTTGAAAATAACTTAACTACTAACTTCTTCCTCTAATGTTTAATTTTCTCCAATGTAAAACTATCTAGCCATTTCAAATGAGGCAATATCCCTATTTATAGAGATTACATCTTATGTCGGCCCAAATAGGGTTACCAAACAATAGGCCCCAAAAATAAGTCAGCCAAGAAGAATTTAAAATAAAGTAAAATGTGCATTAAATGCATGTGTTTCATCCAGGTCGGCCCGAGATCTCCAACATGGTTTGATCCAATGCATGTAAAGGATGAAGAGGAATAATGGGGAAGCACAAATTTTGATGAGGCATTGCCTTAACTGCTCTCCCATTTGTCCTTATCTCGCTCCATTTTATCTTTCACCATCAAAAATACCTTCTCCAAGTCGGCTATAGGTGGAATAACTAACACCTTAATTTTCCTCTCAATGAATTTGATGTCCTCTCTTGACTGCTTAACGACCTTATCCCAATCCACCTTAAGGGTTTGATATTTATCCAGCACTACAATGTATGTGGCTGCATCATCTAACTAGTGTTCGGTAACTGGGTCCTCATTGACTGGAGAATATACATCACACCACCATTTCCTGAGTTGCTCCAAGTTCAGATGTTTTCGTGTAAACCTTTTTCTTCATGTCACAACTTCAAAGAAGGAAATGCAGTTGTAGATTTCAGTCAGCTTATCCTCAATTTGCTTTCCTTGCTTATGCACTTTCTTCAAAACCCTTTTCCTTATTTGCAAAGCTTTGTACCATTCCTAGGGTTCTGCAACTTTGGAAGAAGGAAGAATTACATCACTTACCACCTTGTCTTCATTGTATTCCATGATGGTCTTATTCTTCTACAAAAAGAGATCAACATCCTCCTTATCTTGAGCTAGTACATTCTTCAACCACTCTATTGATCTTATAGCATCTCTATCAATTGACAGGATATCTTTAATAGCACTACCTCCTTTGGCTTCCACTCCCCGCAACCAGTTTAGTGTGGCATGTGTAGTGGTTTTCATCTTCTCCAACTCAGTTATTGTCTCTTTTGGTAGAAAACTTGTAGTAGATGATAAGAAACTGATGGATTGCAAGGGTTTCATCAAATCCCGTAGATACCTCCTCATTTTGTCATTCTCCTTCTTAAAATCTTGCTTAGCTTGCACTTCTTTCTTCAATCTGCTCAAAATAACAGCACTGGAGCCTTCAAATTCTTCAACTTCCTACATCATGGAGGTGGGTCCCAAGCTAATAGTTTGCACATTGTAATCCCTACCAATCACTTCATCTTTTTTCTTATCTGATATAGGGGTGGAAATGTGAATCACCCTGTTATTAGCTTCATCCCTCTCAATCTTTGAGATAACCCTGGCTTTCTTTTTCGCTTTTCCTTTTCCTATGTTTTCCAGTAAATCATCCTAGTTGGGAGGAGTATCGTCCACCATAATTTTTTTACTCTTTAATTCCTTGTCCATCCAAGTAGGAACAGTGGAATCTGACTACACATCACCTTGTCCAACCACATCCTATTGAACCTTAGAGAAATCCTCATTCATATTTTTCTTTTCAGGAATCTCTTCATTCTTATCTTTACTTCCCTTAGCATGTTATTCTTCTTCATACACTAGTGAAGGGGTCTTGATCAAGTCACTTCCTCTCTCTATGTAGGTCTATCTTCTTCATTTCCTGTAGGTGAATCTTTAGAGGTCACCAGAGAGGACTGTAATATCTTTTCTATCTCTACCTTTGTACTATAGAGTTCACCTTCTGAGAATTATTCTTCTCCTTAATCTTAGTGATACTTTGCTTCCTTGGATTCACTTGGTACATTATGAGTTTCATGAGAAGGAGGGACATTATCATGTTCTATGGCAGGGACAGCTAAGGGAACACTTTTCTTTGGCACACCACCCTTGGGAGAGGGAGTTCTTGATCTTCTTGTGTACACCTGTGTTTTCTCTCCTGAACTTTCCACACTTACTGCTGGTGGGACAGCTTCATCCCATGCCTTGGAATATTCATCTTTCTTCTGAGACAATCTCACTATTCTTCTTCTCTTAGGCATAGAAGCATTACCTTCATTTCCCTCTTCCTCAGCTTCTTCCTTCATAGATTTCTTTGTCTTTGAAATTTGTTTTCTTTTCTTGGTGATAGGTCTTCTTTGCTTCTCTCCTTCTTCCATTTGAACATCCTTAATCTTTATCTTGAAAGGAGAACTCACCTTAGCTTTACCCTTAGGGTCCTGCTCAATTGACTCTTCAGGAGTAGAATGAGACTCCAAGTTTCCCATTAGGTCATAGGTGCATTGCACATCTTCACTCTCTAACTCCCAAATCTTGTGCTTCAGCCATAACTTGGTATACTTGATTACTGGAGTCATGATCTGCTCTAATTCTATCTTCTCTTCCTCCAGCTAGTCTATCTCTCCTATCGGTTTGTCTTTCACAGGCTCATAGTCATGACTCTGAATCGAATCTCCATCATCTTCAATCTGATTAGGAATAGCCTTTATGTTGTATAGTCAGACCAAGTTCACTGATGACCTGGAGAAATTCTTTCTCCTAACTTCAAATTCATCCTTACTATTAGCCCAATAATCCTCTACATCATACTTATGGCTATATTCCCTGCTGGCCTTTCTTTGTGCCTCACCAGTCCTATCAAATCTGGATCTCTTAGAATGAAAAGAGAGACCCAAAGTGCTCATTTCCTCCTCAGAAGCATGGGCTGAATTAATAGAGGGGCAAGCTTCATTACTGCCTATTCTCAAAGGAAAATCACCACCAAATCCGGTCTTATGTTTGTCCTTCTTGACAATTGCATCAAAATCACAAATATGTCTTGTGACTTCTAGAAGTATGATGTGATATGTGGGATATATAGGAAGTTTGTATGGAGCCCTCTGGCAACCATCTATTCTGATGTAGGAGAAGGTAGGGAACTAGACAAGCCAAGCTCCAAACCTCTTGATTAGTTCCTTAGCATTGTCTGAGATCTGGACATGCTCCACACCCTATAATAACCTCTTGATGTACATGGTGAATCCATCATTCACCCTCCTATAACTTGTACTACCCAAGTGTAGTTGTGGGTACACCTCATAAATCACATCCTGCCCAAACATGCCCCTTGTGCTTAGCCCCTTGTATGGATGGAACCTTGCAAGTGCATAGACCAAGTAAGAGGTCATTATGAAGGTCTTTTTTCTGTAGGACATTGCACATTTTTTGTTCATGTATCATTGCACTTATAATTCCTACCCAATGATAATCAATATTCTACTCCATCCTCACAATGACATGGAACATCCAATTTTCAAATACTCCTGCACTCTTCAATCCCACCACCCTACTGAGGAGTGTGATAGCATCACATTATTCATTTTTTAATTTAGCTCTGAATAGTTGCTTGGGTAGCTTGGAGAAGTGAGACTTGGGTTTCTCTATCCAGGAATTGAAGACTTGTTGTGATTTGATGATGTCTTCATCATAATACTTCTTCACTATGTCCATATCAAAACCCACCACATGAGATCTATCAAGCATGTCAAAGGTCTGGGCTATAGACACAGGGTTAAGATTTTCCACTATTCTCCCTTAAGGACCAACTATCCTTTGTGTTCCCCTATCATAATGTCTGGCACATTCTAGCACCAACTCATAGCATTGAACTGTGGAAGGAAATCCTGCCACATGGGTCAATCTTGACTCCAATATCCTTCTAGCCAACAAGGGAAGGTTTTGTGCTACCATCCTTGCCTTGAATTCCTCATAATCCCATTGGCCTACATTTGTATTTGTGACCTTTGACCAGATGGAAGTCAACTTGCTTTCTGGGACCCTACTCTTTATATCAGTTTTGATCTTTTCTGCCTTGGAGATAGCAGACCCTTTAGCACTTGGATCTATCTGCTTGCCCTTAGTCTTCCCGACTATTGTCTTACTTGATTCAGCCTGCATCTAGCAGAAAAAACCACAATAAATCCTTTTATAATATTAGAATCAAGGTTAGTCACCCATGAATAACATATTCATCATTAAACTAGCTCAAAATCATAACAAAAATCCTCAAATCAATCATAAAACACAATCATTTTAAATCTAGGATTTTGAGCAATCCAGGAAAAATCGACCAGAGAGGAATTATGGGAGATTTCAAGCTAAGCGAATTTCAACGATAAAACATGATTATCCAAAATTGATCAGAAAATGAAGGAAAATTATGTAACACACTTTTAAATGATTCAAATCAAGCAAGAGATACTAAACCCATAACATTGCATTCATTAACCTTCAAATCCTCCATACTATGACACCATTTTGGGAAAATCTACCCTGGAAGGAAATTTGTGAGGTATGCAGAATTTTGGGCTTTTGCACACATCTGGGAAACTAAGGAGGCACAGGAAAAATTGGGAAATTCTGAGGGTGCAAGAATTCCACGAAGGTACCAGTGTATGTGCAGGATCATGATGGGCCAAAAAGTGGCAATATGATGGGAATGTGGCTGACGACTTTTTTTAACCCAAAATTGATGAAACGAAAAGGGTTTTTAAAGGAGATTCTAAGATTTCCATCAATATAAATTATTCTTTACTTTGAATTTAATAAATAATTATTATTCATTTTCTATTTGAATTACTTTGATTGATAGGCTGATTAAAAAACATCTATAGCTTTCAAATGGTATCAAATTTTTTGAATCCAAAACATGTGTCACATTGTATGGTTTGCATACTATAGGATTAAAAAAAGAAAAAATGAATTTCATGAAGTTTTGACCAAGTTAAGGTGGTTAGACATACGAGTTTTTATATTTTTTAAAAGTTGTAATAAAAAATTCATAATTAATTATTTATTTAGAAAAAAACTACAAAATAATATGCATCACATCGGGACATGAGTCCTCTACTTATATATTAAATCTTATAAAAAATAATTATCATTTTACTATGGTTAAGGTGGTCAGACAGAGACCTACTTCTCATTTTTTCCCTAAAATTTAAGTACTATTGCATTGAAATTTCAAATTTTCACCAAATAGATTTTTCTTTTTTTTAAACAAACCTATTATTTTAGAAACTACATTCAATTTGCTACAGATAATATTCTTATGTTTTTTTGAAATAATATAGATAACTTATTCAAATTTTTACGTCAAGTTGCCTAACTCTGATTTTTCTAAATTTTTTGCCACTTAAGGGTCTATTTTTTCCATGATGATCCTGCACATACCCGGTCACTTCTCATGATTTCACCTAGAACAATCGAACGATTACAAAATTTGAGATTTCTAGGCTTGAATCTAATTATTTTCAGTCTCTCATTAGTCGTCCATTGGTTCTCGACATTCCTAGAGGAAAACTGGTGAAGATTGGTGATGCCCTAAATTTAACCATCAATTTTCTAAGATCAAAAACCAAAATTCACCATCAACGCAGTGAGCTAGCTCAGACTTAGATTTCTTAGCTTATTAAACATAAAAATGGGTCATTTTAAATAGGCCTAAGTGAGTTTCACTTGAATGGGACCGAAATCACACATTTACACCCCACTCATGGCCGACAATCTATCAAGCTTGAAAACCCTAAAATTCAATCAAGCTAAAGCAACCATACAAGCCAGGTCTGGTTCGAAGATGGGGTTGGTACTGTCAAACTTAAAAGGATTAACTAAGGGGTGCATCTTCTAGACCTCTAGAAATTATGAAACGTTTGCACAACCCTAGCTTTAAAATGGTTGGCTCCAGACATGAAAAATCCAAACTCCACGCATACTCAAGATGCCAAAGAATAATTCACATCCAACATTTGAAAGCAAGGCAACGCATACATACCATTGATGAGATGAATGCAACTATTCGACAGCTGATAACCAAATTTGACGTCCTAGCAAATAGTAGCAGCAATAATCACACCCAGGAAATTCACCACGAAACTCACAAATGCAAAACTCCAAACGTTAAATGAAACCCAACACTCAAGATCAAACCTCCTGGATCAACAGAAGACAAATGATTAAATATCAATGACACAAGAATTCCCAAAAATTGACTAAATACATGCCGTAAAAATCATACATTTAAGCATTAATGTCACTGACAAGACAACCCAAAATGAAACCCAAGAATTTGATGGAGTACGGTAATTTCAAAGAAATCTGATTGAAACAAAATTTTGTGAAGGACCAGAATCCCCAGATCACAGCATAAGTTCCTCCTCATCAGGTTTTCAAGGAAATCAGGGAATTCCACCAGAGGAGGAAAATCTCGAAATCAAAGGAAAACCCAGAAATGGCTTAAAACTTAATATTTTCAACAAGTAACATAAATGGGTCATCAATGCAAGCAAGATAATCATTCAAGCACATGCCAAAGCAAGCGAGTTCTCATAACCAAAGGGCCAAATCACCAGAAATCAGAGTGAAAAAGGGGGTCCCTACTTTCAATGGGGAATGTGTGCGAAAAATACACAACTCTTATAACAATTGTTGGACCCATGGTTTTCATTGCACCAAAAGGTCAGACTATTAATGCCTGATACAATTTCTAGAGTTAACGGATCCATGGGAGGTGGTTACTCCATGTCACGAATCTCGAGGGGAGCACTGACTAGCTGCCAACAGTTTTAGGAGGAGGCCTAATAGATGTTTTTGTATTCATAACCTCATCATACTTAACTTCTTGTTGATGACCTTCTATAAAGGGGGGATCTAATGTCACCTTAGCATATTCATCTACACAATCCATATTAATATCTTTTGAAAGAAATGTATCAATGATTTCATCCTCTTGCTTCATAATATCTTCCCAAGTAGGAGAGGTTTTGGGAGAGAAACAAACAAGATTCTCATGATGCTCAATGATTGGATCTTCTAACACCAAGATACCTTCTTCACAGGTAGGTGAGGTATTAGGAGAAGAACAAATACAATTTTCATGATCGTCTATGATTGCATCCTCTTGCACCATGATACTCTCATAATTAGGAGAGATATTGGGAGAATGAATAACATTCTTATCAATGTCTTCATTTTGTTTCCTTAGAATGTACTCACAAGTAGGGGGATTATAGTTATACAAGCCATGTGTTAACATATTAAAACCACATCTTTGAAAAGGAAACATGTTTTCATTTATCTTCTTGATCAAATGATATAAATATGATAGATCTAAAAACTATAGATATGATAATTTCTATAAATGAAATGCATTAAAAAAATTCTTAAAATTTGCAACAAATTAAGAAAAATGACAACTTTATTTCACATGCAATAGCACCCTTTCAGAATTTCAAATTAGACATTTGCAAGCAAAACCAGACTAAAAATGCAAAGATAGAAATATGTGAAAAACTCTTTTGAGCTACCAGTAGCAGGACAGAGGTACCCAAGGCTGTCTAAGTCATGGGCAAGGTGTCTAAAACTGAAAAATTGAATTTTTATGTTGTTGTTTAAGACTTCTATTTCTATGTGTAAATAGGTTTGGCAATGAATGTTTTTTCAGAATTTGCATTATTTATGCTAGTGTGATTCAACATGCAAGTGTACAACAATATTGAAAATGTTTTGATAAATTTGAATGCAATTTTTAGAGCTATAATATAATAATTGATTAATTCTAAGATACCAAAATTTGAAAATGATTATTTTGATGCAATTTTGAAACTAAATAATGATCTTTTTTCATTTTTTGACCTAAATGAAAGATGCCTAAATGGATGCAATAAAAAAATCATATCTAATGAATTCAATTTGAATGTAGGTTAGATTTAAGATGACTGAAGAAAACCCTATTACAATGTATGATGCAATATCATAGGCAATTTATATAATTTTGTATGCTTTATGGTGCAAAAATCAAACCCTAAATGAGAAATTTATAATAATACAATGCAAAACCTAGATCCAAGGTTGAATTACTTCATATCTTAGAAGGTTTGTTACTTCAAAATATTAGATTCACAAAAATGAAACATATTAAAAGGTGATCCTAAGTTCTAAGTGCTTAGAACAATAAGATTCAAGGCCTTTTCCTAAGGTTTCATTGATATGGAGATCAACAAGGTGTATAGATTGACTTTCAACCATGAAGGTAAGCCATTCAGACTTGGATATCCATCAATTTGGGAATTGGAATAGATTGGAATTGATTGATTATGATTAACCTAATTAAACTATGTTCCCTAGTATGAGAAATGCAATAATCCAACAACTGATAAATTGAAATAGTCAATTATAGGAAAATTTGGGAAGTTCAAAGGACAATGTACCTACCCAAAAAAGTTGGTACTGATATGAATACATGAATAAAGTAATCTTAGGGTATATGAGTCCTTGTACACCTTTCCTTCCCTAGTTTTTAGGTCCTCTAATGATATATTTGAGATCTTTGTTTTTTCTTACAAAGTTGTCAGAACATTGTCAAATAATTATATAGGCGAGTTTCTATGAGTTGACAAGATGTCGGGCTTCAAATGAAAAAATGAACAATTCGTACTCAAGCTTCCTTTAATTCTCTTCAAACCTAGGATCTGAAAATTTAGTGGCTTGCCTTAGTCAAACCTTGTGTTAGTGTTTCCACTTCCACAATGGCAATATCAATGATAAATGATAATTGATAGGAAGGAATGATGAAATCACAAAGTTTTGCAACTCACCGCCTTTTAATGGGGAAGGACTAAAGTTATACACATCACCTCAAGGTCTTAGATATTTCTTGCTTGATTGCTTGAATTTATTTGGAAACCTACAAAAGGGGTTAGCCTTCATAAAACAATGATAATATGACAGTATAAACTCACTTACACTTTGACATGATACTTGGATCTTGTATTGCTACAATAAAATTAAAAAATCTACCCTTGAATTTCCTTGATCTTACAATCCTCCACTCTCTCCTTTCATGAATTGCTTCCTTCATCATAAATTCTCCTTTTAATTGCTTAAAATGAGAGGAAAACATGCTTTTATATGCATTTTAATTAATCCTTTTTGGTAGGGGTCGACCTGGGGTCATTTTCAAATCATAAAATCCTATCAATTAAAATTTCAAACATTCAAGCTTTTTCCTCGATGATAGTGATGCAATTTATTGTCGTGAAGTATCCTAAAATGGCCAATGAATCCTAGACCTATTTTTTAGCCCAAATTTATAGGGATGTGTAATGTTGTAAAATTGCACCCCTTGTAATTTCACATAATTCCTGCATTCACTTTAGTGTCCACTCCCTTAGAACTTGTGTAAGCTCATTTTAGCCCTTGCATTAGGCTTTTTCCCTCTTAGGACTCTCAGGACCCCTTTTCATTAGCTACCCTTTATGCATCAGCTTTGTACTAAACCTTGTGCTTTTCTCATTCTCATCATTTCATAGCATGATTTTTCTAGACAATATCACACCACATACACGTCCACATGTTGCATTAGCGTCATATGACATTTACACATTCAAATGACCATTGATGCATGCCTTGCCACTTGTCAACTACCTTTTTCGGTGGTAACAACCCAAAGTGCCTTGTAACAATTTGGGAACCTTCTTTTCTCTCCTATTCTCCCTTTAAAAGTGACATTTTCAATCTATTTGACCTTCTTCTTGGTCTTTCTTTGTTGGAGACACTCTCTTCTCTTGCTCTCTTGTTTACACAACCCTCTTGCTTGTTACAATAGCCTCAAGCACTCTCACATTCCTACAATTCTTTTTACAACTCTCTTGGCTCTCACAGCTATCTCTTTCTCTCTTTGGCTTACTTAATCCTTGCAGGTGATATCTTACTTACCTAGTATATTTGAGCATCTTGGGATTTCTCACATCCCCTATCTATTGCATCTCTATTTTGTGATACAGGTTATCATCCTTGAGTGGGGATTGCTTTTATCACTCTTGCATTTATTTCATTTCTACATTATTTCTCTCTATCTATTTGGATGTTTGTGAAGGTGGGAACACCGAGATAGGGGTTTGACTATGGCAAGCCCCTAAATAGCCCCAAAATTTTCCCATTTCGTACTATCAATGTGATACATAGGCCTTTGACCGACTTGTCTATATCTCTATTTTAAAATTTTCTTTCTATCATTCTTCCTTCTATCTCTTTCCATCTTTATTAAGAAACTTCAAGAAGTTATCTTACAAGCATGTGAAAGTGAGTTCTTTTCTCCTTATTATTCTTTGTTGATCCCTCTCCTGAAATTCCTTCTAAGGATATTTTGGTGCAAGAGGATGAAATCGTTCATACTTTTCTTAACATTACTTTACCTTCTCTTTATTCCAATGCACTCTCTTCTAGATATTATGCATTTGTGAATGATGAATATTCTCTTCATTCTGATGCATGCCCTTCTAAAGACGATGCATTAGTGAATAATGAAGTTCATCTCACATTGGATCCTCTAGGGATAGATGTTGAACATATTTATTCAAATGATACCTCTATAATTTGTAAGGAATCTGTAAATATAATCTATGTCTCTACCACCCCTAAAAGGTCGAAGCAACCTGTTATTTATCTAACCCTGGCTGGTCCTTCTCCTAAAAGGATTTTTTCTATTAATCGTGTTCCAATGGACAGTGATTCTCTTGATTTTTCTAAGGATCCATCTTATAAATTGGTAACCCATACTTATAATACTAGAAGGAATAAACAAAATGTTAATCAACCTACTTCTTTACAACCTTCTCAACCAAGCCTTCCTCAAGCACCTAAACCCACGACTAAATAACCTAGTGATTAGGATCTTGTCGAGCAACTTCATGTTACTCCAGCCAAAATCTCACTATGGGACTTGCTCCAGTCTATGTTGGTTCATCAAGGTATGCTTTAGGAATCCTTGCAAAAGATCCTCTTTCCTTCTTCTACTAGGTTGGCGGAAGTTAATGCATTAATAGCTCATATTCATGAAAATTCATTGAATATCACATTTTATCCACAGGAACTCCTGCCTTGGGAAGTATAGAAGCAAGGAGACCCTCTAATGATTATAGTCAACATTAATAAAATCGGCATTAGACATACTATCATTGAATTTGGCTTGATTCTCAATGTATGTAGCATTGATTTGTTTCCTAAAATTAAAATTGATTCATCTTCTCTTGTTGTTGCTTCTCTCGTTATTCATGGGTTCGATAATGTTGGTCGGCAACCTTTACGCACAATAGTCTTTCCTTTAAGGTTGGGACTCGTTACTGTACCCACCCTTGTATATGTTATGTCAAAAAAATTACCATATAATCTTCTCATTGGTAGACCATGGATTCACACGACAGGTATGGTCTCATCTATCTTGCATAAATCTATCAAGTTCATTTGTAACAATCAAGTAGTCACAATCAGGGCTAACCCTAATGTCATGCACTTATGTGAGATAGCATTTGTTGGTCAGGATTCGGTTATGCAGACTCTTATCCCTTCAATGTCTCCTAATGTGTTGATGTCTACTCCATTTGTACCTATTACAAAGGATACTCTTGAGACATATTTCCCTAAAGAAGATCATTTTAAAGCAATAAATCTTAAGTCTACTCTTTCTACTTCTTAATAGAATTCATGCCTTGCTGATGATTTGGATTCTTTTCCTTTATTAGGGAATATAATTTTGACCCGATCCACTTAAACCTTCTGATAGCATCATCAAAACCTACTATCAAATATGGGTATTCTTTTGTATCGTGGGATAATTTGAACACAAATTGTAATGTTCTTAATGTTGATCCTCCCTCTCTTGAGGAAGATGATCATGCTTTTGTTAAGAGGTTAATTCTTGTAGTCCTATCAAGAACGTTGATGGTGATCCCATAGAGGAGTATAATCCCCATTGCTGGAGTAATGCTCTCTATGAAGATCCTCCTCAAGATTTTCAAACACATTATGGCCCTAGCTTTAAACTTGTCTCTAAATATGGCTATGGGCGTAAAGGTTGTGGGTGTAATGAAAAAGGTATTTGGATCCCTATAGAATGTATGCCTTGTAAGCGTAATTTGGGGCTTGGTTGCTCATATGAACAATCTAAATGGAAACAATGGTTGGATGTTGACATGATTTCCACTCAACCTTGTTCTCACAAATTGATTCATCTGCCATTATCTGCTATCATCATGTCTTCTTCTTGTGAGAAAACAAGCTTTTCTCCACAAGAGAAAGCGGTGCTTCTTGCTCCTTATTCTTTGTCTGAGCAAGAGTATATCTTGTTTAGGCTTCTAAAATCCCACTTGATTACTCTTCCTCCTCCTATGCATAAGAAATTTCATAAATGTGATAATGCAAAACATTGAACTTCTTTGCATATCATCGAGTGTCTATCCATTCCACTAGTGAGTATAAGGCCTTGAAGGATAAAATACAACAACTTCATGATTTGGGTTCCCTCACTCTTCCGTCTATTGGTGCACCTATTTCTCCTTTGTGTGAAAATTGATATTGAGGTCTACCTCTATCCTATCTATTCTAAGTATTTTCTCATGAGGTTCTCACACCTTCCTTCTATAGTATCTCACATGGTTCTCCTCCCCTGTATGTTGGGGGCAGTGATAACTCATTTTGGAAATGTGCATCCTTCTTAACGACCCCCTCTCTTCTCTTTATCTTTCATTCTGACCACCCCTTGAGTGCACCCCTTCTCTTTTGAAGGGTTCCCAAGGGACCCCTTTGAAATCTCTTCCTTTAATTTTGTATTGTCTATGTGACTAACTGCTTGTCTGCCTACATGGATTCTTTTTGATATCTAACATATTTTGTCTATAGATTAAAATGTTGATTTGTAGGTGCACCTATGAAACTACTTTTCAATCAACCTTTCAAGAACGAGTACTTGTAAGGCCCCATCAGAATCTATAGATCCTCTTATGTGAGGCTCCCTTTAGGACCAAGCACCTGGGGCACCTCCTTTGCAAGTTTAAGGACTTGTAAAGTGCTTTCATCCTATGGGATCTCTTTGTTCAACTTTGTAGGATTGAGCACTTGTAGAGCCTTTTATTCACCTTTTTGTAGGTCTAAGGGTCTACAATTCTTTTGTTCAAACCTCTACAAAATTGAGTACCTTTGGAGCCATCTCTCTTGGAATTTTCATTCCTTTCTAACTCCTCCCTCTCTCTCTTAGCTTCTCAAATTGTATATATAGGATCAAATACTTGCATCTTCTTCATCATGAGTATATAGTTCTTGAACTCTCTTTCACATTGATTGCTTCCTTGTCTATTGTATGCATTCTTCTCTTAAAGCAATTGATCCTTACCTTCTCTCCATTTAAGAATTCTTCGATGTGTTATTTCTTAATTTGGGGATGACGCTTTATTTATCGAGGTCTCTTTTACTTTACTAACTCAAATCCTTTAGCTTTCGCACGTGTGTGTGTGTGTGTTACCCATGTGTTTTTATGTTCTAACCCTATGATGTAATTATTTTTTATATTCTAAACTTCTTGTCTTGTGCAAGTCTTTCTTGTCTAATGTGTTTATTTTCTAGGTCTTCAACTTAGGGGCACGCTTCCTTGGTTTTTAGAGTTGTCTACTTCCTCTATAGTATCCTTTTGGTATCATGATGTTATTTATGTTTAGTAGATTTCCTTTAGTGGACAAATTAGTGTAGATTCATATGCCTACTAAAGTGGGGGGAAAATCTAATATCGTAAAATTGTACCCCTTGTAATTTCACATACATTTTTGCATCTGCTTTAGTGTCCACTCCCTTAGAACTTGTGTAGGCTTATTTTATCCCCTACATCAACCTTTTTCCCTCTCAGGATGCTTGGGACCCCTTTTTAGCAACTACCCTTCACATGCCATCTTTGCACTAAACCTTGTGCTTTTCTCATTCTTGTCATTTTGTAGTGTGATTTTTCTAGACACTAGCACACTGCGCGAACGTCTACATACCACACTAGCATCTTGTGACATTTTAATGTTTAAAAAACCATTTTTTCATTCCTTGCCACTTTTCAACTACTTTTTTTGATGGTAATGGCCAAAGCACCTTGTATCAATTCAAGAACCTTCTTTTCCCTCCTATTCTCCCTTTAAAAGTGATATTTTCAATCCATTTGTCCTTCTTTGTTTTTCTCTCTTAAAGACACTCTCTTCTCTCTTTCTCTCTTGTTTACACAACCCTCTTGCTTGTTACAGTATCATGCACTCTCATGTTCTTATAAAAAAAATTTGCAACTCTCTTGGCTCTCATAACTATCTCTTTCTCTCTTTGGCTTGCTTAAGCCTTGTAGGTGATATCTTACTTACCTTGTATCTTTGAGCATCTTGGGATTTCTCACATCCCCTATCTATTGCATCTCTATTTCATGATATGGGTTCTCCTCCTTGAGCAGGGATTGCTTTTATCACTCTTGTGTTCATTTCAATTCTACATTATTTATCTCTATCTATTTGGTTGTTTGTGGAGGTGCAAACACCGAAATGGGGGTTTGAATATGGCAAGACCCTAAACAACCCCAACATTTTCCCTCAATCTTATGTGTGCAAGTATTGAAGATATTTACCTGCTAGAGACTTCATTACTTGGATGGTTGTGAGAAATTTGTTTATCCTCTTTAGTCTTATCATAAATTACTTTACTTTATTTCAGTTCTATTACTTTATGTTATTTTCTTATACTCTTGAAGTTCTTAGTAATCGTATTGTTAGTAGTCACTTTAGTTGTTCTCTATGACATTCTCAGTTTTTAGTCCGTATGAGATGCTAGTGCACTTCTAGGACTCCAGTGTGCCCCACTGGCCTCTGTATGTCGTGTTGTCATCCTTGGCTGAAAAATTGCTATTCTATCCAAAAGACGTTGTGACCTACTCTCTCTAATTTTGGAACTCTCACTCTATTCCTTGTGGTGGTCTGAGGTAGTTTTGGGCAGTTTGCTCCCTGATATTCTCTTGAGAATAAAGAGACTCGTTGGCAGTGAATCCCCATTCTCTACAAGATAATAGGGAATTAAATATATTTTATTAATTGGTTCTAAAATTTGTAAATTGTTATTATAATTGAAGTTATGGGAAAAATAGGGTGTCAAGGTACTGTGAAATTGTCAAGGGTAACAATTTTTGACGCTACAATAACCAATTGTGAATCTCCATAAAATTAAAGTTCTCTTATTTTCTATTGGATTTCCATTCTAAGTCTAGAGATTAAAGCATTATATTCTGCAATGTTATTTGTGCAAGGTAAATATATTCTATATGATTTCAAGATACAATCACCTTGTGAGGTGATAGAAATAATTTTTACCTCAGATTCATGTTGAGTTATGAACCATTAAAAATGCTTCCATAAGCAAGGATGGTTAATATTAAAATTAGTCTCATGTAAAAAATTTGAAATAAGGAGATGATAATTATCTAAAAGTGACTTCTAATTGATTTTCAAATATTTGTCCTTTAATAGCCTTACAATCAACATACTCAATATCATTCACTCAAGATCATTACCCACTTTACGATATGACTAGTTACAACAACATTAGATAAAATGTTACCTTAAGGGATCAACCTTAGAGATAAGCTTTATTTCATGATTAAGCATGTAATGTCTCAATTTTTTTGATGCAAAGAAAATAGATAAATATTCATTCTCTATTGGAGTATAATTAAGCTCATATCTTACCAAATTATGAATAATATAATAGATACCTCTTTCCCTTCCATTATTATCATGTTGCGCATGAAGATTCCCTATGATAGCCAAAGTCGTAGAGATATACAACAATAAAGGTTTTCCTTGAATGGATGGCACCAAAACTGGTGGTTAAGATAAATAGTCTTTCAATTGTTGAAAGTCTTATTGACGCTTGTCATCCCACTTAAATATGACATTTTTTTTGTAAAAATATGTGTGAAAGGTTAACACTTGTTTTCTTGTTGAGATACAGATCATGTAATTGATTGAAGTTTACATTGAAGACTATGCAATTATTTCAAATTATTTGGAGGAGGCATATCAACTATTGATTTTACTTTGGTAGGATCCACTTCAATTCCTCTATGAGAAACAATATATCTAAGCACTTCCCTAGAAGTTACCTAAAAAATACACTTTTCTAGATATAATCTCACTTTATATTCTTTGAATCTATCAAAAATGAAATCAAGTATGGCTAAATAGCCTTTTCTTGTGATAATTTTTTCCAATAAGTCATCTTCCATGATTCTATGAAAAATGTCCAAAAATCTTGTTCTTGTTGCTCTTTGATATATAGATACACTATTCTTTAAGACAAAAGGCATGATATTCCAACAAAATGTCCCCCAAGGACAAGTGAATTTTTTTTTATGTTTATCTTCAGGGGAAATACAATTTCTTTTATGTCTCTAAAATCCATACATATGTGAATGCCTCTACTATGTTTGTTAACTGGAACCGGTATGGACATCCACTTTGGATAATTAATAGGTCTAATGAATCAAACATCCAATAATTTTTTAAGCTCTAATTTGACCAATAAGGCTAATTAGGGATGCATCTTATGAAGTTTTTATTTTACCCACTTCATATTCAGAAAAAACTATCAAATGGTGAACCACTATTGATGTTTTTATTTTACCCATTTCGTATCGAGAAAAAAATGTCAAATGGTGTACCACTATTGCAAATTCAAGGCCTAGAATTTCTACATAAGACCATGCAAATTTTATAGTTTTATTTTTTTAAATACCATAATTTCATTATTCTCTTGTGGTGATAAAGATGTTGTAAAATATGTGATCTTATAATTTTTAATTGTAGATATGTTTTATTCCTGTGACGCTTCTCCCAATATAGAGGATTTATCTTGATACTTAGACATAGTGGAAAGATCAAAGTTCCCATTTTCTTCCTCACATAATGATAGAGTATGTTTTCCCTTAGAGGTTTGTCTGATTGTGTTTGTTTTTTATTGTGAGTGAGGGGTTTCAAAGTTTCACCAAAATATCCTTTCTCATTAATCTCAATGATAAAACCAACTTTATTATCTCCTAAAGGTATAGTTTCTCTTTGACCCATAAATTTTGTAATAGCCCCGTTATTTTGGAATGTATCTAGGATTCTTGGTCCTTGTTGATCCCAATTAATAAGCTAAGGGTAGAAAAGTGAAAGATCTTTAGAACTTGATGTGGAGATAAATGATACAGTTGATAAGGTACAAATAGAATAATATAAGAATAGATTAATGAAATGCATGGAGTCTTGAAAGGGATCCCCTTTGAAAATTTCAACAATGATGAAAGACTCAACTATCTTAGGTTCAAAAGGCACATGTTTTAAGGACCCATACTCAACCCCTTCATTATTTTTTCTCTTTTTGATAGATATTGACTCTATGATTCCTTGTTATTTATATCCTAAGACACCTTGTTCTTTATAGCCCATATTCTTGATTATACAAGGGACCTAAGGATATTTATTAGTTGGAACTATAGGTATGGTTTATACTTCTTCTTCATATAGCCATGGATATTGAGAACAATTTGAAATACTCTATGATGAAAGTGTATCTAGCTGCAAATGTCGGTTATCCTAACACACCTAATGCCAATAGAATTCAAGGATCAAATAATGGAATTGCTTGTCAAGATGACAATGCTTCTACTGTTATGATTTCTTCATCATAACAATATAAAGATCATAGTGAGCTCCAAGTTGAATATCAGAAAAATTTGAGCAATGTTGATCAACAATCTTTTGTGCAAGCTTTGTATGAGATGAAGAGACAAGAGGAAGAATCACCATGTAAGTTGTTTTTGACATTTTTGGATATTTTGATAGAAGTCCCCAAAGATTTCAAACCCGAGGATTCTGTATACATTGATTTTTTTTTGTGAGATCTATGAACCTGGGCTGAGTACTTTACCAGAGGAATTGAAGCCCCATAGGTTTGACCAAGTACCAGATTGGATAAAGATTGTAGAATCAGCCAAGTGTGGTTATGCACAAAATGAGGCTTCTCAAAATGTAAACGACAATTGTCCTCTTGAGAAAAGGAATACAACAATGCAAACAAGTGAAAAAAATATGTCAGAAAATGAAATCAGCACATGTGCAGATCCTTGTAGCAGTAAGGAAGATGAAGATATGTGGGATGATAACAAAGTAAATATGTATGAGTGCTTCTCTTATGATGTCTCAGATGATGGAGAAGTAAATGAGACACAAAGTGCTACTTCATGTCATGTTGTGATCAATGATTACAATGCATGTGTTGTTGATATGTCATTACAGACCAATGAGTATGATTTTGAAATTGCAGCCTCAAGTATTCATTCTGAAGATTTTCAACATGGTTCATGTAGTGATGATCTTTCTTGTGATGCAAATCATGATGGGGTTGATGGTTCTAATTGCTTCTCTGAAGATTGTGATTGCTTTTCTAAGGATGATATAGAAGCACATTCCTCACTTGAAGAATGCAATGATATAGATGCTTGTGGTGTCACTTGTCCACAAGTGAGGGAACAAATTGTATATGGTGAATGCACAGAATGTGATTCGGGTTCACTATCAATGAAGCATGTTCATTGTGCAAGTGATGCAGAATTTGAAGATAAGGAGATGTGTGCTCAGTATGCTAATTCAAAACACAATGTTGAATATGATAAACATGATGATAAATACACTCATGCCCCTGATGCTCATGATTGTTCATATGAAGTAGAGATGGAGATGTTTGTGATACATGAAGAAGATGATGATGTAGATGGTGAATGAATAGGAGTTTCAATTTGGGTTGATCAAGTAACACCTTGTGAGAAATATAAGGATCTTGAGTCAACACTATTATTCATTGATAATATTGAAGAGCTTGTTGATGACAGTAAAGTTTCAGATTGTGTTGATACTACAGACACTCTTGGTCCATGTATAGAGCAGCCAAGAGGTGAAAATAATAGTGAATTTCATGAGGATGAGAGTGAAGTTGAGTACAATTTCTTCTTGTTTGATGCTCCTGATCTTCACAATGTGAACACTGACATGTTTCCATCCCATGTAAAAGGCATTTATTTGAAAGAAAATGGAGATCCTAGTCCTATGGCTAATGAGGAATTTTCAGTTAGCAATGAGTCTTTCACTTTTGGATCAGCACACATATCAGCTGATATTGTACATGAAGTTACTAGTGCACATCGTTGCCTTCTTGTTGTCCCTGTTGATGTTGATTTGCTTGAGCTCACACTTGAAGTATTTGGCTTTGAGTTGAATGATGATGTAAAGAATGAATCAGAACATGTTGTTGAACCTGAGATGAATATATTTACTCATTCCTTGGGTGTTAATGATGCATATGATCCCTATTTCTATGACAGGGGTAAACACTCACTTCACAGTTTTCATTTGGTGGCCCGAGGTCACCAGATGAAGTTGAAAATGAAGGATGAATAAAGGAGCGGTTTTAGAGCACCTAATGGACTCAGTATTTGGTCTACTCCCTAGAGATATGGAATCTTGCTGCGCCCACAGGGGGCATACATCCCCAGTCAGAGCCATTGTTAGCACTCTCAAATTTTCCAAATTTGAGATGCCTATTTCAAAAAAATTGTATGCACTTTCAGAAATGCACCTGATGGATATGCCCAAATGACCCACTTTGGAGGGTCGTAATTTGAAGCCAGTTGTTTTTCGTACAAAATCCCTTTGCAGACACACTCGTGTGTCCTATGTAAGTGTGCATGTCAATTTTCATCTTCCTACAATGAGTTTTGTCAGGGTTTCGAAAAGCGAAGCTGGAGGGTTTTGGCACTTTTATGTTGTTTGCAAACTTTCAATTTTGCAAAGTAGCCTCCCATTTGAGCTTGCATTTTGTAACCAGATGATCATCAAGTAAAACCAATTGTTTCTCTACATTGTCCATACCAGGATGAGCTCGCATGTCAATTTTTAGAGCTTCACAAGTTGATTTGCTATTTTTAGCAGATCAAAACCAAATGCAATTTCTTTAGTTTTGCATTTGCATTTCTGAAACCTTTCTGAAAAGGTCAACTTTGACCTTCAGTATTTTATGGAGATTGATGATTGAAGCTAATCCCTCTTGCACACATGTTCTCTGCACCAAAATGATTCACTGTGTCCAATAGCAGCTCGTCGGGAGTTTGATATCTTTTCAACGAGGTGGTCTCGTGAGTTTTAATTGGTTTAGAACTGATTGTTGCAGAAAGTCCGAGAGGAAAACTTTGTCAATTAACAAATTTCACCTCCTGACTCCTTTTTCTGAGCCGTATTTTGCATTGTATTCTTTAGACCAATGGCTACATGCCCGCAAGTTTTTATGTCTTCACGAGGTCATTTTCCCAGTTTTCAAAGCCGATTTTGGAACCCACTTGGCCAGTTTTCACCATTTTTCAAATGTGCCAGAAAGTGAAATTTAATGATAACCCAGTTATCATTTCACTTCCAAAGCATTCAAAAGCTATGTTTGATCAATTTGAGCATGAAACTTGTTTGAAAACGAAAAAAAAATTAGTCGGGCCACATGGGGCCCGACATGCTTTGCACTATTATGATGTTTTAAATGTTGCAAGGATTGAATGAGGATACATTGCCACTTTGTTCAGTGTTACGAACTCATAATGCACATGCAGGAAGACCTTTATTTGCACACTACACTCTTCATCATTTTAACAATATTGGTGAGCTTCTTCCAAAGGTTGAAGTGTTTTCTGCGATCATGCCTGCACTAAATGAATCAGGTGCAAGGAATTCTTATATTGACAATTACTTGCAAATTGGAGTTGTCTTGGAGATTTTCCTTCATAATTGAATGGAAAAAAACGATTAGATTTGATTGGGAAATTTAGTCAATGAAAATTTATTCAAAGACATGATATTATTCCCTATGCCAAGAACTCAGGGATGAAGCATTTGTGCATCAAAGAGCAGTTATTATTTATACTCATGGAGGCATACAGGCTGTGGGAGATTGCATCTATAACTCAAGACACCAATGAATGGTTTTGATTAATATCTTTATGCATGTACAGGGCATGTGAGATTATGTGACATGGAGGAATGAATGTCTGCAGCTTATGCACATAATGAACTAGTTGAAGATTCTTCGACATGAATCAAACAATATGCCAAGGAATGAGCTAAAAATGCACAGCATATCAACTCTTGTATAGTGCAATAATAGATAATGTGTGGGTTAGGAGGAGTCAATGCCTGAGGCAAAAGCATAAAATAGATATGTTGCAAAGTCTTCATAGACTTTCAAGCAAACCCAATGGATAAGACCACGCATCAGCAATAAGGAGGGCGCGGTCTGAGGTAGCATGTGTACATCCATCAAAGAACAGAGGGCTCGAATCAGTTGAAAAGGCCTGAGAAACTTTTGAGCAAATGCAACTGGCAGAGGACTTCTCAAATGCTGGTTGGAAGGCATATGGAATAGATTTGTTGAGAGGGTCTGCAGCAATATTAAAAAGGATGGAGCAGCCGCCCTGCTAGCTACATGAGACACTATGAAGTGCACGATGTACACATCAGATGTAGCTGTTGAAAAGCCTTTAGAAACTTTCAAACAAATACAGAGTGAGGGCGCGCAGATTTATGGGTGCAGGATTTGAAAGAGGAAGCCAAGGCACGGTTTGGAGCAAGGGAAGTAGCCACCATTGAAGTTGCAGAGAAACGCCATTGTCGCATGAATGCAGAGCTCGAGCAGCGAACAACAAAGGAGATTAGGGCACAAAAGCGAACAACAGTGAAGAATGAAAACCAACGGCTGGAAGGAGAGATGAGATGTAGTGAAATCCAAGCCGTTCCCCGCCGTCTCACCCATTTTAAGTGCTCACTTGTTAATCCCGCGGGCTGGCGAAAGAATAAATGAGTGGTGGGTCCCCGGGAACAAAAGTAAATGTTTGTCTATAGTTTGTGTGATAAATATTTGAAGAATTTCAATGTTCCCCGCTGGCTCGCAGGGTAAAAATGGAAAATGGTGAGGAAAACTTTTGCCCGATGAGGTAAAATAGAAAGTGAAATAAAGTTTAGAAGGTTTTCACTTTCAAAGTGAAATAAAATATCGAGGCAAATGTTTTAATGCTGAGCATTATGGATCGGGTAAATATTTTTAAATGCCCCAAGTGAAATAAAAGGCTTTGCTGGCAATACTCAGGTAAAAGGTACACGTGAAAATGCACAAGGGAGGACAGGAAAATGGACTTTCACGGGCAAGGATGAATTTTCACTGTAGAGTGAATAAGGGGCAAACAGAGGTAGATTTTACACAGCTGTTGGGTAAAATAGTGCAAATTTCTCACGGTTAGGTGATTTTTTTGTTGTTTGAGACAGGTAATTTTGGAGGCAAATAGTTTGCTAAAGAGAGATGAGAGATGCTTTGTAAATGTGTTGATCAATGGGAGAGAGATTTTCAGATGGCATTTTCAAATTTTTCTTTTGGAGCCTTCTCTTCTGCTATATCTTCTCGTTTTTCTCTCATTTGAAAGAATTCTAATTCTGGGTTCCAATATTCTGAAAGTTCTGCAAGGCTGGCAAAAGCTCTGGGTAGATTGTAAAGCTAGGATGAAATATGACTGAGCCACTAATCTGAAAGTGTATGTTTTGAATTGTGCTTCTATGTTAATTTTAGCGGATAATTGTCTCCATAGTTGAACTATAATACTCTTTTGGATTCAATAATAAATTTGTCTGAGTCTTTTCATGCACACTTGTTGCATTTGAGTTATATTTGTTGCTGCCTTCTGTTCTGTGAATGATGTAATTACTTTAATAAAGTACAAGTTGCATTTATTATTGTCTATTATTCAGAGGATAGAGTAATTGCTTCAACACATGTGACAGGAGTATTGTGTTTTAGGTGGATTTATAAGAAGAATTATCAGATAAAGTTTTAGTAGTCTGGTTGTCACAATGTGATAACATTTGCAAAGACCTTCAAAGCACGTTTAGCACTGTAGGATGAATGCTGGTTATATGACTCCATAGCCCATTTCATGGCACTGGTCCATTATCATGCTTCTGCTGCTTTCAATTGGATCCCAATTCTTTAGATCATAAATCACCTTAATTTTATTTTATGAGTACTTGTATCTACCATGTTCTCTATGCTAGTTTCTAAAATTCACTCAGTATCTTGCCACTGTTGAGTGATATTTTATGTTTCTGAGTATAATTCTATGAGAGCATTATCTATTAAGCAGCATTCTGTTAATTGTGTGTCTGAATCTTTAGATGTTGCTAAAGGGTCACCCTCGTAGGTCTTATAGAGCCTGAAGTGTAGGGGAAATGTGTTCTAATTTTATTTCTTGTCAGTTGGCCAAATTCCTCGTTGAATCTAATCATTAGAAAGTGGCTAGTCTATAGGATTCATTGGTCTGGTTCGATTTGGAGAACCAACACAAGGTGCAATTTTTCTATCTACTTACTCTAGGTATATAGATTGGATTTGGTAGTTTTCCTTTAACTTTTCTCATTTTCAATCGACACATAGGCCCGACGAAGCTCTTCTCGCAACTAATTTTCCTTTTGCTAAAAATCCTATTGGTTTTGCACCTACACACAAGAAGTAGTAGATAATTCTTGCTACACTTTCTGCAGCTCCTCCATTTTTTCATCAAGTTGTCTCTTTGCCAGCCCTCTAGTGTTTTTTTCATTTGCGGCCTCGGCCTGGGCATCGGCCAACTCATTCTCTACTTCATTCTTTTCCTTCTCAAATCTATTGCACAGATGGCTCTGCTAATCCAAAAACTCAAAAAATTTGGCTTTTTCTGACCTGACATGTTAGAGATCTCTTTCTACATTCATTGAAACTCTTGTCTCATCCCTTATATCTTAAAACTTAAGCCTTCACTCTCCTTTCTTTTGGATTTGGCTTTGAGGAACATGTCTTTTAGTTTAGATTGAAGCTAATCTCTGTCTACTTGCACTATATAAAGTGCTTTTGAAATTTTGTCTCGATGCTCTTGCTTCAAGCGAGTGATTTATGTATCTTTTGCTTTGATTATAGCTTTATTATTTGTGACTATGGCCTTTACCACTTCCAACTTCACCTCCCTTTTTTTTAGCTTCTTCTCGATTTTTAGGTAGTCAGAAGATACTACCTTTTGTGTAGCTTTCATTTGTTGCGAGGGAGGGTATTGCCAAGATTGAGTCCATCTACCTAAATATTAAGTCTTCATATTGCATTCCCCTCAGGCTTGGAGGTTAGAGGCCTCATGGATGCGATCATTAGAGCATCTCGATTCTCATCATAGCATGTCTCTATCTTAGGGATGGTTGGACCTAGGGTGTTTTTCACACTCTTTTTAATTTCTCTCCTCTCGAGCTTGTTTAAAAATATTCATACGAGTTCAAAAATCTTGAGGGTACTCAATATTTTGTGTAGCCATAGGAGTACCATGGGAAGACCAAAATGGATGGAAAAGGGGTACTTGGTTTACTCAATGGGGAAGCCTTTAGAAAATTCAAGGTCATTGGTGAAAAGGTGGGATACCCTTCCAATATTGAAAAGTGTGTGGGGTACTCATTGGAGTCAAAGGGATAGCAGTGGAAACAAGGGTCATTGGTCAGGTGACTAGCAAGGGTGAAGAAACTTGCAAAATAGGTTGGTCGAAGATTGAAGCCTTTGCTTCTAATAAGGTAATCAAAATATCAATCACAAAGGTGGTGGAAGATGTGTGTTCCATGCATTGGGGTTCCAACGTGGCTAAAGTGACTATAGTAGTAGTGTGAGAGGGGGTGTAGAGAGGATGGATTATGTGGTAGCAGTTATAGCAACAATCTAGCCTAGGGGCAGAGGAACTAACTAAACTATATGTTGATCATAAAAGCTTGCACCTCTCCAAATAGACTTATGGTAAATTCAATAGATGGGGACAAATTGCACTCTACTAAATGACCTCTAGGGTTTTTAAAGAAGTCGACTCTTCATTTCTTTTTGGGAAAGGGAGAAAGAAATATAGAAAATAAAAATATGGCAATGCATTGAAAGCTTTTAGAAATTTTCAAAAATCCTAATGGATTCTAAATTTTGATAGAATGAATTCTTGATAATCATAGACCTGTCATTGTTGAAAGGAGAATGAACAACTAAGGCTTATACAAGCATAGAGAAATAATTCAGATCCTTTCGTGGGAAGCACCAAAGAAAATATTATGCCCAAAATTAGATATAATGCTTCAAACCCTTACAAAATCATTTTTCCCCAATAGTATAATGTGAGATCTAACACAACTTTAAAAAGGGAATGAAAGAGTATAAGAACATGGTCCAATTCACTCTGAATCCAGGTTAGAAAACATAAAATCTAAAATTAACAAGAATCAATCATCAAGACTATGTTTGAAAGATGAAAAATACACAAAGCATGGATATGTGCAAATAGAGAATAAAATGTAAGATAAAGGCCACCTGGACATAGTCTAATACATTCCTTCCTTCTATTATTTTATCTCAGAAAACAATAAAAATATATGTTAAGATCAAATGACCAAATTAGACTTTTATCTTGAAATTAATTACAACTAATATAGAACATAAAAACTTTTATAAGAAATCTTCCACACTAAGGAGAGGCTCAGAAATTCCCTTTTATAGGAGAAGGGAAGCACACAAGTATAAAGAACTCTCCATCACCTAAAACAAAAACCCTAATAGGTGGCAAAGAAATGTTGCCCTATTATCCTAATAAAAGATCAGAGTTTATCCTAAAGATCTAGATAAACCTTGAGTTATTTTATCATGATAATTGTGTAACAACTGCTGAGCTTGAAACCTAGAAGTAGAAAAAAATCTCCCCTATCAGAGGAAGAATGTGGCACTGCAAAAATTTCTGAGGAAAAATCTAATATGATCATCTATGAGCATCAACAGGTGATATGAGTAGGGCACTAGAATCTATGATGCTTGGAGAGGACCAAAATGCTTACACTTGTCAACATGCTACAAATATTTCATTCTCGACACCTTAGGATCTCGCCCAACAAAATTTGGGCCATGTGGTGCAATGGCAGGCTTTTCCTCAAAACCTTTTCAAGAAGCTTGGTGAAACCCATGGAGTGGCCACGTGTCTCCCCTTGCACCCGAAAGAGATAAAGTTTTTAAAATTTGTACATTCACTACATGACACATTTTTGTGCTTTTTGTGAAAGAGTGAATTGTGACCTCTAAGAAAGGGCACCTATATGACACATGGTGGGGGATGACAACAAAAAACTTGAAGATAGTGAAAATGGAAAAACTCATGAGGCTAAAAGCTAAAGAAAAAATCTTAAAATATTTAGAGCACAAGAAGGCTCTACACTAGAGAAGAAGAGGAAGAAATAATGGTCCAAGAGAAAAACTTACCTACGTTGCAATAACCACAAGATTTTGTGAAATGAAGGTCACATCTTCGAGGATGGACCAATCCTTCTTCTTCAATTTTTTCTTCATGGACTTTTCCATCTAGATGTTTGGCTTAACTCTTGTAGTATTTGATAAAATAAGAGCCACAGAGGACACACATATCGCAGGAGGGCCAGGTCAACATGTGCACCTTCTGTATCTTTCTCTGGATTATTCTTTTCCTCCTAGTATGGTTGTGGCTCATGCTTCATGGGTAGGTATCCATCTAGATTATACTCCCATGTATCATAGATGAGACCAAGGCTAAGATAGGCCAGCTTGTTGGTCAAATTTTCCTTTGCCTCTCTCTTTGAGAGCACCACTTTGTTTTTACCAAAGGTGTGAGGGACATAATAAAATGATGTCTCTTTTTTTCCAGTGCTATAGGCATAATATACAATAGATAATTGTTGATACATTTCTAGAGTAAGTGTTTTGTCTATTACACACCTAAATAAACTAAAAGGCTATCCTACAAATCTGTACATTCTAATGAACTTAAAAACTAGCCCACATAAATAATCAAATTGAGGGCTATGTTCACTCATCTAGGCTAGATGTCCATGGGAGAATTTGATGAGAATAGGCTACCGAGACAAATCTTCGAGAGAAGGGTTTAGAAAATAGTTGGAAAAGGCATAATAGTCTTGTGTACTTCACAACACATGGGACCATATTGAAACTAGTTTAACTAACCCAGTTGTATCCCTAATGTCCAGTGGTATGTGCTTCCTAGAAAACCTAGGGTTTTGATATATAATCAAATGTAAAAGGAAAGAGGAATACTTAAATTTGGAGGAATGGTTGTATTCTCTTAGCTACTTGAGCATACTTTCGACAATCACCTGGATGAAATCATATAAAAAAACCCCCCTTTTCTTCTTAAGTTTGATGGCCAAACCCATCTTATATATTTCTACAACATCATCACAATCCAAACCATAAATAAAAGCTAGCATCAAGAAGATATCTTACAAATCATAATTGAACTCATTCTACGCAAGAGGGAAACTAGGCATTGTGTTGTTCTCCTCACGGTGTGTCTCAATGTTGAAAAAGGCCAATTTGTGTCTTCTTGCAGTCTAAAAATAATCTAGATCTCTTCTTAAGAAGTCTTTTGTCGTCGGTCGAAGGGAATACACAACATATCCCTGATATCCCCTACACTAATGGTGATTTTCAATTTTTCACCACTAATAACTGTTGGAGACAAGCAACACTAAGAGAGGGGGTGAATCAGTGTTCTGCAAAAATTGATCTTTTTGTTTTGATCTTTAATCCACTTAAAAAATTTAATTGAAATCAATAAGCAAAAAATGAAAGCAAGAAACCACACAACCATAACACAAGGATGTTTACGTGGAAACCCTGTTAAGAGAAAAACCATGGTGGATGGCCAATCCACAATAAGTTCTAAGTATACTCAAAAGAAATATTACAAAATGAGAATGCACTTGCATTTAGGCTCACTGCCTAAAGCTCACTACTCAAAATTGGACTTACTATCCTCACAATAGTTTGGATTAGATCCCAAAAAGATTGAATTGACTGAATAGCATCTACCAATGCTTGATTGAAATTCCAGTTAAGCTCTGATGACGAACTTCTGTCCTGATGACTAATACCGAACTTTTTCCCTTTTCTGCTCAAGTTTGCACAAAAATCTTTATGTGCAAGTGAAACTGCACAAGATATCGCTCAAACTCTCTTTAGAAATTTGCAACTTACATCCATGCACCTTCTACTACTACTACAATGATATATCTGGTCATCTAAATATATCTATGATTAAGGATTTAATTGCCATAGGTCGGCTCAATAAAACTTAATAATATTTGCAACTTGTCAGCCCAAATCATGAACAATTTTGATGCATATCTAAACAAGTCGGCTAGAAAGTAGCTAGGAACAATAATTAGGCATTTTAATTTGAAGATAACTTAAATAAGTTCACTTTTATACATCCACAACGCACCACTTACACTGAGTCGGCTCTATCAAGAAAATAAACAGAAAATGTCCTACCGAACCTCAAAACATGTATAGCAACTAATACAATACCCCAAAACTCAATGAAATGACGATTCACATGCTCAACAGGAAATTCCAAAGATCCACAACACAAAACAATGATCTGGTGAAGCTAACTGATTGGATACCCTGTTCCACAAGTATTTTGTCAGTAAAACATAGTATTCTACTTCGTCTGTTGGTATGACTGGATAGAGATCTGTGGACCATGGATATGAAATTAGTTGCCATCAATGACAACATTAGAAGCCAAAAATCATCTCACAAAACCATATGCCAACAATCTCCCCCTTTGGCATTGATGGCAACACTTAGAGAAAATGACTAAGTGTCAAACTAGTAAGCACATTGCCAAAATTCAAAATACTGCATATAGCTCCACTATAAAATATTACTCCCCCTAAGAATATCAAGGCATTTTTCACTTGACTCTCTCCCCCTTTGACATCAATGGAAAAATTAGGGAAACCGAATATTGCAAAACTCTACAAGTATGTTCGAAGACTTACAGAAATTTGAAGATGTCTGCAAAGACATTCTTCAATCCATTTATATTTGAGTCCCACACTTTTCAAAATTTCTAGAATGGTATTATGACCACAAAGAAGATAAGACAATGATTCTGCAGCTTCTAGACTTACCGAATCAGGGGCAATCACAACACTTTTTGATTCTTTCAAGGCACTCACCAATATCTCAATTTTTGGACTTATCAGCCCCCCGAGTTCACTTAATCTACTAATAACTCTTTCATTTTCAAACTTTAGATTCTTTATTTGGTCGAGCAGAGACATTACCTAACCATCTTGATGAAAAACACTTCCAACCAATGGATCAAAGGTGTTGGAAATAACAACCAACTACTACTCAATATCGTTTATCTTCTTCTCATTTGCCCTAGTAAATTTTGATAGGATTAGCCAGGATTTGTACACATTTCCTCCTACAATTACAACACCTTGGAAAATCTCTATGTAATTACTCAATAAAGATTTATCCTTGGCAATCAATTATTTTAGGCTACCAATTCTTCCCACCCTAAATTCCTTTTGCACTTTAACTAGAGCAAAATCCTCAAAAGATTTGAAATGAGAATCTAGAGAATTTATTAATCTTTTTAGCTCACTTGAGGAAGAGCCTGTTGGGTCCATGACATGGGTAGGCATTAGTTTCTGTAGAACTCTAGAGGCGAGATTCAACAGTTCACTATCTTCAATGTGAGATTGCAATATTTTCTCATTGGCTTTATCTTGAGCTATTTTAACTTTCAGCATCTAGATTGGGGACAAAGTTGATAAGTTGATAGAACTCACATCAAGCTCAGAATCTAATTCTATCTGCTGCTCCAATAGGGATTATGTTTTCTCTTTTGAGCTAAACTCTTGATTCTTTCCCTTATCAAAATTAGATTGAGTTTCTGAAATAACTTTTGGTATTTCCTTTCCTTCATTAGGCACATCTTTCTCTTCAACAGTCACTTCAATTTGTACTTTAGTTTCCACATATATCTTAGTGTTTTCAACATTGGGGGAAGTTACAATGTCCTAAAAAACTGGAGGATTAGATACATTTATGTCTTCCTCATTTTCTTTTCCTTCTTCTGACGTATTCACTTCTACATTCGCTTCCTCATGACCTTCAACATGTTCAATATTGATCTCTTTAGTATTTACCTTTTCCTTTTACAAGTATTGTTCCAGAATTGTTTTAGTCTCACTAATAACAACATCAGTGCCACCAATAATCAGTTTGTTTATTCTAGACTTTCTTCTAAAATACCTTTTAGCTTTAAGAAGAAATGAATTCATTTCTTCAATTTCCATTTCCGAACACAAATCAGCAAGAACTCTTTTCCTCAAGTTTTCTTCCTCGGTTCTAGAATTTTCTATTATGGATTCCAAAGCTTCCTATAGGATTGTAGGGAAGCCAAACATGATTTCAATCAGATTTTTATTGAAAACATTTAAATGCTTGATTGCGGATTTTTCAACAATCATCTTATCGGATTCATCAAAAGTCTCATATAGGTCACAGATTGGCTTGAGATTTATGTCTTCTACTACTGCATTCACAACTTCTTGCACAGACATTCTAGGCTTATCAATTTTGTTCTTTTTCTTTGCTTCTTCATCTTTGTCAGAAGGATTTCTCTTATTAAGTTTGACAACATGAGTCTCAGTTGCCTTTATTTCCTTAAAATTTTATTTTGAGTTTGTCTCTTCTTCTTCATCTGCGGATGCAACTTTGTAGGTTCTTGTACTTTTATTCTTCTTTCTTCTTCCAGAGGCTTCGGCTTGATTTGGTTGCGTTGCAGGGGAACTCCTAGTTTTTCTAGCAGAAGATGTTCCCGGACTACCTGGAGTTGTCTTTTCCTTCTCTTTGGCTACTTCAGCTTCATCTCTTTGTCTCCTTATTTCTTTCATTTTTTCAACTGGAAGATCCATTTTCTCTGCAAGAACTTCTATTTCCTTTCTCACCTTTCTGATTAATATGGGCTTTCTCAAATTTGAGTTGACTTGTAATCTTTTCTCTGCATAGGTGCCAAACCTTTCTTCATTATGATCCAGTGGTGAATTTAGTGGATTTTCTGCACACATCCTCAAAATGTTTTCATCCACTTCATATCCCATAGGCATGGTCCAAACAGTTCTAGGATCAGTTGCTTCCATGTGACATTGGTCGATGTCAACCATGAAGCATATTGAGTCTTTATATTGTTCCACTAAGGATTCAAGAATTCTCTCTCTGGCATGCATCTGATTCTGAAAGCTCTTAAAGTGACCACATAGTGTTACGTGTCAATTTTGTCGATCCCCAAGACTACATAGCATATCTCAGATCTGAATGGCTACCAGAATGTCATTTTTCCAATGAGTTTTACCAATTCCTGATACCTCACCTAAGAAATAGAAATACAGACAGATTAACAAGTTTCTAAACTTGAATACATTCTTCTTATCCTTCTTGATCTTTTTCAGGTTCTCCAATAGTTGACCTCTGAGTAATTCACATAGATCATAATTTGTATTTTGTTTGATCATTTCATATGTTGTATAGATGGCAGTGTTGGATACAGAATTTTCTCGACTCGAGTGATAGAGATTGTATCCTATGACCATAGATGCAAATTTTACATCAACCTCAGTAATATGTTCTATAGTCATTCCCGTTTTGTCCCAATGTGAGCCAACCACTTTAGTAACCTCATCATTCTTTACTAACTTTAATATAGGAAGTCTCTTGGAGGAATTCAAGCCTGTGACTACACAGATAACTTCCTTGGTAATTTTGCATGGCACATCCAACCACATGAATTCATCATGCACATGGCTCAGTATGTATCGAACCCACTCATCCTCCTCACATATAGAAAATTTTGTGAATTGCTCAAATTTTTTATCTACTAGGGTTTGAAATTCAGGTTTCACAGAGAAATCCTCTTGACCTATGTGATTAGAGTACAATTCCAATAGTTTTGCACTACCCAAATCTTCAATATTAGTGTGCACATATGCCCTAATATCTTTTATATGAAGAACTTCGTACAAAACTGACAAAAATGCCCCTAGGGGTTATGTGTCTATGGACTTATATGGATGCCATTTGAACTTTGGTCATGGCCTATCCTTGACTTCAACCAAAAGAGGGGTAGACATAATTGCGAACAAAACAAATTTATAGGTTTTGCAATAAATACCTTTCGGAGATGAAACAAAGACTGATCATAGATTCTCCTCTTTACTTGGATCCCTTCTCAATTTGGAAAATATCACCTCAGAGCACTCCAAACTTATTTCATCTGAAAGCAATATGACAAGTGAAAGTGAAAAACCGTTCTTTTATTGTCATCAAACCTAACACCTTACTTTTGCAATAAATTCTCTTGCCCTAATTCATGTGGTTCTCTATCTTTTATATTCTGGGGCAAATAACTCTTGTGTGGATTTACAATTTTCTCCATTGATGCCTTAGATTCATTTCACAATGTCTGAAGAATATCCAATTTCCCACTAAACTCATTTGAATTCCAGTATCAATCACTTGTAGGGGGTTTTATAAATTTCCTTGACATCTCCCCCTAAGGAAAAGACCTAAAATTAATTTCTAGAGGTATTACCAAAAGTGAATTTTGGTGTCGATCCACTTCCTTCTGTAGAGGAATTCTTCTTCACCCATTTCTTCTGCATCTACTTCTTGATCTCATCAGTAGTTATTTTTCCTTTTCCCTTAACATCTGGTTGCTTGTTCTTTCTTATTGAACTTCTTTTGTTCCAACAGAATCTAGAGGTGACCGAATTTGTTGCAACTGTAGCACACAACACTTTTCTGTCTAGGCCAACCATTCCACTGATTTTGTCTTGATCTGCATTGGTTAGCAATGTCTCCAAATTTATTGCATGCATAGCATCTGACATTTATAAGAAAGTTATGCATCACAACTCTACATTCACTTGACTTATGACCATATTTATGACAACTAAAACACTGACCTAAGAATGATGGTCTAATTATGTTCACCCTACTCCTACACTAAGAAGCCATATGACCAAATTTATTGCAAGTAGAGCAATAACCATTAAATCTTTGAGCATTAGGTTTCCTTACCAGATTCCTTTTGGGTTCATTCATCTGGTTTCCTTGCCATAATTTTCTTTGTCTAGAAGTCCTTTGTCTAGATCTAGAGCTTTCTCCTTCTTCATATCCAAGACCTTGTCTGTCACCATCAGTTCTTTGTCCCTTGATTAATTCATCAAGTTTGGTTGAACTTGCTTTGAATTTCTCCTTGAACTCATTTGCAGTAGCAAGTTCATCTTTGAGATCATCAAGTTGTTTTTCAAGCTCCTCTTTGTTGTTCTTGGATTGCTCCAATTCATTTTCTAATCAACTGCATTGTTCTAATTTTTCTCTTAGAGATTGTGCAATCTTTTCTCCATTCTTCTTTCTGTCCTCAAACTCCTTGGTCATCTTCATCATGATGGATTTTGTCTCATGCTTCAAAGCAACATTTTCTTGGAAAGACTTTTCACATTCTTCTATTTTCTCTTTCAGGGCTTGATCGAGTTGTTCATCTTCACTGGTTTTGTTCTTCTACTTAAGTTGAACACATAGTTCCTTTCCTTTCTCCCTTGATTCATTAATCTTTTCTTTCAATGACTGGATGAATTTTTCTCCATTTTTAAGATTTTCTTGCAATTCTTGGATCTCATATTTTGACTAGTTAAGATCATCCAAGGACACAATGAGTTGTTGTTGAAGACTGCTTGTATCCATTGAGAACACTTTCCAAGATCTCCCCAAGCTATTAAACTTCTTTCGAGGAATGAGCTCTGATACCAATTGTTGGAAACAAGCAACACTAAGAGGGGGGGTGAATAAGTGTTCTGCAAAAATTGATCTTTTTCTTTTGATCTTTAACCCACTTAAAAAAATTGGTTGAAGTCAATAAGCAAAAACTGAAAGAAAGAAACCGCACAACCATAACACAAGGATTTTTATGTGGAAACCCTATTAAGGGAAAAACCACGGTGGATGGCCATTCTACAATAAGTTCTGAGTATACTCAAAAGAAATATTACAAAATGAGAATGCACTTGCATTTAGGCTCACTGCCTAGAGATCACTGCTCAAAATTGGACTTACTATCCTTACAATAGTTTGGATTAGATCCCAAAAAGATTGAACTGACTGAATAGCATCTACCAATGCTTGATTGCAGTTCTGGTTAAGCTTTGATGACGAACTTTTGTCTCGATGACTAATATCGAACTTCTACCCTTTTTTGCTCAAGTTCGCATAGAAAAATCTTTATGTGCAAGTGAAACTACGCATGATATCGGTCAAACTCTCTTTAGACATTTGCGACTTACATCCTTGCACCTTCTACTACTACTACAATGATATATCTAATCATCTGAATATATCCGCGATTAAGGATTTTATCGCCACAGGTCGGCTCAACAAAACTTAATAATATTTGCAACTTGTCATCCCAAATCATGAACAATTTTGATGCGTATCTAAACAAGTCGGCTAGAAAGTAGCTAGGACCAATAATTAGGCATTTGAATTTGAAGATAACTTAAATAAGTTCACTTTTATACATCCACAACGCACCACTTACACTGAGTTGGCTCTATCAAGCAAATAAACAAAAAATGTTCTATTGGACCTCCAAACATGTATAGAAACTAATACAATACCCAAAAACTCAATGAAATGATGATTCACATGCTCAACAGGTAATTCCAGAGATCCACATAACAAAACAATGATCCGGTGAAGCTAACTGACCGGATACCCTGTTCCACAAGTATTATGCCGGTAAAACATAGTATTCTACTTCGTATGCCGGTATGACTGGATAGAGATCTATGGACCATGGAGATGACCTTATTTTCCATCAACGACAAAATTATAATCCAAAAACCATCTCACAAAACCATATGCCAACAACCCCAATAACTTTGTCAAGCTTTGTTGCGCAGATTTCCACTAGCTCAAGGAAGACATGTGTCTAGGGAAACATATATTGGGGCAAACCATAATGCCAGAGTTGAACTCTGAGAGACTCTATATTTCTAGTTTTCAACCTGGTGGCTCTTCTCTAGAAGGCTCCCTCTCACAGACATTTAAGGGTTTTAATGTAGCTTTGGGTCAAAGATGTTATCCATAAAATATTTAATCAGCTCTGGCTTGATGAGATCACCATGTTGTATGAATTTGGTGCAGAAAAATTTTCTCACCTTAGGCATCTATGTATTAGCAAAGGAAAATTCTCAAAATACATCAACATAACTGACAAGAGCTAGAGAAATTTTGATATTTTACCAGAAGTTGATGCATCAGCTGCCATTTTTTTGTGAGTTTCAACAAACCTTGCTAGAACACTACTTTTACACCAGAGATTTCATTCTTGCATTGAGAGCTCAATAATTAGAATATTTTATGCTTTCCAATGCACTTTTATTATTCAACACCCAAAAAGTACTAGGGATAAATGCTTGGTTGGAATGATTAACCTTTGGAGCACTACCAATGGGGTGATACATACACATTAAACACCTAATTTTTGGGAAATGTAAACTCCACTTCGAGAAGGGAATTTAGGTACTTTCCACACACCATTTTTAAATAAGGAGAACATAGAAAAATCAGAGGCATAATCTAAGAAGATGTTTGCATTAAATAGGTAGGAGGTGGCGTTAATAGCAGTATTTTCACATAATAATGCACTAGTTATCAAGCAAGGTGGCAAGACTTTTGGCACGTAATATTGTCATTGATGTCAAAAGGTGTCACTAATGCCAAAGGTTAGATTAATATATTCTTGGATGTTATTGATCTCAGTGGATAAGGTTTTGGAAGAGTTGGTGCAATATGATGGAGAGAAGAGCATGTTTTGAAAATTATTGCAATGTTGCTCAATAAGATGCAAAGTTGTCATGAAACTTTTTTATGATGTTGTAGAGGTTACTTCCCAATGTCAAAAGAGAAAATAGGTTACATATTTTACATGGTTTTTTCAGGTGGATACGATTGGTATGGTTTACATGATCAGAGGATGTGGAACGTGTTGAAAAATGATTTATGTATGCCTTCTAGTAAAACTAGGGTTTTGTAGATAAACCCCAAGTGTTGCAGTCATGGCAATGAACGCTCCTTATATTTTGGTGTTGACTGTGTATAGGTGATCACAGTTCATTTAAGTGATCACTTAAGCCATTGGTATCATCAAGATAGCCGACCCCTTTACCTAGCGCTACCAATTGGTAGAGTATGTGTGTGCATCATAGCCACCCTCCACCTCATGGTTTGTGTTGACCACGAGCATGCTCAATTTGTGATATATAATGGAGGTAATAAATAATGTAGATTCATGCATAGATGATCAAATGGTCATCACACAGTGTCTTCACATCGCACCCTGAAGTTTACTTTGGCATGTGCAATCTATGATGGGAAATAAATTTTGATCAACAGTTATGATCAAATAGGTTATATTGAATAAATTCTCGCTAGCCCACGATGTGTATGGTGGGTCCTCAAATGGACCTGTTGGATTATGGGAAAGTGACAAGTGTACAGTGTGACCAGCAGAAAGTGATAGGTTTTGGTAGTGGAAGGTGACATCAATAAGGACACATGGAAAGTCATAATTGCATCACCCTATCACTTCACATTGTTATTGTGAAGCAAAGAGGAGTAAAGATATCCATGATATGTGAAGTAAGTGGAGTATGACATCATCCAGGATGAATGGCAGCATCCCATTGTCCCGCTCAAAATTAGATGGGTCCCTGCTTAGCCCTATAGGAATACGGGCTAGTGACATATGTGCCCTATGAGATAGTTGGTGAAATGTGATTGCATCACCTCATTTATTCACATCATTGTTTTGAATAAAACAAAACCAAGAAATATGTGATGAAAATTCAATGGTAGTGATCAATTGCTTTTGATTGAACAATGATCACAAGACCTCCTCACATAATGAAAATAAAGATCAATTCCCCAGGAATAGTTGCAATATGAGATGGTGATCATATGACACCAGTTAATATGTGTTTAATCACATAGTTTCATTTTAAAGTTGAACAATGAGTGGAGATCATCCTGAAAGGTGGCATGAAGAGTCAAATCAATGGGCTAAATTTTATTTTTTATTTTTATTGAACCAAACTTAATCTCATCCCTTACCTATGAATCTACCAAAACTCAATTATTAGTAAGGGTGAGGATTGGCCAAAAACTAAGTGAAGAATTAAAAACCCCACTTCATCTCTTCGGGCTCTATGAAACCCAAGAGGGTAATCCTATTTATGCTCCTAATATCCCTACTTGATCAAGAGCATTTCCATACACAGGTGTATTCCTTAGGAAGCACAAATAAATGAATATCATCAAAGGCTTGGTAGACCTTTTATGAAATTTCTATTTATTGTAGGGAATATGGTACTACTGAAGGTTGGTATGGTGTAATTTAAAATATTTTATGAATTCATTCCCATTCCAAATCTCTAGCCAGGTTCAAAACTAGCTCAGTCAATCACAAGATAACGAACAGAAAGACTAGTGTGTAGTCTAATGGAACAATGGAGTCATACTTTGCAATCAATCAGTAATACAACTACAATTTAAAATCAGTAATCAGAGGACTATTGGCATGCTACTTTGTGGCATCCAACTCACTGTATTTTAAAACACTGCTTCCTTACCAAATCTTATATCCTTTTCCCACAAATCAATGACCTTATTTCAGCATTAAATCAACTCGTTGAATTGAAGCATAAACAAACCCATTCATTCAGTGCAAATAACATAAGACAAATGAAATACAATTAACAATTTCATTCATAATTTGCAAGGAAAATACAAAGGAGAGCACATATTTTAGAACTAGTATTTCCTTTCATTACTTTAATATTACATTGTAAAACCATTTTAAGATCAACATACATTATGAATCATACCCCAGACTTGCTTCTGATATATTCATCAACTTACCTATTTATATTATACTTCTCTCTGAGAATAGGCTTTACCTAGACCCTTCTTAGACTCAAAAATTTCTAAACTCCCTATTTCAGCCATGAAATCCCCTTTATAAAAAGGGGAGGAACAAACATTCAACTGAGTTACAAACACATTTCATTTCATTTCAAAACCTAATTTCAACCGATTTTGAGAAACTCCCCAAGTGGTTTTATGTAATCATTTGAAAGTAGGCGAAGGAAAAAGAAAAAACTCATGCACAGGGTACCATTAGTTGTTGCCTCCATGTCCATGTTGAACAAAAGATTGTGTATCATACTAGCCAGAGGACTTCCACATTAGCATGTAAGAGTAAAAGACCAAAACCATGGACACGTTGAAAAGAGCGCCTCCTATGCAAAGACCATGGTATCATAAAAAAAAAAAAGAGGAGAAGACTCTATTTTGAGTCGTCAGCATCAAAGTATGCTCGACCACTCCTTGTTCATGATGAAATTGGAGGAACCATCACCACATCCTCATCTAAGCTTTCATATGGCACTAGAGAGTGAAGATACTAGCTATATCCCGAGTTAGTGTCACCTCCAGCATTTGAAGGACTATTAGAGATCACAACAAGATAATTATGTTTTCCCAAGTAGGCCTTATGACTCTTGTCCCTTTTCTTGGCCTTCTTCGCAGGCTTAGTCGACTCCTTGCCCTAAAACTTGACCAATTATTTTGAAATGGTCCTATTCCTTAAGTTATAAGTACTCTGGAAAATTGTTTTCTTCTTATGACCATGGGCCCTCCTCTTACCCTTTGAAACCTCAAAACTCATCGAGACTTCTTGCTCAGCTACAAACATATCCTCATAACACTCAAACACATTAAGTCGGCTAGACCTCCTAGCTAGTTGAATTGGCATGCCAAACTTTCCCATCTCACAGAACAAAAGGTGAAAACTAGCAAATCTAAATTGAGTAGAAATTGATAATTTAAAAGCCTCTAAATCAAATTTGCAGGGAAGCACACCCACAAATGCCAACAATCACAACTAGTCCCAGAAAAGGAATTCCTAGGTGAACTAGAACATGAATGATAGAGAGCCCAATTGAAAACTAACTCACCTGAGACAAGAATGTTCACTTTTCAGCTCAAGGAAAATTAACACTCGCACACTTCTTCAATAACCCACACCTCACATTCTCTGCAAACTAAAAATGGTGAAAACAAAAAACAAGTAATCTACATTAAATAGACAATTTGGAGCATGCAACAATTAATGATGTAAGAACTCCTTGTATGAGTGAGTTGATAAATTAGCAGCTCAGCTTTGAATCTAGGCCATCAATATTTAAGGATTTAAAACTTCATCCATGGTGATCATGAGCATCATTTTTTTGGCCTTTAGAAACTTATTCCTTGAAAATAGTGATACCACCTCAAATGTTGCCATGTTTTCCCTTAATCTTCATTAATCATATGCAATCTGACAATTAGCATGCATTGCCAACTCAATCTGTGCTCCTTCATTAATATTGGTGAAGTAGAAAAAATTGGCGTTTAAAGATAACAGTCCCTTATACACTCCATCGCTCATCGCGAACCCACCCCAAATTTCAGGGTTCAATCAATGATTAGAGTATTGTTGCAATGAACTTCAGCCCATTGGATCATCTTGATTTAAAACCACATCAACGTTTCTCCACTCGTCCCGCTACTTTTTTCTTTGCTTTATATGATGTCCTAAAGATACTGCCATGTTTCCCTTTTCCTTCAATAGTCATTACTTATCACTAACACATTTCATTCTTTACAGTTCTATCAGCAATGCAAGCATCCAAGCAATGAAATATTAACCCTTGGATCTATGGCCCATCCTTGATCATGTTCACCTTCCCATCGTACATCATCGATTCATACTTTGAACTCTAGATTGCATCAATGACAGGATATATGGTGAAGAGGCCAAATTATGACATGTGCACCTGCATGAGAATCAATGATACAAAAGATATCACACATAAGATCTATTCAAATTAGCAAAAGAAACTTGAATAGATAACTCCATCACACATCGCTATTTTGAAACTTAAGCTTTGGAATGAATCCATGATGAGTGATCAAATAAAAAGGAAAAGCACTAGGTCCATCACCCATTGCTAATTATCCTCATAAAGTTAGCAAGAAATTAGCGATGAGAGATCCTAGTGATTTGCATTGAACACTTGCATCGTGTATCGCTAATATAGAACATATCATTCAAAACCCATCAGCAATGTGGGAAACACATGAGATACCACATATCACTCATTGCTATTTGAAAATTTACAATTACATCACCATCCGCGATGAGCGATGAAGGAAAAAAAATAGGCCCGAAGGTCATCGCTAATCGCTAATACAATATTTAAGGCTCAAAAGCCATTAGCAGTACAAAATTTTTTGACAATACAAGGAGAAGCGAGAACATTGCTTATCACTATTTCATATTAAGAGCTCTCAAAGCTATCTGCAATGAACAAAGCTAAAACAATACCGCTTGTCGCTTATCACTGATTCAAAACATACACTCCAGAAGCAATCTACGATGAGTGATAAAGAAAGGTGGCTAATGGGACTTAAGTGAAAACTTTTAAGCACATGCCCATAAGTTGTTCTAATAAATGATACCCTCTAGGACAACACAAGAAAAGGGGCTCAAAAGTTCCTGAGTCATAAAATGCAAAGGATGTGAAGGCCAAAAAGGCTCTTTACTCAACCTTATAAAAATAAGAACTTAGACTTAGGCATCAGGGAATTGTTACCCCACAACCATTAATGACATAAGATGTTTTAATATGACTGGCAACGAGCAGCAGAAGGTCAACGAAAAATTAAAACTTTGCAAGCATTTAGAGTTAAGGGTTTCTTAAGGAAGGATTCCAAGCTAACACAAAAAACCCTTCAACGGTGATGACAAGTAGAACCCTAAGACTTTAGATACCAACCCAATAATTAAAATGTGACAATATTTTCAATGGAACATAAAAAATTTGCAGGTTCCTTCAAATTTAAAGATGAATATCTCAAATGGCTATGACAGTGTGAACAAGGGATTCAATTGTAAACTGACATAGTGCATGAATTTAATTGGTTTACCTACTCTAATGACCAATTTGATTGGCGATATGACTTACACAGTAGTAGAATAGACTACAAAGGTGATCAAGATTAGAATCAGATCAGATACATAAGGATATGGCATTAAATACATACCAGGTTTAGGGTTTTGGAGGTTGCTATGTTTAGAAAATTCAACAAACCTAAATTTGATGAGTGTGTGTGGCTTGATGAATAGGTGGCTTACTAAACAAGATAACAAGAAAACCCTAGTAGGGGAGTTGTATAGGTATGTGAAAACTATGAAGATATTATTTTAGTTCTATGAAGGTATGAAAAAATAAGATAATCAAAAAAATTATGTGTTGATGAGTTGTAGTAGATAGTGTATGTGTGAGCTCTTGAGGTGGACAGAGAATGCAATAAAAGAAAAAGTGTAGAGTGTATGTGTGAGCTCTTGAGGAAGATATAGAATGCACTAATAGAAAAAGGGAGAGGTGCAATGAATGAGTATAACCCAAACAAAAATTAGATACCTTTATCAGGGTTAACATTCAAGTTGTAGAACAAAGAGAGTAGGGTAGAGAATTGAGTTGCAGTTGCAACAACAAAGAATTAGGTAGTTGAAAATAGGGTTGCAACATTGAATTGTGGTCAAAAGAACAAATTGTAATAGCTTTCATTATAAATCTGATTGGTGGGTTCCATAAAAAAACTAGGTAGGTACACAGTGTAGGGAGTTGGTGCTCCAAAAACCAGGGGATTGGTGTCTCCTTAGGGTTTGTGCCCTTACACATTGTAATCAAAATATTTGATTGCGAGGTTGGATTAGGATAGTAGATCCTAACAACTATTCTCACCATGGCTTTTTGATTTTGGGTTTCAATGTATATCTTGTGTTATCTACATTTGTGTGTGTGCTTGTTTTTTTCTTGGATTATTTATCTACATAGTTTATTAAGGGGTAAATTTTAATTGATCTAATAATTCACCTCCCATCTCAATAGATTGTTGTGTTCCAAAAATTGGTATCAAAGCCCTAATTCCCTTAAAGAATATTAATCAACTTGGGTATATCTTGGATAAGTGAACAGAATGTCCAGTTAAGAGGGTTCACCTACAAATAAGGAACCTCAACTTGATGGATCGAATTATTCTTTCTGGAGCATTATGATGGAGATGTATTTGGAATCCTTAAGCTTTGATGTTTGAATGTCAGTAAAAAATAGATCTAATCCTCCTGCTACTGGTCCTATTGATGCTATAAGAAAGAAAGACTATGAGAACAATGCAAAGGCTAAGCATGCTATTCTTTGTGGATTGGCAAGCTCAGTATTTGTCAAAGTGATACATTGTCAAAATATTCAAGATGTTTTGAATAATTTGAAATTCATCTAAGAAGGATATGATAAAGTGAAGTTGGAAAAGCTACAAATTCTCAGATCCAAGTTTGAAAGTCACATGATGAGTGAAGGAGAAAATATTGTAGATTATCTTCTCAAATTTGATGAGATTGTGAACTCAAACAGAGGGTTTGGAGAAGAAATAAAGTATTAAATTATTGTGAAAAAGGTGTTAAGGTCAATTACATCCAAGTATGACTCCAAGATATCTACAATAGAGGAAGTAAGAGAACTAGATAAACTCTCTCTTGATGAACTGCATCCCATATTCACTGCATATGAAATGAGAATGGGAAAATCACAATCATCTAAAAGAGAAGTTGCATTCAAGGATTCCAATAAGGAAAAGGTTTAATTATACAAGAAGGAAAAGGAATAAGCCTCCACATCTGAACATGAAAAGACTAATGAGGAAGAAGAAAACTTCATTAGAAGATTAAGAAGAGGCTCCAGAAGCTATACAGGTAAGTTACCCTTCAAGTGATTTGACTATGGTAAAGTAGGTCATTTTTTTGCTAAATTACCTTACAATAAGAAGGATAACTCAAAACAAGATGTAGATGGTAAAAAGAAGAAACACTACTTTCCTAAGAAGAAAAATTTTTAGAAGAAGAACAAGAGTCTATACATTCAAGAGAAAATTGATTCATCATATGCTCTTGATAGTTTGGATGATGAACAAGATTGTGCCTTTATAATGGAAGAAAGAGAATTTATTTCCAAGGAAAAATACTTTGAAGAAAGGAAGAATGGAAATGTTGAGGATCTTGGAGAAGATGAAGAAGAAGGAGAAGTTAATCTTGAGGGAGAACACATATGTGCCTTAGAAGAGATCATTGATAACCTAAGAGAGGAGATTGTTAGTCTAAAAAGTGATAATGCACATAAGAAGAAGCTTGCACAAAATGAGAATGAGAAACTAACAAAAAATATTGATGAATCTAATTAGATGGTAGTAGGATTGAAGTTACAAGTAGAAGAAACTAAAAGGATAGAAAATGTATTAAGGTCCAAACGATAGTCTGAGGTTGACAAATGTATGCAGCTAGAGGCAGAAATAGTTTCCTTAAGGAAAGATTTGGAAAAGGCTAGAGAACAAATAGAAAAGGCCTGAAGCTAAAGGGAGGCTTGGATATTTTTCATGGATTATTAACCACACAAAATCCTTCCAACAAATAAAAATTCTGGTTTAGGTCTTTAGTAAGGAAAAAGTACTTCTACAAGTGCATCTACAAAACTGTATGAAAGATTTAGAGTACAAGAAAAGTTTGATATAGATGGTAAGGGAGCCTATAAGGAGAATACCTCTAAAGAGGAGAATATTGCCGAGATAAAAAAATTTGATGAAGAGAAGAATTCTACTATAGACAAGAATAACAACAAATCACTTCCTAATCATTGGAATGAGAAGCAAAACATAAGGAGAACTAGTGTTGATGGATTCACAAGAGTGAGAAATATGAGGAAACCGAATCAAAGGAGATTCCCTCATCTTTCTCAAGAAAATACTATGACAAGGAACTCTTCATAGTTATATGGATATTGTTGTACTTGTAATCAAATTGGTCATAGGGCTAGAGAATATAGAATATTTCCTAAAAGGAGTACAATTTTTGTAAGAAAAAATTCATTTGATCCTTTAGTTGATATGAATGTGATGTGTTATAATTATAATAACTTTGGTCATATAGCTAAGAATTGTAGAACAAAATTTATAAGACCAAATATATAGAATGAGAAAAAGAACACATCTCCTAAAGTAAGTAAAGAGTTTAAAGTCCCTAAGAAGAAGGAAGAAAATGCATAAAATAAACTTAAGAAGGTATGGAAGGAAAAAGAGTAGATTCCCACCCATTCAATGATTACACAAATGACACTTCATGAAAAAAATCAAAATATTTGGGTAATAGATAGTAGTTGTTCAAAACATATGACTGGTGAGAAGAGAAAATTCATCCAACTTAATAAAATTAAGGAAGGATCAGTCAATTTAGGTGACAACACTACTATAAAATTTTTTGGTAAAGGAACAATCGACATAAATGGTAAATTTCCTACAAAAGATGTTATTTATGTTGAAGGCTTGAAGCACAACCTGTTGAGTGTGAGTCAGATGTGTGACAATGGTTACAAAGTCACATTTAATTCAGAAGGATGCAAGATGAGGAAAAATGGAAAAATAATTATGTATGGGGTAAGAACTGATAGCAAACTTTATAATCTTAGTGAAGTAAAAATTTAGAACTGTCTGATAGGACATGTAGATAAGAGTTGGTTGTGGCATAGGAGACTGGGGTATGTAAATTTTGATAACCTAGTGAAAGTGAGCTCAAAAGGACTTATAAGGAAGAAGCCTAAGATAACTAAGCCTGTAAACACCACCTACAAAGAATGTCAAATAGGTAAGAAAACAAGGTTTGAATTTTAGACAAAAGAGTATTCAACTAGAAATCCCTTGCAACTAGTTCATACTGATTTATGTGGTCTTACAAGGACAAGAGGACTAAAAGGTGAAAGATACTTCATGTTGTTGATTGATGATTATTCAATAATGACATGGGTAACCTTTCTAAAGGATAAGAAAAGCATTTCAAAGGTTCAAGATATTTAGAAGAATGATTAGGAAGGATATTGGTAGAAGCATCAAATGCTTAAGGTCAGATAGAGGTGGAGAATTCACATCAAGTGAATTCATTGGATACTATGAGAAGCATGGAATCAAAAGGAAATATTATGCAACAAGAGCCACATAACAGAATGTATTAGTTGAGAGAAAGAATAGGATATTTAAGGATATGGCTAGAACAATGTTGAATGAGGCAAAATTACCTGATGTGTATTGGAGAGAGGTAGTTCATACAATAGTATATATTTTGAATAGAGTTCAAATTAAAGTAAAAATTTATGAGACTCCCTATGAACTATGGTACAATAAGCCAACGTTTTTCAAGTATCTCAAGGTGTTTGGTAGCAATGTCTACATCAAAAGAGAAGAAGAAAACTTGGGAAGCTTTAGTTCTAGATGTGATGAAGCAATACTTCTTGGATATTCCACTCAAAGAAAATCTTACAAATGTTATTACAAAAGGTTGCACGAGACTATAGAAAGTATCAATGTCAAGATTGATGAAGAATTGAAATATGCTAGTCTGTCAGAGATAACTTTGAAGATGAATCAGATTGTGAAGAAGATGTTGCTAATGAAGAGCTAGAAGAAGAGGTTGAAAAAGTGCCTACAAAATCTATTCAAAAGGATCATCCTGTAAATCAGATAATTGGAAACAAAAATGAAGGTGTCCAAACAAGGAGAAGACTTGCAAAGAACAAGGAACAAGTAATTTTTTCTCTATTGTCTTAGATTGAACCTAAAAGCTAAAAGGAGGCCAACTAGGATGAGAGTTGGATAAAGGCGATGGAAGAAGAGCTAAATCAGATTAAGAAAAATAAAACATGGGAATTAGTTCCTAGACCCCCAAAAAAAAATGTAGAAGGTACTAAATAGATGTTTAGAAACAATATCAATGAAGATGGAGTGGTAATAAGGGACAAAGCAATAATGGTGTGCAAGGGATATGCACAATTTGAAGGCATATACTTTGAAGAAAAATTTGCACCTGTTGCAAGATTAGAAGCCATAAGGATGTTTCTTACATTTTCTATTTATAAGGGATTTAAAGTCTATCAAATGGATGTAAAATCTTCTTTTCTAAATGGAAACCTTGAAGAAGAAGTATGCATAGAAGAACCAAAAGGTTTTCATCTATTAGAAGAAGAAGATTATGTTTGCAGACTAAGGAAAGCATTGTATTGTCAAAAACAAGCACTAAGGGCATGGTATTCAAGATTAGACCAGTATCTACAACAACAAGGATTCAAGAAAGGATGTGCATACATCAATTTTTTATTCAAATCTGAAGGTGAGCACATGATTATAGTTTTTGTATATGTGGATGACATCATCTTTGGTGGTCGCAATGATAAAATGTGCAAAGAATTTGCAGTCCAAATGCAAGATGAATTTAAGATGTCAATACTAGGAGAGCTGTCATTTTTCCTTGATTTAAAGATTGTACAAACTAATGATGGACATTTATATCTCAAACCAAATATGGTAACGAAATGCTTAAAAATATTGGAATGGAAGATAGCGAAACAATTAGTACCCTCATGATAACTAGATGTAAATTGAGTAAATCATATGAGTCCCCTAATGCAAATAAAATAATGTATAGGTCAATGATTAGAAGCTTGTTATACTTAATTGCATCAAGTCCAAATATCGTGCAATCAGTGTGCATGGTTGCAAGGTTTCAAGCTCCTCCTAAAGAGTCTCATGTCAATGTAGTAAAATTAATTTTTAGATATATCAAAAGTATTGTTGACTATGGATTATGGTATCCCAAGAGCAAAGATATCACTTTAACTACATATGCAAATGTTGATTGGGCTAGAAGTGTAGATGACAAAAGAAGCACCAGTGGTGAAAAATTATTTTTGGGGAACAAACTTTTTCCCTGGATGAGAAAAAAGCAAGAATCAGTCACTATTTCTATATCAAAAGTAGAGTATACATTAGCACCAACATGTTGCGCTAGGGTATTGTGGATGAAATAGACACTCAAGGGAATCAAGGTTGAGTATAAAGAACCCATCTTTATTCTTTGTGATAATTCAAGTGCAATCAACATCTCAAAGAATCCAAGTGATGCACTTTAGTACAAAGCACATATCAATCAAGTATGAATTCATAAGAGAAAATGTTACATATAAGGAAGCAACATGGAATATGTTCCTACCAAAGAACAAGTTGTTGGAATATTTACAAAGCCTCTTCACAAGGAACAATTTGATTATCTGAGGATAAAATTTGGAGTAATTACTCCCACATCATATAACTAAATTCTAGTGATAGGGCATGGGTCCAGGGGGAGATTCATATATATTTCATTCATCCATGGAAATAAAGTGAGAGATCAAGTTAGTTAAACTTAGTTTTAAAAATTTCTAACAACTTGATGGTTATAGATTTATGGTGACATTATTTCTCTTTAATTTTATTGTGAAAGGGGGAGAAGCTTCAAGGGGGAGATTGGTTAAGTGTTGCAAGATGTTTTGAAGTGTCTCTTTTCCATTTTTGTTAAAGGGGGAGAAAAGTAGAGAAAATTTTCTAGAAAAAGGAAAGCAAATGCTTATACGATTGAGCAAGAGGGAGAAATTAAAGAAAAGGCTCTAATGAAAGATATGTCTAAGGAGGAGTTGTTTTGTATGTGCACTCATAATAAAAAAATTTATAATTGGTATAGAGCAATTCAATTGGTATAGAGTGGTTCCAATTGGTATCACACCATTCTTAATTGGTATAGAGCTATTTAGTTGATTGGTGTGGTGTTGGTTTAGTTAGTACAGAGCTTGAATTAAAGCATTTAGAATTGGTATAGAGCATTTTGAGCATTTGGTTTTTCCATTAATGAAAAAGGGGATTTTTTGGCATAATATTGTCATTGATGTCAAAGGGAAGACTAGTGGATGCCTGGATGTCATTGAGCTTAGTGGATAAGGTTTTTGAAGAGTTGGTACAATATGATGGGGAGAAGAGCATGTTTTATAAATTATTGCAATGTTGCTCAAAATGATGCAAAGTTATCATGAAATATTGTCATGATGTTTTAAAAATTACTTCCATATGTCAAAAGAGAAAACGGGCTGCATATTTGACATGGGTTTCTTGAGGGGATTCAATTGGTATGGTTTGCATGATAAGAGGATGTGGACTATGCTCAGAAATGATTTATTTATTCCTTCTAGTCAAACTAGAGTTTTGTAAATAAACCCCAAGTGTTGTAGTCATGGTGATGAAAACTCTTTATATTTTGGTGGACTATGTATAGATGGTGGAAGGTCATTTAATCTATTGGTGTCGTCAAGATACCAACCCCTTTACCTAGCACTACTGGTTGGTAGAGTTTGTGTGTGCATCAAAGTCACACTTCACATCGTGGCTTGTGTTCACCACAACCAGGCTCAAATTTTGATATGCAATGGAGGTAAATAATGATGCAAATTGGTGCATAGATGATTAAATGGTCATTGAACAATTTTTTTACATTGCACCTTGAAGTTTACTTCGGCATGTGCAATCTACGATGGGTGATAAAGTTTGATCAATGCATATGGTCAAATGGGTTAGATTAAATGGATTCTTGCTAGCCTATGGCATGTATGGTGGGTCCTTGACTTGGCTTGTGGGATTGCGAGAAAGTAACAAGTGTATAGTGGGACCAGCAGAAAGTGACAAGCTTTGGTAGTAGAAGATGACATCAGTAAGGACATGTGGCAAGTTATAGTTACATCACGCTATCCCTTCACATTGTTGTTGTGAAGAAAAGAGGAGTAAAGCTATTTGAGATATGTGAAGTGGAGTATAACATCATCCAGGACAAATGGCAACAACCTGCTATCCCATTGAAGATTCGGTGGGTCCTTGCTTAACCCTATGGGAATGTGGGCTAGTGACATGTGTGCCCTATGAGATAGTTTATGGAATGTGGTTGCATCACCTCATTTATTCACATCATTATTGTAAATAAAAATACACCAAGCAAGATGTGATGGAAGTTCAACCATGGTGATCAATTTCTTGTGATCGAGTAGTGATCGAAAGACCTCCTCACATGATAGAAACAAAGATCAATGCCCCAGACATAGTTGCAATATGTGATGGTGATCAAATGGTGTAAGCTAAAAGGTGTTTAATCACACAACTATGTTTTAAAGTTGAACAATGAGTGGCGATCATCCAAAAATGTGGCACGAAGAGTCAGTTCAATGGCCTAAATTTAAAGATGAAGATCTCAAACAGTTATGATAGTGTGAACAATGGTTTCGACTATAAACTAACATAACACATGAATTTAATTTATTTACCTACTCCAGCAAACAATTTTATTGGTGATATGAATTGCATAGCGATGACACAAACTGCAAAGGTGATCAAGATTAGAATCACATCAGATACACAAAGATATGACATCAAATGCATATCAAGTTCAGGGTTTTATAGGTTACTATGTTTAGCAAATTCAATGAACCTGAATTTGATGAGGAGTGTGTGGCTTGATGAATAGGTGGATTATTGAAGAATATAATGAGTAATCCCTAGAAAAGGAGTTTTATAGGTATGTGCAAAGCTCAAGGAAATTAATGCAGGTTGACGAAGGTATGCAAAAAGAAGACAACCACTATTTGTCTATGTGTTGATGAGTTAATGCAACAGATAGTGTATGTGTGAGCTTTTGAGGAGGATAGAGAATGTAGTAAGAGAAAAAGTGCAAAATTATGTGTGATCTCTTGAGGAAGATAGTGAATGCACTAACAAAAAAGGGAGAGGTGAAATGAATGATTAGAAGACAAAAAAAAATCAGAGACCTTTATTAGGGTTAATATTCAACTTGCAAAATGAAGAGATGAGCAGTATAGAGAATTGTGTTGTAGTTGTAACAACAAAGAATTGGGTAGTTGCAAATAGGGTTCTAACATTGAATAATTTATGTTCATTTAGTTGTATCATCTATTCTCATCATGGTTTTTCCCATCTTGGGTTTTCCACATATCTTATGTTATTTGCATTTGTGTGTGTGCTTATTTCTTGGCTTGGCTAATTTATCTGCATAGTTTGTTAAGAGGGTTAAATTTTAATTGATCTATTGACTCACCCCCCTCTTAGTAGATTGTTGTGTTTCAACAAGGACACATGGAAAGAAGCTACATGTTCAACATTAATCTAGTGCTTACATCAATTTTTAAGAGTTTATGCAAATCCTCCTTCCTACGATTTTTCTCTTACACCAAATCAGAAACTTGCATTTCTCATTGTCATTTTTACAAAGAAAAATATTTCCATTTGAGAATTTTTTGAATCCTTTTTTTTATAAATTTCCTCCTATCCCGTTATAAAAGTAACTTCTATTTTTTCAATCTTTCTTTCTGCATTTGAAAGACATGGGTAGTCTAGTTAGGCTTTTGAGTAGAAAGAATCAAGTGGCCTTTGTAGGAGAGCTTTTAGATGAGAATATTAAGTGGATTTTGAATTCTGAGAACCACTTAATCATCACTGCATTTAAGTGGGTGTTGGGTGTAGATTTTTTCTCAGATGTGAAGCACTATCATGTGAACACATACATTATCTCTCAATTCATGGTGTCGTTGTTGGACCTAAATGTCCCCAAGCATTATGTGGTGGAGTTATCAAAAACTATGTTCTATAAAGATTATCTAGTGGGTCTCAAAGAAATTGTGGACATGGCCATTTTGTCCTTTGCCATCACCTTAGCCATGGATCTCCTACATCATGTTCACAATGTAAATTTTTTGTCATGGATTCCCTTGTTCTTTGGCTTCCAGATTGTCACATTGGAGTGACATAGCCAAAATTTGAGGCCTGCCAAGTGCTTCCTTCTCTGTGCAAACAATGTTGAGCCTATCTATAGCATGGAGTGGTACACTGACTTCCACAACTTGGTATACCAACTTGAGGGAGTGGTGGTGGAAATTGTAGAATGACCCTTTGTCAGATTCCTTAGAATGGCTAGCCTTTTGATTAGAGTTCCTATTGTCATGTCCTTAGAAAATACTGTTGCATTTTTTGCTAGTCATGGCCACAACATCAGATTTTCACATCATTTTAGATATCATTTTATTCTATTTTTACTATCGGGACAAAATAATATTAATTTTTGTAAATTTATTGTGCATAGAGCTTCTCAAAGAACTTTTTTGTCACAAAAAATAAGCCTAGGTACCTGAAATTTATATGTAAATAATATCATATGAAAATAATATAGTTTTTCTCCTTTTTGCATATGTGTATCTATCTCATAAAAATGACATATTTTATAAATTTTATACATATGGTACATAAAGTATAAAATTTACAAGGAAAACTAATCATGACAATTTTTAATTAAATAGCTTTAAATGAATACTTTTCATTGGTATTCCCAAGAAATCTCCATTAAGGTATTCTAGTTCAAAAGCATTACTTTCCTTGCATTTAGAAATCTGAAATGGACCCTTCCACAAGGATTCAAATTTAGCATGTTTCCCCAATTTGGTGGCACATTCATCATACTTTGGGACTAGGCTCCCTTCTTTAAAATTGAGGTTAGAAGTATTTTTATCAAACCATCTCTTGACCACATATTGTCAATTGACCATGGCATCAAATGTCCTTTTTTTATGCTTCTTGAAGACTCAACAACTCAACTAGCCTTACTTCCATGCCACCATTTTCCTTGACCTCTAAAGATTTCAATAGTTGTAATGCCATAATTTCTATAGAGATAGGTTGAACTACCTCTTTTCTGTACACTAATTCATAGGGAGACACATTTAGAATTTTCTTCAAAGTAATGTGGTCTTCCCATAAGGCCACCCTTAGGTGTTTGTGCCAATCCCTTTGATGTTCCAAATCGATCCACTTTATTAGTCAGATCAAGTTCTTATTTGTAGACTCTGTGAGTCCATTTCCCTACAGGTAATAATTTAACAAAGTCTTAAGGTAGACTTCATTCTTGAGTGAAAATTCTTATATCCCAATTCCCATGAAATTTGCATTAAGGTCTTCTACCACAATTGAGTGTAATGTTAGTGGAATGATTTCGCTTGCCAACGAAGAATTGATATTGAAAACATTTTCTTACCAAGTCATGACACTCTAAAAATAAGTTGGGCCAATAATAACCCACTTGCATGATCTTTAAAGTATAATTTTTTGTGATAAATTTTTTCCTTTTGGGATACTATGAAATTCACCCAAAACCTTTTCATCTTGCACTTTTTCTATGCAGCAAAGGAGGACACCATTGAAATTCCTCTTAAAAAGGAGTCCCTCAATCAATACATACATAGTGCCTTGTAGCCTATAATATCTCCTTTTTTGTGTTTGAATGTAGATACTTATCCATCTGCATGAACCTAAAATAAAATAAAATGGGGGAAGAGTGTTATCATATGGTTTAGAACATAGAGCACACCCACTTTCCCATTTCATTCAAGGATAACCCTAGAGATCTCAATGCAAAGAAGAAATATATATTGCAATAGGGCTATCCTAGGGCAATGTAAACCAATGAGGGGTTGACCACCAAGTAAGAATTTGGAAAGACAAATGAAATTCAACTCACAATGCTTAACCCTAATTCAATGCAAACTTTAACTAAATGATCTAGAAATGTAAATAAAATAGAATAACAAAGTATAGGATGAATCGTATGCACCTAGGAATCTGAAGATGACTGGAAGGAGGTTTGAACTACTATAAATTTTTACTTTAATGATGACTAGGAAACATTTTCCAAGCTGGGCGAATCAGTCCAAAATCTAGGAACAAGAATCTGACAAATGGGTATCAAAATCTACAAAAAATTAAATTTTGACCAAAACTAGGACTCATTCACTAGAAGTGGCAAATCAATCCAGTTAGGGTTTCCTAGAACTTTAAATTTTGAATCTTCCCTTCTCAGTCTACTCAATCAACTTCTTCAAGTTTCTAGATCTGAATCTCTATAAATCAACCTATAGGTGTTCTCCTATGCTTAATGATAGCTTTGAAAAATTTAAGGCACTTTGACAACTTCCTCCAAGCTTGATCTTCAATGTATCTTCACTCTAAATCTACAAATCACACACTAAAGAGAGGGAGAAATGTTGTTTTGTTATTGGATAGGGGTTTTCCTCAATCAAACCTCATTTTGGTGATCAAACCTTGAAATGAAATGAATTAGGAATGGAGAATGATGAATGAACAAAATACGATATTGCAACTCACCAAACCCTAGCAATAAAAGGTTGCAAACATGCATGAAGTGACTCCAATGGATATAGATCTTGACTCTTGCTTGAATGTGATAGATCTTGAATGAAGTGCTAGTTTGAACCATAAAACCTTACATCAGAATTGTTAGCTCAAAAAAAAACATGATGCATGAAATGTTTGACATGATGATTGATTCTTGAACATTGCTCTAAAATGCTTGATAATCTACTCTTAAATACTCTTGAATGATCTTGTGAACTCAACTTTTCCATAAGGATTCTCATTCAACTTGCTAGGTATAAAATGAGTGAAAGAAACTTGTATTTATACTTAATTATGCAAGAATTCCTAAAATTACAACACTACAAGCAAACATCAAATATAGGAGGATAAAATCCTGCCAAAAATTTGAATTAATTTTGATTTTGGGCCACACAGGACTCATTCACCCAAGGTGGTGAATGAGTCCCATTAGGCATAATTTATGGAACCATTTTCAAAAATTCTTAGAAAGGTGTGGAACCAAGTTTGAGACCAAAAAAATTAGGTTGGACTCATTTTCCCAAGGTGGTGAATGAGTCCTAGATCACTGAATTTGGACCATTCAACTTGAAAACACTTGAATTATGATTGGATGTTGATTTGTGTCAGGATCATCCTTGAAAATATGCATTAAATGAGGCTTGTGGATGTAAAATAAGGCCAATTCATAAGAAATCCCAATTATTAATGGAAACCCTAGAAATTTGTGAAAGTGTGTTACAACACTTTACAACACTCCAAATAAGGCATCAATAAGATCATTTAGTTCACAAGGGTTGAAAACCTAATGTGAGTATGTTAGACATATTACAACACTAAATTAAGGCCAAGTTAGGGGGGACCTTTTTCCATCATTACATCTATCCCCCACTTTAGTGAGAAGAGGAACTTGCTTTCAACTCACACTAAAGTAGATGAGATGTACCAATTCCAACTTAAGATAGGATGGCCATGATCAAGGGGGTTCAAATGCACCAATGTGGTAGGACAAGATGACTATGATCAAGAGAGTTGTGCAATCTCCCAAGACTAAGGTCCTATGGAAAATCAACATGGGCACGAAAGAAGACACATGAAAATGGTATAAAGAGCAACAAAAAAGCACAAGCATACACTACCAAATACATATAGAGGGGAAAAAAATTAAAGGAAGGGGGTGGATCAAGCTTCAACCATTTGTCCATTATGATGTGGATCAGATGTAGGCTATTTGTCTAAAATAAAAATACACACTCACTCTGAGGAAACAAAACTCTAGGTTTTTTTCTAGGTGAGAAGTCCAAGAAGGTGAGACACATACACACATAGCCAATATGAGCTCACACACAAGCGCGAGTGGCTAAGGGAAAGTGATGCCCTCATTTAGCTTCCCATCAAAACCATACCAAAGTTATACCTCTTGATAACTTTAATAAGGTTCCACACAACAAATGGTTTTCAAACTTCATGAGACAATCGAAACTTTGTATGCTTGCAGCTCATGATTAAACAAGATGACTCCACAGGCATGCAATTTGTGTTATGTAAGGTGGCCATATAACTAAAAATTCCAAAATCCAAAATGTAAAGAATGTTCAAAGGATTCTTTCTTAGTTCGTGTGAGGTATTTAACTTAGGGAACATTGTGCCTAATGTCTCCAAGAGAGGACCAATCAAATAATAGAAGATTCAAAACTTAGGGGATGTAGTGTGTTGCATCAAGCCACTAAGAGGAATGTAATTTTCTAAGGTAGATCACACTCTTGAAGGACATCACAACAAATGTCATCCACAAAGCAAAAAATGCATCGTATAAAGTAAAAGATTGCACCATGAAAGAAGAAAAATGCAAAAGAATAATGCCAATGTATGGCCCCATTTCAAAAGAAATTGCTAAACACCATACTGTGAGAAATTAATTTGAAGTATAAAATGATAAATACTAATAAAGAATACATGAGAGCTTATTTGAAAATCCCTATACCAAGTCATATGTTTCCAAATAAAGCTACATCATGAAAGAGGGAAAGAGGGGTTCCCCCAAAAATGAAAATCCAAACACATAAGGGATCTATGGATTTGGGGTTAGTATGTTCTTGCTACAATGTTTTTAGAGAGCTCAGAATTGTCATCATTCTCCAAATACACATAGAACTGGAAGAATGACACAAAGAGAGCCAAAACAAAGAACAACCTTTCGGTTCAACATGGAAGAGACATGAATTTCTCAATGCCTTGTGTCATCCCCAAAAGGAAAACATAAGAAAAAGAAAAGTAAAGGAAAAGCTTATGGGTCAACATGGAAGATACATGAATGCCTTGATGCCTTGTATCATCCCCAAAAGGAAAACATAAGAAAAATAAATAAATATAAAGAAAAGTAAAGGAAAAGAAAAAATATGTATGACATAGAGAAGAATTAAGCTACAAATAGAGGAATGTCACAAAGAGAGAGAGATACATAGAAAAAAAACATCACGATGGATCACAATACACACATGTAATCACTCAAAATAAAAAGAGATAATGAAAAGGACTAGTGAGGCATGCACGAGTCAACCTAAAGTAGGTCATCTACATCCCAATCATGTTCCTTGTATACCGAAGGCATAAAACTAGCCAATGGGACAACGAAAAATACATTACTAGGACAAGGCTATCTAATTCTTGTCCCCACTTAGTGCAAGACAAGAATAAGCCGAGGTAGGTGATGGGAGAGATCATGTAATATTGAAAATAGAATACTCTACAACTATTAAATGATAAGGGGCTAAGGGGACCTGCTTTAAGGGACTATGTCTATAATATCAAGCCTTTTGAATATTTGTTGCAAAGAACAACACTCATCGGTACTATGTCCAAGCATTCAATGGTACTGATAGTGTGATGTATTTGTGTTCTTAGGATTTAATTTTCATTCTTCTCTTATGGGAGGTAATTTAACCAATCCTCTATGTAGAAGTATTTTCAAATTTCTTATGTGTTTGTGTTCTTAGGATTTGGTTTTTGGTCTTCTCTTATGGGAGGTAATTTAATCAATCCTCTATGTAGAATTATTTGCAAATTTCTTTCAATTTCAGTTGGTGGATAAGGGAATTGATGTTTCTTTAGCTTTTAAGGTCTTTTGTGCTTGCCAAATTCACCAATTTCTCAAGTTTAATGTTGAGGAGGAGAACCTAAGACAATCCTTTCATCATTACGAATCATTTTTTTTTCTTTAGCAAGGAAGACATTCAGATTAGGAGGAGGATCTTGCTATCCTAACTCTTTTGTATTTTCCATTGGAATTTGTTCTATGAGTTGGTGAATTTCATTCTCACTTGTTGTATCACATCCTTGTTTATTCAAGATTGTGAATCCTTTTCCATGTGTCTCTTCTAGGTTGATGGGACTATCTGTCACTTTATTAACATAAAATGGTTGAGTATTTTCTTACTTGGAGGAACTAGGTTCACCTATTGTAGGGAACTTAGGTTAAATTCTTGTCTCAGTTTTAGGATGTAAGTACCCAAACATATCATGTGGTGGTATTATAGGGGTTGTTGGTTGTTCCATTGATGGATAAAAGGTGCATTAGCTTCAAGGTTGTTAAGGCAATCATTTAGGAACTTATTCATGTTGTCATCATCTTTTCCAATGATGTCAACATCACGAGGAGGACATGCATTAGGAATTGAGTGAGCATCAGTAAGTTCAATTTTTTTAGGGTAATTTCCAAAAGCACAACTTGATACATCCACTAAGGACTTCAAGGACATCCAAAGCTTAGCAAAGCACATATCCATGATGCAAATTTTAGATTCTAAACTATACAAAAATGTGAAATGAAATGTTGTAGATGAAATTTTAAATTTTAAGCAATGCACAAGATGAATTAATTAAACTAGATGTAATGGATTGAATGAAACAAAAATTCTGTAAACTAGAATAAAAAGGTAACAACAGAAAATAGGAGCTCAAAAATAGTGCTTTAAATGCCAAAAAAATGTAGTGTAGAATCTGCACTGGGACTGATTTTCCCAAGGTGGCAAATGAATCCTAATGAGAATTTTTTTCAAAATTTTCTGAAATTTTCAATTTATTTTTATGATTTTTATGTTGTATGTTCTATAACCTAAGTGCAAATGTAGATTTTTTTAATTTTCAGTGAAATGAGATGAAAAATGCAAGCTATATGAACTTTCACTAATGCAAAATTTGAAAACCATAGAATGTCAATTAACTAATGCAAACCCTAATGCAATGTTATTGCAAGAAAGATCTAGGATTATGATGCACTCCAAATAAGAATTATAATTTTCTAAATGCAAGTTCACCATAATGAAATGAAAGAAAATGGGGGAGAGTGCTATCATATGGTTTAGGACATAGAGCACACTCACTTTCCAATTTCATTCAAGGATAACCCTAGAGATCTCAATGCAAAGGAGAAAGAGATCTTGCAATAGGGTTGTCCTAGGGGCTGAATGTAAACTAATTATGGGTTCACTACCAAGTAAGAACTTTGAAAGATAAATGAATGCAACTCAAAATGCTTAACCCTAATTCAATGCAAACTTTAACTAAATGATCTATAAATGCAAATAGAATAGAATAAAAAACTATAGGATGAATAGTGTGCACCTAGGAATTTGAAGATGATTGGAAGGAGGTCTGAAATTTTTTAAATTTTGAATTTAATGATGACTTGGACCCATTCACCAAGTTGGGAAAATCAATCCAAGATCTAGGTTTTTGTGCAGGAACAAGAATCTAAAAAATGGGTATCTAAATCTACAAAATCTAAATTTTGACCAAAACTGGGACTCATTCACCAAAAGTGGTGAATCGGTCCAGTTAGGGTTTTCTAGAACTTTAAAGTTTGAAGTTTCCCTTCTCAATCTGCTTAATCTTCTTCTTTAGGTTTCTAGATCTGAATCTCTATAAATCAACCTTTAAGTGTTCTCCAATGTTCTCCAATGCTTAATGACAACTTTGACAAATTTTAGGCACTTTGACAACTTCCTCCAATCTTTCTCCTCAATGTATCTTCACTCTAAATCTGCAAATAACACACTAAAGAGAGGGAAAAATGTTGTTTTGTTAGTGGATAGGGGTTTTCCTTGGTTAAACCCCATTTTGGTAATCAAACCTTGAAATGAAATGATATAGGAATGGAGAATGATGAATGAACAAAATATGATGTTGCAACTCACCAAACCCTAGCAATAAAATGATGCAAACATGTATGAAGTGGCTCCAATGGATATAGATCTTGACTATTTCTTGAATGTGACAAATCTTGAATGAAGTGCTAGTTTGAATCATAAAACCCTACATCACAATTGTTAGCTCAAAAACAAACATGATGCATGAAATCTTTGACATGATGATTGATGCTTGAATGCTGCTCTAAAATGCTTGATAATATACTCTTAAAGACTCTTGAATGCTCTTGTGAACTCAAATTTTCTAGAAGGATGCTCATTCAACTTGCTAGGTGTAAAATGAGTGAAAGAAACTTGTATTTATACTTAATTATGAAAGAATTCCTGAAATTACAACACTACAAGATGACATCAAATCTAGGAGGATAAAATCATGCCAAATTTTTGAATTAATTTTGATTTTGGGCCACACGAAACTCATTCCTCCATGGTGGCGAATGAGTCCCATTAGGTATAATTTATGGAATCATTTTCAAAAATGCTTAGAAAGGTTTAAAAATAGGTTAAGTACCAAAAAACCTAGGTGGGACTCATTTTCCCAAGGTGGAAAATGAGTCCCAGATCACTAAATATTGGCCATTCAACCTGAAAACACCTAAATTGTGTTTCAATGTTGATTTGTAACGAGATCATCCTCGAAAAGATGCATTGAATGACACTTGTGGATGTAAAATAAGAACAGTAAAGCATAATAAAGCCCAACTATTAATGGAAACACTATAAAAGAGTGAAAGTGTGTTACAACACTTTACAACACTCCAAATATGGCATCAATAAGCTCATTTAGTTCACAAGGGCCCAAAACCTAATGTGAATATGTTAGACATACAACACTAAATCAAGGCCAAGTTAGGGGGGACCTTTTTCCATCATTACAGAACCTTATTCTATTAGTCACCCAAGCCTCATCTGACTCAAACTATTTTATGAAAACCTAATCCGTTTCTTTTCTTTTTATCTGGGAACTATGCTCTTTGGCAAGATATTCACATAGGTCTCTTCCCCTAACTAGCTTCGGTCAGGGCTCAATGTCATTTTCTAGGATCTTGGTGATCCAATTGGCTCTTTTTTCAATGATTACCCTTTCCATGATGTATTCTCTCATGGTAGGGTGAGCAAGGACTATAATCTTGCTTGTTGAAACCAAGTTACTGAATTTTTTCAAACTCTTCAAAATAGTGAACGCTTGTTTCTCCACAAAAATGTATTTGGTCCCATATCCCTTTAGAGTCCTTGAATGGAAGGAAATGAGGGTGTTCTCCACTTCCTTTATTATCCTTTTGTGCAAGTACATTGATAATACTATGTTTGTCATTATAAACATAGAAGATAAAATCTTCTGAAAAATTTGGGTTCACTACCATCGGAGTTGTAAAAATAAATTCCTTTATCTTTTTGAAAGCATTTTTCCTTCTGAATTCCATTTAAAATCTAGAACCTTTTTTAACATTAGTATAATAGGTCTTGCAATTCCTACACAATCTAGAATAAACCTACTACCAAAATTAATCTTTCCTAGGAAAGATTGGACTCCCTTTTGGTTGATCGACAGTGGTAATTCTTTTATAGCTCTCACCCTTGTTGGATTAATAACTATCCATTCTATGAAGACCATATGGCTGAGTAGCTTCCCTTGTGGAGCCCCAGAAACAATTTTTTTGGGATTTAGAGAAATCTTGAACTATGGGCACCTCTGGAAGACATTTTCTAGGTGATTGAAATGATTGCCCTTGAATTTTAAAAATACAGTTAAGTCATCCAAACAAACAAGGATGATATCTATTGCAAGTATGAAGGTGTTGTCATTGATGTCAACTAGTTTTTGCTATCATTTATTTCATGTATGATGGTTGTTCATTGTATATGTCGAGGATATTGAGAAAATTGTAATAAAGAAAGGTTACAGGTATTTAGTGTTTGCTTCGGGTTTTTCTATGGAATGTGTTGATATGCTAGTGAGGATCTAAGGTATTTTTCATGATTGTTGGAAGCTGCTATATCCAAATTTTGGGTTTCTAAATCATTGTGTAGTGTGAGTTATGTTTACCAATTGTGAATTGTGCTTTTTTGTGTATCTGGATGAGGTCTAGAAGAAATATAGTTTCTCTAGATTTCTTCTTGTCGGGTTTTATAACTTGTGGTTCTCAAGATAAGTTAATGAGGTTGTGTTCAAGCAAAATTTATTGATTGCAAAGATTGGATCAAGTTAAGGTTGAGTGTGCTTAATTGATTTATGTGTTTTTCACTTTTGTTAGTCGAATTTGTGTTATACACTACTTACAAAGTTCATAAAGCATCGTGAAGCATGTTGGGACCTATTTATTTCCTCATTAAGTATATGTTTTGGTTTCCCTCATTCTAATTCCACCATCGAATGTTTTGGCACTGTCCTAATTTGAATTTGTAAATATAAATGGTATGTGGCCAACCTTGGATAAGTTTCAAGGTTGAAGATGGTATAAATATAAGTTGATATGTTTGTGAAAGTGGAAATGAATGCAAGAAAAAGATAGATGTGAGATACATGGGAAATAGTGTGTGTGTGATGCGAGTTTGAGTCGATCAGTGTGAAATTCAAGTGATGAGTTTCTAGAGGTAGTGAGCTAAAGGTGTACTCTATCATTTAAGCATGTTTTCAAGTGTGTGAGAGAATTGTGGTGGAAATCTCTATTGCATTGAGATTTTTCTCTCTCTATAACAAATCTCTTCTTTCTTATTTTGTAATTCTATGGAAGTGAGCCTTTTGAGTGGTTAACCCTTACTAAACAGTGAGTCCTTTTTTGGTAGTGATATTTTCTGGTAGTGAGCCTTTGTATTCAATTTTGATATTCTCTATATTGTGAGCTAATCCTCACTATGGATTTTCCCTTATTGATTTTTCCACATAAATTTGGTGTTATTGTGTGTATGTTTTTGCTTCTTTCAATTTCTATTTTTACACTTAATGCTTAATCATATTAGCAAAGTAAAGTATTTGTGAATAATAATAGATCTAATCTATGGTGAAAGTTTTAATTGCTATAGCTCATTCACCCCCCTCTTAGTTGTATTCCTCAATAGTTGGTATCAAAGCTTGGTTCTGTGGATAAGAGCTTAACCACTTAAGGAAGATCTAGGATGACGAGCAAGATCACTATTGAGTGTCCTAGGTTTGATGGGACAAATTATGCCCTCTGGAAAATAAACATGGAAGGATATCTAGATACTGTGGATATGATATTGAGAAACCTTATAAGACTGCATACACTCCTCCTGGTAATGGTTTGAGTACAACTAATGAAATCAAGGTGCATGAAGAAAACAATAAGGAAAATTTCATTCTAAAGAATAGTCTTTCACATTCCAAATTGATTAAATTTAAAAATATGAAGACTACTAAAGAAGTCTGGGGGGCATTAGAAAAAATTCATGAAGGAGATGAAAAGGTCAAAGAAGCAAAGTTGTAGAATTTGGAGGAACAATTTGAAATCCTGCATATGTCGAAAGACGAGAACATTAAATCTTATGTATAGAGAGTGGATGAATGGGTAGGTGGAATACGTGGACTTGGTTCTATAGTGGATGAATCCAAGATTTTAAAGAAGATTCTTAGAACTCTCCCTGATGCATATAGTAATAAGGTATCTACTATTGAGGAATTTATAGATTACAAAACTTATACTAAATATCAGTTATTGGGTACTCTAACATCATTTGAAATGAGAAAGCCTAGCTTTAGAAATAGATCCAAGACAGAAACTATTTTCAAGGCTACAAGAGATGAAGATCTAGATGAAGAGAACATCAATGAAGTAGAAGCTAACTTTGTAAGAATGATGAAAAGGGCTCTAGTAAGTATGAAGGTAAGCTACCCTTTAAATGCTTTAGTTTTGGATGAATAGGTCATTATGCTTTGAGATGTCCAAAAATATCTAAGAAGAATAAACATAGATTAAGCAAATAAAACAAAGGGAAGAAAATTAAGAGAGAATATTATGTGAATGAAGATGCTGGTATTTTTATGAAGAATCTGATTATGGAGATTTTGATGACAATTAATGCTTTTTATTGGCTATAAAAGATGAATCTACTTCTGCTAATACTAAAATTTAGGTAAAGGAAAGTGCTCCAGAAAAAATTGAAGATACTATAATTTTTGCTCTTCATGCTAAACAAGAAAAGAAGTACTAGGTCATTGATAATGGTTGTTCATATCACATGACCAGTGATAAGAGTAAGTTTGTTAAACTTTAAAAATATGATGGAGGCTTAGTTAAGTTTGGAGATGATACTGGTTCTAAGATTTGTGGGATATGTTTGGTTAGTTTTGATGGAAAGCATAATACTAATGATTTCTACTATGTTAAGGATTTAATGCATGATCTCTTGAGTGTTGGATAGATGTGTAGAAAGGATATAATCTTGTATTTGTGGATGAGAAATGTGAAATCAAGAAAGGATTTGGAATAATGATTACTACAGGAAAGAAGTCTAAAGGAAATATTTATCAACTTAAGGGTGTTGATGGACATTATTTTATGTCTCAAATTAATGATGGTTGGTTATGGCATCAGAGGTTGTGTCATATGAATTTTGAAAACTTAGAAAGGAAGAGTTTTGAGCAAATTGTAAGATATTTACCAAGGATTACAAAGCCTGTTAATGTTATTTATAAGGATTGTCAATTTGGAAAGCAAGCTAGAAAGTGCTTTAGGTCAAAGGAACAATCTACTATCAGACTACTAGACTTGATTCATACAAATATTTGTGGTGCTACAAAAGTAATAAGTCTGCAAGGTGATAGTTACTTTATGCTTCAGATTAATGATTACTCTAGATATACATGGTTACTTTTCTCAAAGAGAAATCTTATGCATTAGATAGATTCAAGGAATTTAAGGCTATGGTTGAAAATGAAGTAAATTTGAGAATAAAATGTTGGAGGTATGATAGAGGTGGTGAATTCACCTTCAATAAGTAACATGTATTGTGAAGTTCATGGAATAAAGAGGAATTCGTCTGCTCCTAGAACTCTTTAGGAGAATGGAGTTGGTTAAAAAAAGAATAGGACGATTCAAGAAGTTGCTAGATCACTTATTACAGAATATGTTCTACCAGATGGTTATTGGAGAGAAGCTATTCATACTGATGTTTATGTGTTCAATTGAGTTCAAGCAAAATCTAACAGTACTAATACCCCCTATGAGTTGTGGTGTGGAAGAATTCCTACTGTCAAGTATTTCAAGGTATTTGGAAGAAAATGTTATATCAAAAGGGATGAAGAAAACTTAGGGAAATTTGATGCTAGATGTGATGAGGGTATACTCCTTGGATACTCTACTAGAAGTAAAGATTACATATATTTCAATAAAAGGGTAGGAAAGATCATAGAGAGCATGAATTTCAAGGTGGATGAAGCATTGAATAATTCAATTGAAGCTGATAGATATGTATCAGATGAACTTGATTGTATAAAACTTGAAGAAGTTGTGGAAGAACAGGAAAAGAAGAATTAAGAAGAAGAAGCTCTAGTGGTGTCCCCAAAGACACCTAAATATGTGCAAAAGAATCATTTAGAATATCAAATCATTGGAGACAAGAGAAAAGGAGTATTGACAAGAAGCAAAGTTGTTGCTGCTGGTGAAATAAATTTGTGTTTACTTTCTGAAGTTGAACCTAAGATAGTAAGTGAAGCATGTAAAGATGAGCATTGGATGAAAGCTATGGAAGAAAAACATATGAAAATTAAGAAGAATCAAACCTAGTAATTGGTCCCTAGACCAAAAAATAAAAACATAATTTGATCAAAATGAGTATTCAAAAACATGTTGAATGAAAATGGAGAAGTGGTCTGAAATAAAGCAAGACTTGTGTGTAAGGGCTACTCACAAGTAGAAGGTATAGATTTTTAGGAAAATTTTGCTCTCATGGCTAGGATGTAAGCTATCAAAAATTTTTGGCATTTGTTGCACATAAAGATTTTAAAGTTTATTAGATGGATGTAAAGTCTACATTTTTGAATGGTGAATTAGAAGAAGAAGTGTACATGGAACAACTGGAAGGATTTCAGTTTTCAAATCAATTAGATATGGTCTAGAGATTGAAGAAGGATTTATATAGATTAAAGCAAGCTCCTAGAGCTTGGTATGCAAGGTTAGACAAATATTTGATTCAACAAGGTTTCAATAAAGGTACGCCAAATTGTAATTTTTATTTCAAAATTGAAAATGACAAGATCTTGATAGTAGTTGTATATGTTGATGATATTATCTTTGAAGGAAATGAAACAATGTGAAAAAAATTTGTTGAAGAAATGCAAAAAGATTTTGATATGTCTATGTTTGGTGAGATGAATTTATTTCTTGGGCTGAAAATTAATCAAATAGAAAAAGGGATTTTTATTTCATAGTCAAAATATTTAAAAGAGATGTTGAAGAAGTTTGGAATGGATGGTTTGAAACTGATATGCACTCCTATGGTGATTGGATGTAAATTGAGCAATGATGATGATTCATGTAAGGCTGATCAAAGCGAGTACAAATCTATGATTAGAGGACTATTGTATTTAACTGTTATTAGACCGGATATCATGCATGAAATTTTTCTTGTGTTTAGATATCAAGAAGACCCTAAAGAAACACATGTTGCTCTTGTTAAGAAGATATTCATTTACTTAAATGGCACTCCAGATTATGGCTTATGGTATCCTAGGGATACTAATTTTACACTAAGTGCTTATACAGATACAGATTGGGCAAGTTGTGTTGATGAAAAAAATTACAAGTGGTGGTGCATTATTTCTTGGTTCCAGATTGATGTCATGGTTAAGTAAAAAGAAAGATTTAATTTCCTTATCCACTACAAAAGGTGAGTATATTGTTGCAGCATCTTGTTGTACATAATTTTTGTGGATGAAGCAGACATTGAAAGATATTAGAGTAATGTATGAGGATCCCATCTCTATTTTCTATGATAATACAAGTGCAATGAACATTTCAAACAATCATATGATTCACTCAAGGACAAAGCATATATCTAATAGGAATCACTTTTTGAGAGAGAAGGTTGTGGAGGATGAAGTAAAACTTGAGTATGTACCTACAAAGGATCAAATTGCTGGCATATTCACTAAGGCTCTTCCTAAAGATACTTTTGAGTATCTCCAGGAGAAGTTAGGGGTCATTTCCCCTCCCTTCTTAAACTAGATGCATATGGACATGCATCAATTTGGTGGATCTATGGATCTAAATTTCTTTTAGACTGATGTTTGGTGGCTACCTCTCAAGGGGAGTAGGTAGTATCTTGTGTTGTCATTGAAAAATTATTTGGGTATACTCCTAAGGGGGAGTATTCAATATTGATAAGGTTCTTAATATCAAAGGAAGAAAGAAATGAAAATATCTTTTTCCTTTTCCATCGATGTCAAAGGGGGAGAAGAGTATCATGCAAAAAAAATTATCTATTGAGGGGGAGAAAGTAAAATCATGAGAAAGTGTCTTCAGAGTTGTTATGTTGTCTTTGATGGTTTTTCACATCATGTGTTGCCATCAATGACAAAGGGGGAGATTTTTGCAAGTATGAAGGTGTTGTCATTGATGTCAATTGGTCAGCTGGTTTTTTTTTTTCATTGATGTCATGTATGATGGTGTAATATCATAAAATTTCACCCCTTGCAATTTCACATACATTCTTACGCCCACTTTAGTTTCCACTCTCTTAGCATTTGTGTAGGCTCATTTTAGCCCTTGCATAAGCCTTTTCCCCTCTTAGAATGCTCAAGACCCCTTTTCAATAGCTACCTTCGCAAGTTAGCTGTGTCAAACCTTGTCCTTTTCCCATTCATGTTGTTTTGTAGCGTGATGTGTTTGGACACTAGCGCACTGTGCAAACATCTATGCAATGTGCTAGCATCCTGCAATGTTTCAATGTTCAAATGACTACTTTTGAGCATGTTTACAACTTGTCACCTCCTTTTTTTGGTGGTAATGGTCTGGGACACATTGTAATGGCTCGAGAAGCTTCTTTTCCCTCTTTAAAAGTTGTCTTTTCAACTCATTGGGCCTTCTCTTATTTCTAGGCTTCTCTCTCAGATATTCTTCCATATTGCTCTTGCTTACATAACTCCCTTGCTTGTTACAACAACATTCTCAAGCTCTTATAGTGCTCTTTGTAGCTCACTTGGCTCTCGTAGCCCTCTCTTTCATCTTTGCTCTCTTTGGCTTCCTTAATCCTTATAGCTATATCTCCCTTATCTTGTGCATGTGAGAATCCTGGGATTTCACACATCCTCTATCTATTGCATCTCCATTTTTGTGATACAATTTTTCCTCCTTGAGTGGGGATTGCTTTTATCACTCCTTTATTCATTTCTATCTATCTATTTGGCTATTCGTGAAGGTGGGAACACCAAAATGGGGGTTTGACTAAGGTAACCCCTATACAGCCCCAACATTTTCTCCAAATCTTACGCATGTAGGTATTGAAGATATTCACATGTTGGAGGCTTCATTACTTGGGTTGTTGTGAGAAGTTTTTATCTCTTATCTTCTTTAGTTTTATCATCAACTTCACCTTATTTCAGTTCTATAGTATTATGTTATTTTCTTGTACTCTAGAAGTTCTCAGCAATTAGATTGATAGAAGCCACTTTATTGTTTTATATTATATTCTTTCTTTCTAGTTTGTATAAGATTCCAGTGCACATTTGGGATGCCAGTGCTCCACGTTGTTGTCCTTATTCTGCATTGTTCTTTAGCCGAGAGCTCACCAATTTGTCTACAAAACCTTTGTGACCTTCTCTTTTTGATTCTAGAACTCTCACATTGTTCCTTGAGGTATTTTACAGTAGTACACCCCTTGGGAATCTCTTGAGAATATGGAGACTCATGATTAGAAAATCCCCCTTCTCTATAGATGGTTATTGGTTACAGTGTATGTTGAGGATATTTAGAAAATTGTAATAAAGAAAGGTTGTAGGTATTTAGTGTTTGCTCTAGGTTTTTCTCTAGAATGTGTTATTATGCTAGTGAGGATCTGAGGAATTTTTCATGATTGTTGGAAGATTCTATATCCATATTTTGGGTTTCTAGATTGTTGTACAGTACGAGTTATGTTCACTAGTTGTAAACTGTGCTTTTTGGTGTATCTGGTTGAGGTTCAGGAGAAAAGTAGTTGCTCCGAATTTCTTTTTTTTTAGGTTTTATAACTTGTGGTTCTTAGGATAAGTTGATTAGTTTGTGTTCAAGTGAAATATGTTGACTAGAAAGATTAGGTCGAGTTAAGGTTGAGTGTGCTTAATTGATTTATTTATTTTACATTGGTATTGCAAGACATTGTGTTAAACACCACTTAAAAAGTTCATGAAGCATGGAGAACTGTGTTGGGACCTATTTAGGTCCTCATTAAGTGTATTTTTTGGTTTCCCTCATTCTAATTCCACTGTAGAATATTTTGGCACCAACATAATTTGAATTTGTAAATATAAATGGTATGTGGCCGACCTTGGATAAGTTTCAAGGTTGAAGATGGTATGAATGCAAGAGAAAGATAGATGTGAAATAGTGTGTGTGTGTGTGTGATGCAAGTTTGAGCAGATTATTGCAAAATTCAAGTGGCAAGTTTTCGGAGGCAGTGAGCTAAAGGTTTGGTCTATCATTCAAGCATGTTTGCAAGTGTGTGAGGGAATTGTGGTGGAAATATCTATTACATTGAGATTGTTCTCTCTATGTAACAAATCTCTTTTGTCTTCTTTTATATTTTTGTGGCAATGAGTCTTTCAGGTGGTTAACCCTTAATAGACAGTGAGTCTTATTTTGGTAGTGGGATTTTCTAGGAGTGAGCCTTTGTATTCAATTTTGATATTCTCTATAATGTGAGCTAATCCTCACCATGGTTTTCCTTTATTGGGTTTTCCACATAAATATGGTGTTATTGTGTGTATGGTTTCTCTTCTTTCGGTTTTTGCTTTTACACTTAATGCTTAATCATATTAGCAAAGTAAAGGATTTGTGAATGATAATAGATCTAATCTCTGGTGAAAGTTTTAATTTCTACAACTGATTCATCCCCCATCTCAGTTGTCTTGCTCAACAATCTCATTGATCAAATCCTTAAACATAACATCCATCATGCACTAGAAAGTGGCCCACACATTTGACAGGCTGAAAGGAATTTTCACATAATAGAATGTGCCCCATTTGGTGGTGAATTTCATTATATGTGTTTCCTAATTCTTTACATTATCTTGGTTATAACCTGAAAAGCCATCAAGTAGAGAAAACATTTTTTACCCTACCACAATCTACAAGATTTTCTCCATTGAAGGTAGAGAATAATGATGCTTCAAGGAGGTTGTGTTCAAGTATTTGAACTATACAAAAAGTTGGATAACACCATTCTTTTTTCAAACCAAAACCAAATTAGATACCCAGGTAGAATTCTTGATTGGGTATATGATCCAAGAATCAATTAATCTTTTCATCTCTTGTGCCATCAAGGCTTCCACTTTCAAATTAATCAACCTTTGTTTCTACCAGATTTTTTTTGACCCCTCTATTAAGTTGATGGTGTGTTGGATTATGTTATGGTCATAACCCTTTATATCATCATAGGTCCATTCCATGACTTTGTCATATTTGATGCGTAGAGACCTCAACCTCTCCTTATCTTCATGTGGACCATTCTTTTCCACCTTGAGATTTTGATTGTTCCCGACATCGAGATCCACATAATCTTCTTTGTCACTAACAAACCTTTGCTTATTGTTCCTTGCATATTCACAATCAAAGAGGTTTTCTAGAGTAATCAAAGCTCCCAAGATCTTATTGCTTTTTAGCTGAATAATCTTCTCCTCATATGCCCCTTCAATTTTTTACTATAATTTTTTGAAAAATTCACATGGCTCTTAGATGAACGTGGAGATTTGGGCATCATTGTCAAAAAATTATGAGTTTTGATTATTTTTTAGAATAGATGGTTGAAATATAACCCGTACAATTCTGAGGCATGTGGGAATCATTACATAGGAAACATCAAGAAATTATATCTTCTGCAAGATTGTTTTATCCTAGGACCAAGTCTCTGCTCATGCTAGACTTAATGGTCTAGAGTGGAGAGGTTACTAGGACTATCTGTCTCAAAAATTATGGTTGGTTATTACTTCTTAGAGCTCACTGATATGAATTTTTCCTAACAGGCGGTCTTCCTCCTTGGTAATTATGAGGGGGAGGCCTCAGAGGTGTCACTTGTTGGCATTTTATGCTGACAAGCTCACTATAAATAGTCCTTAGTAAATTTTTAATGTTGTTCATCTCTATAGCTAGCAAAGAAGAACTCGATGTGCTCACTTGTGTACTATGGTACACATACATTGATAGTAGAGGTGTAGTAGATGTATTGGGGCTACCTCTTCTTGTTTTCTACAAATAATGGCATTAACAGTCAAGGTTGGAGTTTCCCAGCATTGATCAGACTATTTTCCACTCTTACATCCAAATTGTATGCATCAGGGAGAGTGTCACCTCCAAGTGACTATACCATGAATCTGATATCATAATTAAAGGCTTTAAGTAAAACATGAATACCATGGCTAGTGAAGGTCTGGACAACATGGGAATCCTTTGCTAGGTTTTGTAGAACTTGGTGTTGAAATCCATCATGACCTCTTGAGGCACTCTTTTGATTGGTATTAACTGTTGTAATAGATATGAATGGTTTTCTTTTTCTGTAAAGCACTCAAAGAGTTTACCTCCAAAGTTGTCCCAAGTGTTGATAGTATTAGAAGGAAAATACCTATACTAGTCTTGAGCCTTCCCTTTGAATGATGTAGCCAATAGTCTGAGAGCTACATTTTGTTCTGTAATATTGTGGATTGTGCAAACATCTACCACAACTTGGAGATGCTCTGATGGTGTCTTGAATTCCTCTTTGGTAAACTTTGGAACTTCCTTTAGAGAATTAACAAGGATAGTAGGCCACACATCTAGAGGGGTAGGAGGACCAAGTGGGCTACAACTATCCCATGTCACAAATTTATTAGGGGCTAGAGAGCCATGGAGAACAAACCTCTATGGAAATGAAAAATAGGTATTCTAATATGAAAATATTTTCCAACTAGATTGAGGGCTTGTACTTCTAACTCTATTTCTCCTAATAGGAAATACATAACTTGTAGTGTGTCTCCTTCAAGGAGAAAAAGATGATAGCTAAGAGTATTGGAAGTTACCTTTAGAAGATTCCCTTCTTTGGATCCTAGGCATGAGTCTACTATTTCAGTCGGTAATGGCTTCTAATATCTTATTCAAATGCATCTTTAAGGCTAGGAATCAGATGCTATGTAGGGTCTTTGTGTCCCACTAGGTGTGACAAAAAAAACCATTGATCATAAAAGATTGTGCCTTTCTGAACAACCTTATGGTAAACTTAGTAGATGTGAGACCAATTGTGCTCTACTAAATGACCTTTGATGTTTTTAAAGAAGTCAACTCTTCCTTTCATTTGGGGGGAAATAGAGAAAGAAATGCAAAAACTAAGACTAACTATGTTGATGCACTAAAAGCTTTTAAATTTTTTAAAAAACCCTAATGGCTTCTCAATTCTGATAGAATAAATGCTTGATGCCATATACCCTTCATTGTTGAAAGGATAACAAACAACTAAGGCTTATACAACCATAAAGAAATCATTTAGATCCTTTTGTCGCAAGCACCCATCAGGATTTAATAGAAAATTGTATTCTCAAAATTAAATGTAATGCTTCAAACCCTTATAGAATCATTTTCCCCCAATAGTATAATGCAAGATCTAACACAACTTTAAATAGGGAATGAAAGAGTTTAAGAAAATGATCCAATTCACTATAAATCTGGGTTAGAAAACACAAAATCCAAAACTAACAAGAATCAATCATCAATACTACGTTCAAAAGATGGAAATGACATAGAGCATTAATATGTGCAAATAGAGAATAAAATGTAAGATAAAGGTTAATTGAGAACAATCTAATGAATTCCTTCCTTCTATTATTTGATATGAGAAAGCAATAAAAAATATGCTAAGGTTGAATGACCAGTTTAGAATTATATCTTGAAATCTATTACAACTAATACAAACAATAAAACTTTTGTAAGAAATATTCCAAACTAAGGAGAGGCTCATAAATTCTATTGTATAGGAGAAGGCAAGCACACAAGCATAAAGCACTCTCCACAACCTAAAACCAAAAGCCTAATAAGTGGCAAATAAATTTAGCCCTACGATCTTGACAAAAGATCATATTTTTGTTAGTGTGAATGGGGTTATTTCCTAACTAGTTCTTAGTGAGGACCTATTCAAATTATTATAATTTTACTTAGGAATTAAGTTTCCTAGGTGTAATTTCTAGAAACTAGTTATAATGGGACCATGTCTCATTAATTAGCTTATAGTTATCTAGGCATTTAATATTTCACTTATGCATTTAAAATTATATGTTAGGAATTTAATATTTGCATCCAAGGTAGTTATCCTACCTCCTCTCACCTTACCTATATAAACAAGGTGCTTGTACATTTGTAAATCATCTCATGATATCTCACATATCTCATCATATTCTAGAGATTCTAGATCAATTCATCATAGATCATCATTTGATCAAATTGTCTTCTTTCTCATGTTGCAACACTTTCTTGTTCATGTGGATGGTGTCTTTCTTTGTTTGATCCTTTGAAGCATGCACAACCTCATTTGGGTTATTGTTCATTCATATTTCCAACATGGTATCAAAGCATAGACCATGTAAAGTCCATCTCAAATTGGAAAGTTGAGTTGAGGAGATTTTTATTGCAGATTGGAGGGTTTACATTTCGAGCTAATTGATATCATTTAGAAGGTAGCTAATTTCTAGAGCAGATTAGGTCAGATCCGACCCTTCCATTGTGTATGGAAGGCCCAAAACCCACCATTTTCATATAAAATACTTCATTTTTTGAAGTAAATTTATTTTTTGGTGATTTTTCAAAAAAATTTAGGCGACTCTTAAATTTGATGACTAAAAGACCATCACAGAAGCCCCCTCATGTCTTAATTAGGCAATTTTCTTAAAATCATCATAACTTTTGACTTGGGTATCAATTTTTTGAAAATGAGATATCATTGGAAAGTTGGTTTTGAGCACTTTCTGATGGTGTAAGTATTATTATCAAACTTTACTCTTGGAATATTCTTTAGCAGGTTGAAGTTAAGATTTTGTTTTGGACTCCCAAGCTCATATCTTTTCACTAGTTTTTCTGATTTTTGACATTCCAATGGCATTGTGAGGGTGATTCAGAGTTCTATCATTTTATCAATCTACTATTTCAAATTCTACTCCAAGTATATTCTATTAATTTTTTGCAATTTGAGCCATTTACTTGATAACTTGGACATACTATAATTTTGAGAAGGTTTATTTGTATTGGAAGGCTTCAATTTTAGTTGTGCATCATATTTGCTAGTTTATAATTGTTGTTGAAGGTTAATATCTTTGTATTTTTTTATATCTATCATAGTTCATTTGGACAAGGAAAAAGTAACCCTTCTACTTTTTCTTCCTATTTATGCCTTCCTTGTGATTTTGGCTTAATTTTTCCTTGATTTGATGATGTGAGGTGTTTTACATGTCCACATTAGGTCTTGGACCCTAGAAAAATGAATAAAATGCATGTCTTGTAAAGGTGTTGTAAAGTGTTGTAAATGACTTTCACGATTTTCTAGACTTTTATTAAGCGTCTAAGTCTAATGGACCTATCTTTCCCCTAATTCAATGTTATAAAATGTATTCTCACACTAATCTAGAAGGCTCGTAAATTAGACCTAATTCTAATCTAGTGTTGTAATGTGTCTTATACATTCACATTGGATGTACCTTTCTAGGCTATGTGGACCTCATTTTAATATTGTAAATTGTATTCAATCATACTTTCACATTGAACTTTGTGTCCCTAGCCCTAATTACCCTTTACATCATCATTAATAGGCCCCTATGGCCTAATATTATGCATCTTGAGGCATAATTTGGTCAAAGACTCAACTAGAACAACATAAAAACTAAAATTCTTCATTCCCCGACAATCTAGCTAGCAAAAGAGCCCTTGTGGGACCAAGTCACCCATCTAGAAAAATTAGTCCCATTTAGGTGGGACTAAGTCACCCAGCTTGGCGACTTAGTCCCATTTGGGCTATTTTTGAGGTTTGAGTGATAAAATTTGGGTTTTAAGTTTAATTTTCCTTCATGTCAGCCTTGGGGATTAAATTAATAGGAAAATTAGGTGGATTTCCTATAAATACAAGCTTCTAAACCCTAATTCATAATCAATTTCATTATTCATTCATCATTCATCATGTTCTCAAGTCAAGCAAGCTAGGGTTTTAGCATTCTAAGTCATCAAGATAGCTTTCTAAGGAATTCAAGGGTTGATTCTTCATCCATTGCTACAAAAATTCAAGATCTATCATCATGGAAATTTTTTAATCCCTTCATTTCATTTTCATGCTTCATCTTATTTCTTCATTTGGTTTAATTACCTAAAAGGGGTTTGACCAAGGCAAACCCCCATGCCCTAATCTTCAACATTTCTCTCTCTCTCTCTCTCTCTCTTTCTCATTTTTTGTTTGTAGATTTAGGTATCTTGAAGGATTGGATATCATTGAAGAATAGGTTGCAAACTTGTTGAAGAAATATCCTTGTTGTCTAGGTCAAAATATCCATAAATGTCACTATAACCTCAAAAATTAGAGTTTAAGAACCAGACACTTGGAGGAGCAGAAATTTCAGACCGAGAGCTTTCGTTTCCACTTTCAGATTTTTAGAAAATCTAAAGTGTACTAAGTTTCCAATAGTGGTGAATTAGTCCCACTGTACCTATTTTTAGAAAATTTTATAGATTTGGATACCCATTTGGTTGAAACGGGCTCTGGTGCAATTTTCCAGATCTGGGACTAAGTCACCCCAAATGGCGTAAGTGTCCCAATAGGTCAAAATTTTAGAATCAATAGCATTTCAAGTCTCCATTCTAGTCTGTAACATATTCACAGGTGAACCTCTTCAGTTTCATTCATTTATGTTATTGTTTGTTTGTATTTCTAGGTATTTTTGCATAGCACAATGTGTTTTCAAACATCTTGCATTTCTTTAGTTTTCATGCAATAATAGATCTATTTTAACAGTTTTCTACATTTAGGACATTACATTTAGGTATATTTCATTCATACTTCCATTAGTTTTGAGTGGGGATATTGCCCATTTTGGCCTACCTCTCTTCTTTTAGGTGGAAAACCCTAGAAGTGTTAGAGAATCTTGTGGTGCCAAAATATTTGTCCACATTTTGGTGAACCCACCTTTAGAATACTTTCTTTTCTTATTTTGGAGTCCTTCATCATCATAGAATTAGCTTATATTAACATTGCATTACATTTTGAATTAGTTAAATGGCATTTTAGGGTTACAAATTTTGCATTAGTGAAAGTGCATATAGGTTGCATTTGTGCATCTTAAATCATTGATTTTTTTTGAAATTTTTCATTGGAATCTTAGGTCTATAGCATAGAACACATAAAACATCAAAATCAATAAAAAAAAACTAAAAATTCTGAAAAAAAATCCCCACTGGGACTCATTTGCCACTTTGGGCGACTTAGTCCCTTTATGCCCCTAAAACTACCTTTTATAGAACTGAAAACCCTATTTTAAAGCTTTTTCTTGCTGCCATTACCTATTTGTATAAGTTGGCTAATTTTTTGTAACATGCATTTCACTAAATCTAGCTTAATTTGTCTCATTTCATGCATTGCTTAATTTCAATTTTGCATTCACAACATTTCATTTTCAGATGTAACCAAAAAATTATCTTGCTTGAAAACTAAAAATTGCATTTCATTTTACATCCTTATATTGCATTTCAAGTTTGCAAATGTTAGTCTCTATCTTCTCTAAGTTTGCAAAGAAAAATTTAGTTAATAAGTATGTTGGTCATTCATTCAATGTATTCCCTAGTTATGAGAGTCTCTTAGTGCAAGAGAGTGACAATGGTAATACTTTCCTTAAGCTTACACCCCCTCCTATCTCTCCTATTTTTGAGAATGATGTGATAGGAAAGAATATAAACATGGATAACTATGATGATCATAATTGTACTTCTCTTGATACCTCTCCTTTAAGTGATAAAGGTATCTTCATGAAAGAAGGTACACTCGAACTGAGAATCATGAAGGTCTTGTTTGTCCTTCTCCTCATTCTCCTTAGGAAGATAGTATAACAATAGAAGATGAATTCATTTCCAATACTTTACTTAGTCTCCATTCATCTCCTAACACCTCTCCTCTTTGTGAAAATGCTTTAGTGAATAAGGACACAATCATGAACAATCATGAAAAATACATTTGTGAGGAGGATACACCAATGATTGAGAATTCTACTATTCTTTATTTCCTTCCTAATGTTCCTAACATTTGGAAGGGCCTATTTGACAAAGAGGATCCAATCATTGGCACACATAAAACTCATAGTTGTCCTTCTCTTGATACCTCCCCTACTAGTGATGAAGCTACTTTACAATATCTAACCATGGAATGTGATGAACATCTTACAAGCTCTCCTCCTAGGGTAGATAATATAGACCTTACCAAAAAAATACAATCAAATATAGCCTTCTCCTAGTATCACCACTATTGATAAACAAGAAAATCCAACCATTGATCATCCCACTATGTGCGAAGTTATTTTGGAAGCACCAACCCTTGAATGCCAAGAGCATTTGGATTGTAGTTCTCCTAAAAACTCTCCTCCTAGGGAGGATATCATGGTGGAACAAAAGGAAAGCATTGACCATAATGATATTATACCCTTAGAAGAAGATGACAAGGCAACATTAAACTCTCCCTCACTAAGGGATTGTGTCATAGAAAAATGGCCCCTTATCATTTTCATGACCTTTTAGGTCTTGTTTGATGGTGTTGGAACTATGTTGCTCTGATTTTATGTTGTAACATGGCTTGAACATGCTTATTTAGGTACTAAAACTCAAATAACAACATCTTGTGAAGGTTTTGTGAAGTTTTGTAAGACATTTATACATTCTTCTAGACTCTATTTAATGCAATATACCTCAAAACCACCTTTTCACTCATCAACAAGTCCTATTTTTAAGTGTTGTAAAGTCTTGTAACAAGCTTTCACTCTCTTCTAGGCATATTTTCACTATTTACACCCTTCCCATGCCTAATTTGGTCTCTTTATGCCCTCATAAGTTGTAATTAAGTGTATTTTTTAATGTTATCATGATAAATAACATTAAATACAACATTTTTCCTGACACATGTTTTTAGGTCCTAGGTGGGACCCATTTGCCATGGGTGGCGAATGAGTCCCCTTTGGCCCCTAATTCAAAATATTTCAAATTTCCTTTCAAGATTTTATTCAAATCACTTGATGTTGACTTGTGATGAGGTAAGAATGAATACTAAGGCACAAGAATTGTATAAATAAGTGATTTTTACCTCATTTTACATCTCCTCACTCATTCAAACATTCAATCTCACATTTCAAGCATTCAAGCATTTTGCATCATCTTTTCAAGCACTTTGAAGCAACCATTGACATTACTTCAGACTTGCATTATCAAGGTTTAGGTGAGTTGATAGCATTTTCATGTTATTAGTTTATATTTATCTTTCATTTCATTATCTTTTCAAGGCTTTGATTACCAAAAGTGGGGTTTGACCAAGGAAAACCCCTATTTACTAACCCTCAATAATTTTCCCCCTATGGCATGTTTGTTTGTAGTTCTTTGTATGCATATTTGACAATTTATTAGGTGTTTAAGATTGATTTCTAAGTCAAATAGGTGCTTCAAGTCAACTCGAGTCAAATTCAAGCTTGGAGAGAGTTATTCATTCGTTTTATGCACAACTGACTTCGACAACCCGACAAGAAGACTTTTCTAGATCTGGTGTTGCAGAGTTGTCTCCTGATTTTTTAGAAATTTGGGAGAGGACTGATTCACCAGCTATGGCAAATGAGTCCCACCTTAGGACTGAAAATCTGAATTTTGTCAGATTATGGATCCCAACAGACAAAAACCTATTTCTGACACTTTTTCACCAGGAGGACTGATTCACCACCCTGGGTGAATGAGTCCAACTGTGAAAATTCAATAATTTCCATCAACATCCAAAACACTCCAAAATCATCACAATTCATCCAGGTGCACTCAGATTCATCTCTGTACTTTTTGTTTTGCATTATTTCTTCATTTACATAGTTATTTGTATATCACGCCATGTTTTTGAACAAATCATAAATCTTAGTTTTGCATTCATGGTCAGTCATTCAGATTAGTCAATTGCATTTAGTTAAGTCTACTTACACTAAATAACATTGCATACATCCTAATTTGAGTGATACATTAGCATTTTTGGCCCTATCTCTCTCCTTTTAGGTGAAAACCCTATAAGTACAAGAGTAATCCATAGGGTCCCAAAAATCTATGTTTCAAGGATGTTAATATTATTCAACATCAACCCATCCTTTACCCCCCTTCACACAAACCTCAAACTCAAAACAAACTTGAACTTGTCCTTCACCCACCCAACAAAAATGTTTCGCAAGAAACTGATTCATAATATTGTTGCTCATACATATAACACCAAAAACAATCCACAACTGCCACAACCCACCCCAAGACCCTTACCATTGCCTAATTCCATATTTCCTAGAGATCCTCGATTAAATTCACACATTAAGGAGTATGATCTTGTTGAACAACTTAATAATACTCCTACAATGATATCCCTATGGGATTTAATTGAAAAATCATCTAACTATCACACTATGCTTCAAATGACCTTACAACAAGTTCATATCCCTTCTAATACGTAGTTGAATGACATAACAACCATGATCCAAGGAATAAATGCTGACATTTTTTTCCACCAAAGTGAACTCCCCTCTTTGGAAGTGCAAAAACAAAATGATGCTTTCATGATCATAGCTCAATATAAAAGAATAGGGATAAAGAGAACCCTTGTTGATAATGGCTCTACCCTTAATGTGTGTAGCATAAACCTTTTGGATAGGCTTCATGTGGATAAATCAAAAATTTAACCAAAATCTTTATCTATTAAGAGATTTTACAATGTAGGAAAACAACCACTTGGTGTGATCACTTTGCCTATAACAGTTGGAATGACCCAATTAGAAACACCGATCCATGTTATGCCTCATGATCTTTCATATAATCTCCTTTTAGGTAGACCATGGATTCATGCAATGAATGGAGTTCCTTCTACTCTTCATTGTAAAATGAAATACATCTACAAAAACAAAGTGTACACACTTGAAGTAGACCCTAACCCAAACAATTCTTTACACATTGAGAAAAATAGGGAGAATACTTTAGCAACACTAGCACCAACTACACAAGTCAAACCCATGCAATAGCATGATAGAGACAAACAAATTGAAGATGTCACAAAGCTATTAGATGATGATTGGGGTTCCTTATATTTTACACCAACATTCATGGGAGAATACAAGATCATACACAAAGACTTTTCCATGGGAAGAGGATCAACAGTAATGTCAACACAAAATTTGGAAGACCCTTCGAAAGCCTCCACCTCAACCACTTTAGAACCAAACACAACAAATTACACAAAAACCTTTGATAAAGTTGATTACAAACAACCACCCAATCCAAAAGAGATGAAAAAGCTTTATGGAAAAGGTTATGAACTTATGAAAAAACTTGGCTATAGTGGAAAAGGATGTGGTGCTAGAGAACAAGGTATCCATATCCCCATAGAGCCAAACACGCAATAAATGACTCATGCTCTTGGATATTTTCCTTTGATAGAAATAAACAAGCCTTCACTCAACATCAACACTATCACAAAACATCCTTCTAAGCCAACCTTAACAGTAGTGCATCCTAAATTAATCAACACTAGTGGTATTGATTATTCTCCTTTACAAGCAATGAAACAAACAAAGACATCCTCGCTTAATGTAAATGACATCTCACACAACACTAATGATTTGAATTCGTTAGATTTTACACCCTCCTATAAAGGAGAGAACAAAATATCACAATCTAAAGAATCTTGCATAGATATGACATCTTGTACATCTAAGCAAGAGATATCTTTGTCACAAGCTCCAGAAATACCTTCTACCATTGATCAAGAGGGTATCTTGTCGAGACTCTTCCAAGATCACTTGATATCCCTTCCTCCCATAACTTGAAAGAAATTTTATTACAAAAATTCATTATGTGCCTATCATAGAGTTCACAATCATGCTACTAATGAATGTAATGCTTTGAGTAGTAAAATCCAACATGTTAAGGAGACTAGTGCTCTCCCATATGTGGGGGCACCTAATTCCTCTAATTGATACAGATTTTCACTCTAGCATGCATCTTATAAATCATTCTGTCTCACCCTTGTTCTGCACTAAGTGGGGCCAAGGGGTTAGGTAGCCTTGTCCTCATATGCCACTTGTCATTGCCTCTTTTGGCTAGTCGTTAACCTTTAATGAACATATAAGACCAATCTTGGGATGCAGATGAAATGCCTTAAGTTGGATCGCATGTGACATACTACCATTTTCATGACGTAGTTTATCGGAAACAATGACTTGGCATAGGGATTTCTAAGTAAGCTCTCATGTATTCTTCTTCTACTTTAAATCAATTTCTCACAGTAATGGTGTTAGCAACTGCTTTAAAGTGGGGGCATACATTGACACTCATATTTCAATGTGCAATTTTCTTTATTCTTGTGATTTCCTCTCTTGGAAACATTAGGTACAATGTTGCCCAGGATGAGACCTTGCACTTGTCCTCTCTTGGAAACAAGATGAGACCATTTTCACCTTTCTTCTCTTGGAGACATTAGGCATGATGTTCCCTAAGAAGAGACCTTGCGCGAACTAAGAAAAATCTCTTTGAACATTCCTTGTACTATCTTGCATTTACAATGTCTATGAGTTTCAAGCATACATAGTTTTGCTTGCCTCATGGAGCTCAAAGATCATTTTTGTGTGGAACTTTATTAAAGTTATTAGGAGGTATAACTTTGGTATGGTTGAGCAGGAATCCCACTTTGAGGCATGCATTTCCCCATAGCCACTCACGTGTATGTGAGCACATATTGGTTGTACGTGTCTCACCTTTTAGGAATTCTCACCCGATGGATAGCCAAAAGTTTCATTTCCTCAGAGTGAGTATGCATTTTTGGAAAAATAGCCTAGATATTATCCACAATGTGTTGGAAAAATGGTCGAAGCTTGATCCACCTTTTTATTTTCCCTCTTTTCTTTCTTCTAGTTATTGCCATTGCATGATCACGTATCTTTTTTTGTTGCAAATCATTCACCTTCTGCATGTCTGTTTGCACCTATGTTGGTTTGACTTAGGATCTTAGATCCTGGGGGCTTGATTACCTCCTTCATCTTTTTCATCCTAGACCATCCGCATTGGTACAATTGAACTCTTCTTGAATGTCTAATTTAGTGTGAGTTTGAAGCAAGTTCATCCTCTCACTAAAGTGGGAGCTAAATGTTGACACACAAAAAGTAACCCTTCTACTTTTTCTTCCTATTTAGGCCCTCATGATTTTGGCTTAATTTTTCCTTTATTTAATGATGTGAGGTGTTTCACATATCCACATTAGGTCTTGGACCCTAGCAAAATGAAAAAAATGCATTTCTTGTAAAGGTGTTGTAAAGTGTTGTAAATGACTTTCATGCTTTTCTATACTTTTATTAAGCATCTAAGTCTAATGGACCTATCTTTCCCCTAATTCAATGTTATAAAATGTATTCTCACACTAATCTAGAAGGCTTGTAAATAAACCTAATTCTAATCTAGTGTTGTAATGTGTCTTCCACATTCACATTGGATGTTGTACCTCTCTAGGCTATGTGGACCTCATTTTAATATTTTAAAGTGTATTTAATCACACTTTCACATTGAAATTTGTGTCCCTAGCCCTAATTACCCTTTACATCATCATTTATAGTCCCCATATGGCCACACATTGTGCATATTGAGGCATAATTTGATCAAAGACCCAACTAGAACAGCATAAAAACTAAAATTCTTCATTCCCTGACAATCCAGCTAGCAAAAGAGCCCCTGTGGGACCAAGTTTCCCATCTAGGTGAATTATTCCCATCCAAGTGGGACTAAGTTTCCCAGCTTGGTGACTTAGTCCCATTTGGGCTATTTTTGAGGTTCGAGCGGGAAAAAATAGATTTAAGTTTAATTTTCCTTCATGTCGACCTTAGGGATCAAATTAATAGGAAAATTAGGTGGATTTCCTATAAATACAAGCTGCTAAACCCTAATTCATAATCACTTTCATTATTCATTCATCATTCATCATGTTCTCAAGTCAAGCAAGCTAGGGTTTTAGCATTTTAAGTCATCAAGATAGCTTTCTAAGGAATTCAAGGGTTGATTCTTCAATCATTGCTACAAAAGTTCAAGATCTATCATCATGGAAAGTTTTTAATCCCTTCATTTCATGTTCATGCTTCATCTTATTTCTTCATTTGGTTTAATTACATAAAATGGGTTTGACCAAGGCAAACCCCCATGCCCTAATCTTCAACATTTCTCTCTCTCTCTCATTTTGTGTTTGTAGATTTAGGTATCTTGAAGGCTTGGAGATCATTGAATAATAGGTTGAAAACTTGTTGAAGGAATATCCTTGTTAGCTAAGTCAAAATATCCAAAAAAGGTCACTTATAGCCTCAGAAAGTAGAGTTTCAGAATCAGACACCTGGAGGAGCAAAAAGTGCTCACTAAGAACTTCCATTTCCACTTTCAGATTTTCAAAAAATCCAAAGTGGACTAAGTTTCCAATAGTGGTAAATTACTCCCACTATACCTATTTTCAGAAGTTTCTATAGATTTGGATACCCATTTGGATGAAATGGGCTTCGGTGCAGTTTTCCAGATCTGGGACTAAGTCACCCAGAATGGCGTAAGTGTCCTGGCAATAGGTCACAATTTCAAAATTAGCAGCATTTATAGTCTACATTCCAATCTACAACATATTCCCAGGTGCACCTCTTCAATTTCATTCATTCATTTTATTGTTTGTTTGCATTTCTAGACCTTTGTGCATATCACAATGTGTTTTCAGACATCTTGCATTTCTTTCTTTTTCATGAAATAATAGATCTATTTTATCAGTTTTATACATTTAGGACATTAAATTTAGGCATATTTTATTCATACTTTCATCATTTTTGAGTGGGGACATTTCCCATTTTGGCCTACCTCTCTCCTTTTAGGTGGAAAACCCTAGAAGTGTTAGAGAATCTTGTGGTGCCAAAATCTTTGTCCATAGTTCATTATGGGGTTTTCATTTAATCCCTCTTTGATTATGTTGAAAATGGGAAGCTATAAAAAATGGAGATATTACATCAGAAAACATCTCTAATGGCTTCATTTGTTGCCGCATTTATAATCTTGTCCCCCCTCCTTGTACTAATAGTAAGAAATTTGCTTGGAATTGCAAAAGGGATCATGTCTTAGGAGTTATTGCAATGCATATTGATGTTTCCACTTTGAATGTTATTGATCATTTTGAGTGTCCTCATACTCTTTGGACTAAAATTTGAGAGACACATGGAGATCTTGATACTCAGCCATTCCTAGATGATCTTGTTTCAGATTGTCTTGTGCCTCTTCATTTTTTAGATAGGATATCCTATGATGGTAATACTATTCGGGAGTTTGATTATTTTGAGTACTTTGAATCTTTAGATGAGGACGACAAGGTTTCTTTAGATAATCCTTCTCCATCAGAGACAGTTGATGTACCTTCATCTTCATTAATTCATTGTACAAAGTCATTGATTGAGTCTCTCATCATTCCTATTCAGTAGGACCATCACTTTATGTTGGTGATTCATTGAAAAATTTTGGTGATTCATTACAATAAGTATCTCATTTTCTTCCTAATTGGGATTCTTATTTATCAAACATTGAATCCTTGTTTGTGGAGTCTCACATTTAAGATTTGGAGGAAACATCCGAGGGGGTATATCTCTTCTTTGATGACAACCATTGCACAACTATTTTCAAACCATAATTTTCTTTGGATCTTGTTCAACATTAGTTTCCACATAGTCCAAGTTTTTCACCTTCTTCTTTGATTGGGAATGTACCTGATTTAATTATGGCATCTTCATCTTCCTTGGGTGAGGAGACACATGAGAATAATTTAGAGACATCATCATCATCCATATTCATCCATCCTTCCTTCAATTCCTATTCAAAATGGGAAGCATTCCTACATTTGTACTTAGTTTTGTTTCTTCCAAAATGGAAACAAGTTGCTTGTCAACATTGTATCATGTGAGGAGACACATGAGAAGATTTTAGAGACATCATCATCATCCATATTCATCCATCCTTCCTTAAATTCCTATTCAAAATGGGAAGCATTCCTACATTTGTACATAGTTTTGTTTCTTCCAAAATGGAAACAAGTTGTTTGTCAACATTGTATCATGTTTTGTCTTCAGAAACTTACCATTTTTTTAGGTGATTATCCATTATGGGGGGATATATACTCTCTCTATTCCTCTCTTATGGGGGGATATGGATTGTATTATATTCTTTTGATGGATGTAGCTCTTGGGGTGTATTGATATTGAGACCTCCATACATCACTTCTATGACTTGTACATGATTTGCATCATATCTCCTTTTTGGAGAGTAGTTTTGTCCCATGAGGTTTTCTCCTTCTCTGTTTGTGAGAGATTATTTGTATTGATTAGTTGTACATCGGTACCTAACATTTTTTTTTGTCGAGAACCATATTGCATTTACATCGTATGCATAATAACTCCACTCCCTAAGTTGCACTTATGGGGGGTGTTAGTGTGAATGGGGTTATTTCATAACTAGTTCTCAGTGAGGACCTATTCACATTATTATAAGCTTATTTAGGAGTTAATTTTCCTAGGTGTAATTTCTAGAAACTAGTTATAATGGGACTATGTCTCATTAATTAGCTTATAGTTATCTATGCATTTAATATTTCACTTATGCATTAGGAATTTAATGTTTGCATCCAAGGTAGTTATCCTACCTCCTCTCACCTTTTTTGCATAAACAAGGTGCTTGAACATTTGTAGATAATCTCATGATATCTCATCATATTCTAGAGATTCTAGACTAATTCATCATAGATCATCATTTGATCAAATTGTCTTCTTGCTCATGTTGAAACAATTTCTTGTTCATGTGCATGGTGTCTTTCTTGGTTTGATCCTTTGAAGTGTCCACAACTTCATTTGGGATATTTTTCATTCATATTTCAAACAATTTTATTTGAAAGATCTAAATAATAAAATTTGAGATGCTTTATCATGATAACTATGTAACAACTATTGAGCTGGAAACCTAAGAGTAGCCAAAAATATCCCCTGTCAAAGGAAGAATGCAGTGCCACAAAAACATTTGAGGAAAAATATGATTTGATCATCTACAAGCATCAGTGAGTGATATGAAGAGGGAACTGACATCTATGATGCTTGGAGAGGACCAAAATGCTTAGAAATCGTAATGCACTACAAATATTTCATTCTCAACACCGTAGGATCTTACCTAATGAAATTTGGGCTACATGGCACAGTGGTGGGATTTTCCTCAAAACCTTTTTGAGCAGCTTGGTGATAACCTATGGAGTGGCCATGTGTCTCCCCTTGCTCCCAAAAGTGATACAATTTTTAGAAGTCATGTAGCCACTACATGGCATATTTTGCACGCTTTTGGAAAAAAAGTTAATTGCGACCTCTAGGAAAGTGCATTGATATGACACATGGTAAGGGATGATAGTGAAGAACTTGAAGATAACAAAAACAAAAAAACCCATGAGGCTAAAAGCTGAAGAAAACCTATTAAAATATTTAGAGCGCGAGAAGGCTCTAACCAAAGAAGCAAAGGAAGAAAGAATGGTAGGTGAAAAACTTACCTACAGTGTGGTAATTGTGGGAGTTTGTGAAATGAAGCTGACCTCTTCGTCATATTTTTCCCTAGACTTCCTAACATCTAATGTTTGGGTTCTCCTTCTCTTCGTGGGCGGCTTGTTTTTTGCAATAAATTCTTCCACCGCTAATCCTAACAAACCTTGAGCTCCTTCAAAAGTCGGGGTTATCCTTGTAGACCTTGAGGTTTGTATTGACCTTGTTGAAGCACTAGTGGATGATGATGATTGTTGATCTCTAGGTTTTCATGGATCCTTCTCCTTGTGGTTTCTAACATCTTCTTGCAGAGGCAACAATTCAAACCATTCACCCAAAATTGATCCTACCTCTCCATAATATATTTCCTCAAAAAATTCTTCAATAGGGATGGCCTCATGCAGGGCGCTCAGTTGTTTGATCTCTTGTTGGTACTTATATAGCTCGGTCATCTTCCTCTCCAACCAATTTTTCTTCTTCAATTGAGGCCCAATTTTTTATCAATGGGGGCATCTAGATCAATCTCCTTTAGAATTTGATAAAAATAAATCCATTGGGGTCATGTAGATGGTAATCAAAACAAGATAACATGTAGAACTTATGTGTCCTATGGTGGGTTTTTCTTTTCTTCCCAATATGGATGCGGTTCATGTCTTAAAGGCATGCACTCGTCTAGATCATACTTCCACTTATCAAAAATGAGGCTAAGGCCAAGATGGGATAACTTACTAGCCAATACCTTCTATGCCTCTCTTTTCTCAAGTACTACAATACATGTACCCAATATGATAGGGGGCTTATAAAGACATGCATTTTTTATTCTCACCCCATAGATTTCATCTACAATTGACAACTATTGGAGCATTTCAAGGGAAAGATTCTTCTCCATCACACAAGTAGGTAGCCTAAAAGGATCCTTTGTAAACCCATGCATTCTTACAAAATTAAAATTTGGCCCACAAAAATAGTCAAATGGAGGTCAATGCTCGCTCATCCAGTAAGATGCTCATATGAAAACTTAACATGACAGTCTAAATGATACAAATCTCAAACGATAGGTGACAAGAAACATTAAGAAAATGCATAATAATCTTCTATGCTTAAAATCACGAGTCTATACAAAAATTGGGTTCACTCTACCTGAAGTATCCTTAGTCTCCAAAGCCATATTCCTTCTAAAAAACATAGGGTTCTAATGTAAAATCAAATATGCAAGAAAAGAGGAATACCTGAACTTGTAAGTATTGTTCTATTCCCTTAACTGCTTGAGCATTTTCTCTATTATAATCTCCACAAAGTCATATCTGAAAAACCCTTTTTTGCTTCCTAAGTTTGGAAACGACACCCATCTAGAATTGGTGTACATCATCATTGTAATCTAGGCCAAAAATAAGAGCTAACATCGAGAGGACATCCTACAAGTCTGAGTTAAATTCATTGCATGTCAAGGGGAAAGGAGGTACCACAATCCATTTCTCACATTTCATCTCATGATTGAAAAAACATAACTAGTCCTTGTGCTCAACCCAATATTGCTCCATTTGAATTCTTGAGAAAAAAATTATTGTGGGGTCAGAAAGGATGCATAACATATCTTTAACAGTTTCTTCATTAATGACGACCTTAAACTTTTTACCTCTAATAACACCAACATCTTTATCAAATTTTGTTGCACACATATACACTAATTCAGGACATACATGTACCTAAGGCACTATATACTATGGAAGTCCATAATTCCAGAGCCAAATGCTAAGAGATTCGAGATCTCTGATTTTTAACTTAGCTACCTTCCTTTGGAAAGTTCCCTCTCTGAGGCTTTTAGGGTTTGCATGCAATCGAGAATCATAGATATTGTTAGTAAAATACTTGACCAGTTTTGGGTCGATGGGGTGACCATGCTTTATGAATTTGGTGTTTAATAAACATCATGCCTTTGGTATGAGTGCATTGGCGTAGGGATTTTCTTTGAAAAACATAGACATAGCCCAAAGTGGACAAAGATATTTTAATGCTCCTACTAGATGATGATGCTTTCACTACCATTTTTTTTATTACTAGAGAACCCTTCCTTGAAAATTGCTTCTACAGAAAAATACCTTAACTTATGCTTTGAGATTACAAACTTGGAAAAATTATCATTTTTAACCACTCAGTTATTACCCACCTCTCACTAAAGATGTACTTGGAATAAATGCAAATACCAACATGGTGCAGGGGCACCATTAATCAAGAATTGTCAATTGAAGTTGCTAAGGTCTAGGCTTTAGATTTTGGGATATTTTGTCTAAATAAGGTCAATATGACCAGTTTGATGTTAAATTAGTCATTTGAGTCATTTTTAGGTGTCTAAGGATTCATTAGTGTAAATTTTGCAAAGGTTACATTTTGTTACAAAATTGTTAAATATTAAAGTTGCAAAATTGCATTCTAAGGGAATATGAACAATCAAGTTATTTCAAAGGGTAGTCAGGTGGCTGTAGGAGGTTTTTTTGAGGTAAATGTGTTTAAAAAGGATGAGACGCCCATTGGATGGTTGTTGAAGATTTTTTTAAAAGAATATCAAGCAATAAAACTCTATTTTCTTCTAATTTTCTATAGTTTTAACTATGCAGCGAGTTAGAAGAGGATTGTGCAATTTGTACATCAACTTCTTGATTCAAATTTTTTGTGGAATTTGTATTATATTGTTTCTTCTTTCATTTAAATCTATTGTGAAGGTTTTTCATTAGGTTTGATGCATTTTATCGTCAATTCTTCTACACCAGCCTAAACTTGCACATTTGAGGGTTTGTGAGTCAATAAAATGGAAAATTGACCCATTCCTCATATTGTGATCACTATGGCTTGAGAAATGGGTCTACACCATCATTAAATAAGTGTGGGAATGGTGATTTTTTGCAAGGGAGGTCAAGAAACGTGTTGGGCATAAAGCCTTAGGTCTAAAAATTAGTGTTTTCCAAGTGGAATTTGGATGTTTTGATGTGTCAACTTGAGTTTTATGTTGGAGAAGCATTATTTTATGTTGAATTAAGTTTGAGTAGACTATTTTAGACCTGTTTGGGGTGGTGATAAGTTTTGTAAAGATTTGGAATTTTATTTTTCAATAAACCCTAGGTTTTGTGAAGGAAAAAGAGGGTTTTGTAAATAGGCATAAGGGTGAGTGAAATTTTGACTAAAGATTGTGGAATCCCTGGTTTGAACACCTAAGAATTTCTGCCCAATTGAATTTGTAGAGTTTTGGAAAGATTAAAGTGAGTAGTTCCTTTGCAAAAAAAGGCTAATTTGAGTCCTAAAAGGTGTTAAAAGCCTGATTTGAGTAAGTTGAGTAAAAAAAAACTTTGGTGATTTGTTGATATGTTATTTTTTGGAAAATTGGGTCCCTAAAATTGGTCAGGTCTTGAACTGAAAGGAAGTGATTGTGAAATTTTACCCGATTGAGTGGTTTCCCTATGCTACAAGGGAAAGAGTGGATTTTGATGAAGTGATAAGATTTTGATGAGATTGTGATCTGATAGTTGTGGTTGTAGGTTGGAATTGTGTTTGGTTGATTACAGGACCTCCCCTAATTGCATTACAACATAATTAGCCTTTTGAGATGTTGCTGTGTTATAGTTTATTTATGTAATCTAAATGAAAACAAAACACTAAATGAAACCTTAATCTAAAGACATTTAAATAAATTCAAATAAGCAAAATTCCTTCAGAGTCATTCCATTTTCCTCTATCTACAGTGATTCTTTTGAAGCTGTTGCTCTCAGATTTGATATAAGCTCCTCCAAATGGCTGCTGTAGAACGAGTATACAAATGAAAACTACTATTCTATATGCTGGTGGAGTGAAATTGTTAACGGATATGGACAGGGGCTATGATTATGTACAGGGGCTGTGAATGAAAGATATCATGATTCTATTGCTATTGCTATGATTCTAATACTATCTAGGCTATGAAAGTACTCTATGAATGCTATGAATGCTATGAAATTTGCCTATAGTTATTTTGCTGAAAGCTTCTATATGATTTGGAGCTCCCGGCAGTTGTATTTATAGATTTTTGCAGGCTCCATCCTGGCTGGCAAGAATCTACGGCTGTAAGATTGTCTGGTAAGTTTGAATGGTGAGAGATGGAGAGGTTGAGAAGAAAATGGGGGAGGTTGAGAGGTTGGAGAGAAGGATGGATTCCTGTCTTCAACCCACGGGAACAAGCCTGCACAGAAACAGAGAAATTTAATTTTCTGTTTTAACCGTTTGCTTCCCGAGAGTTGAAGATAAATCCCAAATTAAATAAATAAATACATTTTTTTAATTTTATTTATTGCATTTTGATTTTTGATTTTTATACTATGGAAGATTTAATTAAATATTTTGTAATATTTAATTATGATGTGACTTTAGAAGAATATGAAATATTTAGAAGAATTAATTAAATATTTTATGAAATATTTAATTATAAATAGATATATGAATCGAATTAGAGGAATTTGAAATGATTTTTAAGAACGAATATTTAAATTGGATTAGAAGAAATAATTAAATATTTTGGAATATTTAATTGTAAATGATATTTAGGAGAAGAATAATATTTTAATCTTTATTTTAATAAGATATTCAAATGAAGATTATTGATAATTAATATAAATAAATAGTAATTTTTATTTAATTAATTAAGAAATGAATACGAAAAGATGATTAAATAAACTTATTTATTTAATCAAAATATAGAAGAATGAAGAAATATAAATAAATTATTTAAATTTATTTATACGCAGATAGAATTCGAAGATTTTAATTAAATATTTAAAATATTTAATTAATTACCAGTCAATGTGATGTGACCATTTTAAGGTGTATACATTTTGCCCCTCTTTGAAGTGATGTGTTTTACGCATTGCTTCAAAGAATTTTGAATTTTGCCCCAAATGTTAACTGTCGAAATAATGATATGTATATGCCCCCGCGAACGATGAATCGATAAGATTTTGAATTTTTGTAAATTTTTTTTTTTTGATTTTTTATGATTTTTGTAAAAAATTTCAATTTTTATGATTTTGAAGATGTTGATTCATCGTTCGAAACTAATGATTTGAAGAAATTGACCCGAAGAGATATGAAATGAAAATTTGATGAAGAAATTGCCCCTGCTATGTGAAAATATGATAAAAATGCCCCAATTTTACCATTATATAGGTTAAAAATGTCATTTTCCATGTCATTTTCAATTTTAACCTAGTAAAATTTTCAAATATTGAGCTCTGAGTTGATAATCATGGCACTTCCAGTTCACCAGCACCGTTTCGAGCGTATCCGACGACATCAGCGGCCAACGCACTACGGACCTCCGGTATGTGTCTCGTAAATCCATGTCTCTCGAAAATTTTGTTTTTGCGCACGTTTTCAATGTTTTAGTATACAAAATTGAGTTTTAGCGCCCTTAAAGGTTTTTGTAGCGCATACGATTCTTTTCGTAGCGCATTCAATATCGTAGCGCCCTTGAGGTGTATCATAGCGCAATTATTATCGTAGCGCCCTTGATGGATTTCGTAGCGCATTTGATCATTTGCGTAGCGCATATGATTTCATAGCACATTTGAGATTTATTGCAGCGCCATTGACAAATTTTGTAGCGCAAAATATTTCATAGCGCATATGATTGATTTTGTAGCGCTATTAATATGTTTTGTAGCGCATTAAATTCTATAGCGCTGATGATAAATTTTGTAGCGCATTTAACCAATTTTGTAGCGCCTTTGATTTTATGTTGTTGCAAATGATAAATTTGTTTCCAAAGTTGTTGGAGAACAAATAGTAGCTGATAAATTTGCTTTTAAAGTTGTTAAAAACAAATAGGACAGATAAGTTTTTTCCTAAAGTTGTTAGAAAGAAACTTGATGTTGATTATTTGCGTTCCATGATGATGAAAAACAAATAGTTTGATTGATTCGTTTGCTTCTAAGGTTGTTAAAAACAAACATGATTGTGATATTATTCACATTTCATAATGATAATGAAAAACAAATAGTCTGATATTCAGTTTTGGATTGATACATTAGGATGATTTGATATTGATGTTGCTTTGATGATGTATGTGAACAGGAGAGACTAGGTGTCTTGCAGTTACGAGAGACTTTTCCGAGCACATGGACATTGATTCCACATTTGTTACAGTCAGATAGAGATGTGATTGATGCTTGCGGCTTGAGTTCATTACTTGATATGCCCGAGGTTCGCCTCAACAGGGCCCTATTGACAGCACTTGCAGAGAGGTGGCATAGCGACACCAACACTTTTCATTTACCGACAGGCGAGATTACAGTGACCCCCGAGGACGTATATCACATCCTACGGATCCCAGTGATGGGAGAGATAGTTGTTTTTGATAGACGAGAGGTTGGAGGTACTCTTTCTTTGAGACAGATATTCAGAGATGATCAAATTGCCAGATACTTCATCCCATGAGGTGAGATTATAGATACCTATCCACCATTACCAGCTATGCTTGCAGGATTCATTGGAGGTGTATTGTGCCCCGACCATAGGTCGAAGGGGTTTGCGATTGGATGGGGTCATCTTTTGGAGAGTATGGTGATGCAGGGGACACGGTATGCATGGGGTACATGTATGCTAGCCCACCTATATGACGAGCTACATCATATCGTATATGGTAGAGGTCAAAGTTTTGCTGTTGGGTGCTCATTACTACAGATATGGGCATGGGAGCATTTTGCAGTTTTACGTCCATTGACCCGAGGACATCGACCAGCTAGTCGAGCATACAGATGGAGATATGCGCATATTATTGCTCAGCCGAGACTGGGCAAACTAGTATATTGGCAGCAGCTATTAGATAGTTTGGACACAGTATGCTGGAGGCCATATTTGAATTGTGAGCCATGGCCAGAGGATGCGAGGGAGATGCCTTTTGTATGAACTTCTAGATTTTTGATTGGACAGACTACATGGATTATTGAGAGATTTCTTGCTGGGCGAGTATTACGACAGTTTGGTCGGATTCAGGGCATGCCCGTTGGTTCAGCCATTTATGCACAACGACAACCAGAGCTTGCAGTGTGGGGCCCATAGATTTCTTATGAGGCAGCGGTGGCAGAGTTCACCAGTTTAGGAGCACAGATGTGGGATTACCGGGTGGATGTTCTTGATGCAGGGGCGACACCAGAGTATGTACAGTATGTCCTAGAGCATCCACCACCACGTATGTTTGATCCTGATGAGGCCATTGCTCCTATTATTGCTTAGAGACGTCGACAGAGGGACTCAGAGTCAGGAGATGATGATTCAGAGGACAGTGATGATGATGAGAGTAGTGGAGATGATGACTAAGATGGAGATGATGGTGGTGATGATAGGGGTGGAGATAGAGGTGGCAGGAGAGGCGGTAGGAGAGGTGGCAGAGGTGGTAGAGGAGGCAGAGGTGGACCACGGATGAGGCACACTGACCCATCCCCTTCCGTAGATCCAACTGTAGCAGGTCAGATATCATCTCTACAGAGTACAGTATAGAGCTTGCAAGCTCAGCTATCACAGGCACAAGCCTTGATTTCACAGTTGCAGGGTCAGGTGACTTCGATTACTGCTGAGAGAGATGCAGCTAGACAGCGTGGTGAGCAGGCCATTGCCTTGGTAGATAGCCTACAGAGAGTAGCAGGTAGCACTTTGCCAGGTGACATGATGAGGGAGGTTACCAGAGCCACACGAGAGGCAGAGTTTTATAGGACTAGATATCATGATGCGGTTCCACCTGAGTAGAGAGAGAGCTACACTCAGTCACGATCTACTCATGGTCGCTCTCGTACTACTAGCAGGGGTGTGACACAGCCATTACCCCCTAAAGGGCCACCAGGGACAGGCGGAGCAGGTCCATCAGGGGCAGGTGATACAGGTCCATCAGGGGTAGGTGGTACAGGTCCTAGGCCAGCTCCATCAGAGGATAGCTCTGCCTAGTGCATTGTATATGATTTTTTTTCATTATATTCTGTTGAGACATTTTGTATACACCGTGAGATGATCACATTTTTGATGATTTGATATCTTTTGTAGTTGACATCCTTGTACATTTTGACATTCATTTTTGAGATATATGAAATGCAGCGATGATTTTACATGATATATGATGTATCCATATGATGTGTACTATATGATGGTTTCATAATTTATGATATTTATATACATGATTGTATGAGATGAAATTTATTTGATGAATGAATGTATGATGTATATGATGTATGTAATCTATGCTTTTTATGATTTTTTTGATGCAAATATATATGAAAAATGTATAAAATGATGTTTTTGTGAATGTCAAAATATACTCAGTCATGTATTTGAAAAGATATAAACATTTGATTCTTTGCCAGCTTTTAGAAATCTATAAATGCAAAATGTAGATTCTAACATGAATGCAATCTATACTAACCATGCAGGACATTCATACAATATTGCCATTTGGAGAGCTTATTCATGCTTTTTATATCATCATAGAGCTTTGAAATGTTGAAAGTTAATACAAGCATCAAAGGGTATGTTAGCACCAATGATGACCTGAGTATTGCTTTCATGATTTTTGATATAGCAAGTTAATACAAGCATCTAGGTATAATTGAACCGAGATGACCTGAGTAGTGCTTGCATAAATAGACAAGAGTTAATCCTTTTCCCATGCAAATTCTGAAATGTCATCCATGATACATAGTAGAGCATGTCTCGTGACCAATTTGCATAGTACTAATGATTTCCTTGCAAATAGCAGACAAAGAAAATTCATACTCCTTCCTTGCTTTTCTAGTTCAGTACATCATCGAATCGCTCCAGAGATGATAGAAAATCAAACAACCATTCAAATCCTGCTTAAAGTATTTCAAACATTTATTCAGATTAAGATCATCCAATTTGGTTATCATCATTGATATTCTCATTTCTGGTGTTGTTTGGATCATGTTGTTTTGATTTTCATTGGTATAAACATGTTTGTGATTGATTTGATATGACAATGTTTTTTGTGTTTTGTCAATCTATTATTTGTCTATTTTGTGATATTCTGAAAGCTCGTTGCCCCTCTCTTGTTTGTTTCTGCGTTTTGCCCCCAGTGTAAACACAACCTAAAGATAAAAGATATGTACAAATTTCATCAAGCCATGATAAAACCTAAAGATTCCCACTACATGATATGGACAAATGAAAGATATATACAAATGAAAGATGTGGATGGATGATACCGAAAGTGAAAACAAGACATAAACTAATAAATGGAGGAGCCCATTTTGATTACAAGTAACGCCTGTTTGCCAGGTTTTCACTAGTTTTTATTGCACTTTTTCAAGATTTTTCTAATTTTTATTTTATTTTATTTTATTTTATTTTTGACTTTTTTAGGACTTTTTATGATTTTTTTGATTTTTTCAGGACTTTTTATGATTTTTTGATTTTTAGGGACTTTTTATGATTTTTTTTTTTTTTTATTTTTGAGGACTTTTTATGATTTTTTTGAAGTTTTTCAAGACTTTTTAGATATAGAACTTCTTGAGATGAATACTATTGATTGGCTCTTCAAAGCGAGGTCCCCTAAATTAACGGATAAGCGGTATGCACGAGAACGTCATTTGCTACAATAACAATGGATATTAGTAATTAGGTTCAAATTTACCTTTCTTTCTCTATCTTAGCGATTAATTTTTCTCTCAAAACTAAGTCCACCCACTTGAAATGCATTGATTTAACTCTGTGATTATAACTTCTGAGACATAACTTGTTGATAACCTTTCAAGTCCCGGTGCATGTTGAAGCGTCTTTCATCTAGCAGTTCTAGTTCACAGTGAGAAACCACAGTAGTCTTCATCTTATCAATGCAAAGTGAAACCCTAAGCAAGGTATTTCAATTTCTAATGGTAAAATTATACGCTCCATGGAGACTCTAAAGCATATGAACAGCTCTTGTTGGTGTGCAGACATTGGTTCTATATACCCACAAAGGCTGGGTTGGAGTTGAACCAATCCGTCAGTCATTTTATATCTTCTTCAATATCTTCAAGATGGTTTTGTTAGAAATACGCCCATCCATTACCTACATGGATAATAAGGTGTGAGAACTTTGTGTTGGATGTAGAATCTTTCACAAAGGATCATCAACATCTGATTCTTAAAAGGCCTTCATTATCAAGTATGATAAATTAGAATTCCATATCCTACAAATAATGTAATTTAGGATAAATGAAGATATTTGTTTTACAGGTCTTATTGTTAGAGGAACAACTTCAATCCATTTTGTAAAATACTCCATAGCTGTGATGATAAATTTATGACCATTTGACGATGAAGGATGTATTTTACCAACAAGATCTAATCCCCATTGAGAAAAAGGCCATGTCGAAATGAAAGGTTGCAGTTCTTGTGCAGGTGGATGAATAAGATTCCCATGGATCTGGCATTTAGAACACTTCTTGACAAAATTAAAAGAATCTTGCTCCATGGTAGGCCAATAGTATCCCATTCTGACAAGTTTCTTGGCTAAGGTCAAACCACTCGAATGGGTTCCACAAATACCATCGTGAACCTCTTGTAAGGCTTTTTCAGATTCGTCACGTTCAAGACATCTAAGTAGTGTACCATCAAGACCACGTTGATAAAGGATATTGGAAGTTAAGGTATAACGGGATGATTGGCGAATGAAATTCTGTTTTTGGTTGCGGGATAAATCTGAAGGCAAGATGTTATCTTTCAAATAGGTATAAGTCTTGCCATATAAAGGTGAATCTGAACTAGTCAAATGACACATAACTTGGGTTTCAAGATTATCATAGGTGGGAGAAAATAATTGTTCCACCAAGAATTCATACTTGGTTTGATCTTCTGATATTTGTAATAAGGAAGCAATGGTAGCCATTGCATCTACAGCTTTATTGTCAATCCTTGATATTTGTGAAAATTTGATTGACACAAAATATTTTTTATAATCATCCACCATGTTCTTGTATGGTAGCAACTTATCATCTTTAGTTTGATAATCATCATTAATTTGATTAATGACAAGTTGTGAATCACCATAGACTTCCAGCTCTATAATCTGCCATTCCAAAGCTATCTTCAATCCTATGAGTAATTCCTCATATTCAGCTATGTTATTTGTGCAAGGGAACATCAACCGATATGATCTTGAAATGGTATGTCCTTCGGGTGTAACAAAAATAATCCCTGCCCCCGAGCCATATTGTGTATAAGATCCATCAAAGTATAATGCCCATGGTCTCTGAATTGTTGCTGTAAAGACATCTGCATCAGGAAACTCAATGTGCATTGGATTGTCTTCTTGTAAAGGAGCTTCGGCCAACTAATCTGCAATGACCTGTCCTTTAATGGCTTTTCGATCTACATAGTGAATGTCAAACTCACTTAAGATCATTACCCATTTTGCAAGTCTTCCTGTTAAAGTAGCTCGGCTTAATAGGTATTTCAATGGATCAATCTTTGTTATCAACTTAACTGTATGAGCCAACATATAATTTCGCCACTTTTGAGAAGCAAACACTACTGCAAGACAAGCTTTTTCAATGAAACTGTAGTTTAACTCATGTCTTGTTAAGGTTCTGTTGATATAATATATGGCCCTTTCTTTACCTGTAGAGTCTTCTTGTGCTAGCAAATGCTCCCAAAGATATACATTCTTTGAAATATAAGTATGGTGGCTCTCACGGAATGGGTGGAATTTGGTGGATCCTGCATAAGATATTGCTTTATCTGATTAAATGTTGCTTCACATTTGTCATCCCATTTAAATGGAACATTTTTATGTAATAAATGTGTAAATGGCAAGCTTTTATCTGCCAGTTGAGCTATAAACCTTCTGATGGACTGTAATCTTCTTTGCAAGGATCTTAATTGACTGATATTTCATGGTGGAGGCATGTCCATTATAGCTTGTACCTTTTCTGGATCAACTTCTATACCCTTCTCTGAAACAATGTACCCTAGGAGTTTTCCAGATGTAACACCGAAGACACATTTCTTTGGATTTAGTCGAACATTGAACTTCTCCATTCTGATAAATATTTTTGACAAGATTTCCAAGTGTTCATCTCGTGTATGAGATTTGGCAAGTAAATCATCAACATAATCTTCCATGAATGTATGCATCATATCATGAAAAATAGTTGTCATTGCTCTTTGATAAGTAGCTCCAGCATTCTTTAACCCGAATGGCATTACATTCCAGCAATAGGTACCCCAAGGAAATGCGAATGCTATTTTATCTTGATCTTCTAGTGCAATTTTTATCTGGATGTATCCTGAAAATCCATCCATTAATGAATACATTGCATGGCCAGCAGTTAAGTCAACAATCATGTCTATGTTGGGCAAAGGAAAATCATCTTTGGGGCAAGCTTTATTTAAATCCCTAAAATCTGTACAAACTCTGATCCTTCCATCTGGCTTTGAAACAGGTACAATAATTGAAATCCATTCTGCATAGTCAATAGTTCGAATGAATCCAACATCCAAAAGTTTCTTTAATTCTTCCTTGACCAATAATGCAACATGTGGATGCATCTTTCTGAGCTTTTGCTTTACAGGATTTATCCCAGGTTTGATAGATAAATGATGCATTATCAGATTAGGATCTGACCCTGGCATATTAGCATATGACCAAGCAAAGTTAATTTGATTCTCCTTCAAGAATTCCATGAATTTCTGGACTTCTTCAACTGTTAATGATGCTGCAATTTGCAAAACTTTTGGCTGCTCTGCTGTACTTATGTTGATTGATTCTGTTGGTTCGATCAAAATAGAAGATCTTTCATGATAATACTTGGGAAGAGTGTCAAGTTTCTCATCCTTCAGTGCCTCATAAAGGTTTTCACTGTCAGATTCGCTCTTTATTTTTCTCTTGTTTTGATCTATCACTGCCATTTTTCGGTTTTCACCAATAGATCCATCTTTTATTTCATTTATTTTATAGCTAAGAGACTTGACACTCTCCTTATCAAAATCATGAGTATAAGATTCTTGAATGAAACAATTGTTTTCTTCATTTGAGGAACAAAGGAAAGTTATAATGTCTTCGTCATTACTGAATGTAGGAATATGGATAGGTGCGTCAATGTCCCAATCTATAAGTTCTGGATAAACTAAGGGCATAGGATCATTAGGTTGGGTAAGGTCTTGAATTGTCAAAGTCATGATATGGTTATCATTCTCATGGTAGACGAGGTCTATGATGGTATTCTCCTATTGATTGTCAATCTCGTTAGAATCTGATTCTTCCTCACTTGAGTCATGATCGCTTTGTAAAACAAAATCAAGTGGAGACCTTGAGCCTTCTCCTTGTACAAGAATAGGTGCATATTTGTGTATAGTATCAACTTGTTTATCCCTCCAAAATTCATCATTATAAATGGTGTCCCATTCATATTCATTAGAATCGGTATCTGAACTATTTTGCAATTGAAAAACTGATTCATGAGATTTATCTGACACGGATCCTCTTTCATGATTTAAGGATATCTGCTGTGAAGTAGATTATTCTTTATCTTTACCATATCCAAGTCCTGTTTTATCACTTGAATGCTTTGAAATAGGTTGAATTGGTTCCACAATTCCTTCTCTTTGTTTTCCTATAAGACCATTCCCTTCATAGCCCATCTTTTGCATGATAGCATATCCCTTACCATATTGTTCTTTAGGCAACTTAATGTGCAAGAGAGATTCATCTTCATCTTTGTATAGCAAATTTAGGATGTCCCTATCTTCAGCTTCTTCTTCAATGGTATTAGCTCTAATGAATTTCCCATCAAACTTTTTGATTGGCACGGAAGCTTGAGATGTAGAAGCGGTTGCAATCTTTTGATTTGATAAAGTTGGTAAACCATGTGATCTTGGAGAAAGAGGTAAAGTAGAAAGAGATAGTGAATATTCACCTACCCCTTTGTCTTTAAACTTCAACTTAGTATCAAAATTCTTTGTCAATTCTTGCAATTGGACTTGTAGATTGGAAGAAGAAACAACAAGAGCTTCTCTATTGTGTGGCACAAAGACATCTTGAGTTACTCTAAGATTTGAACAAGTTTGGGTACTATTTTAATCAGCTTGTATGGTTATTTCTTGTCCATCATATGGAAACTTGATACATTGATGATATGTTGATGGTACTGCTTGCATATCATGGATCCACAGACGACCCAAAAGTATGTTATAAGACAGATCTCGATCTAGAACCTGACAAAATGTATTCTTCACAACAGGTCCCACTCTGATAGGAAGTAATATTAACCCTTTAGAAGCTCTTTCTTCATCATCATATGCCTTGATGGTTATCTTCCTTCGTGGATCAATTTCATTTTCTGATATTCCCAAGGCATTTATTAATTTTAAGGTACAAATATTCAAACCAGCTCCTCCATCTATTAAGACACGTCTAATTCGATGTTTATGGATCATGACTTCAAGATAGAGCGAGGAATTATGTGGATGTGTCATAGAGGCATCATCTTTGTCGGAAAATGAAAGACAAGTGGGGGAAGATAAATGTCCCACCATGGCTTGAAATTTGTTTGCATCTAGATCAGTATCAACAGTTGTGTTTGCAAGAGCTTCTTCTAAAATATTCTTGTGTATGGGGGATATTTTGAGAAGTTCAAGAATGGAAATTTGAGCTGATGTTTTTTCTCAATTGATCAACCAGATTATACTGAGTTGGAGAAGAAATAGTTGTTTTAGATGAACTTCCTTTTAAAACAACCTTTGCTTGACCTCTTGTTGTTACATTAACCTGTTGATATTCTTGTTTTCCTTTGATTTTGATAACATTAATCCGATTATCATCTGTGTGAATGTGACGGATTATATTGTCTTCAACATTATGTATACTTTTGGCTTTGGTATCCGATGTTTCCCCTTTTTGGTAGTTTGGCAAAGGATCTTTGAATGCTTGATGATCATCATTGGTATGATGTCCCTCAATTGTAATGGTACCATTGTCAATTAAATCTTGTACTAGATTTTTCAAAGCTTGACAATTGTTTGTTCTATGACCTTTACATCGATGATAATTGCAATAATACGAGTCATTCCATGATGGTGGTTTAACTCGTGGCTCATAACCTCTTTGTGGAGGTAAGGTGATAACCTTATTATCAAGAAGCTCCTTGAGAGCAGACTCAAGAGATTGACCCAAAGCAGTAAAAGTCCGTCGATTTGAAAAGAATGAAGGTCTAGACGGATTTGATGTTTGGGCATTGCCAAGATTATTATTGAAATTACCACGATTTTGATTGGTATTTTGATTGGTCATGTTCTCTTGCTTGGAAATTTGTCCTTGTTGATTGTTGTTTCCTTGTTGAATTGTATTTCCTTGTTGAATTGTATTTCCTTGTGGATTGTTTCGTGGAGCACTTGATAAATTGAAAACAGATGGTCTTGTTCGTAAATTATTTGCATCCACTATACCATCATTAACAACATTTTTGTTTCTGTTCCAAAACCTTGTTTTATCGTTGTTGTTTTGATTTGATGTACTTGGATTATCAAGTTTTATCACTCCCCTTTTAACCAAGGCCCCTTCAATGGTGATTGCATTTTCAATCAATTTTTCAAAGTTATGAGGACAATGAAGGTTAAGCCTATAGCTTAATTCTGGATCAAGGCTATTGATAAAGATATCCATCTTTTCCTTTTCAGGAATAGGACGAGAATATCGTGCAAATAACCTTCTCCACCTTTGTAAAAATGTAGTAAAGGGTTCTCCTACTTTTTGTTTCACTTTACAAAGATCAAGCATTGTTATTTGGTGTTGAATGTTGTAGGAGTATTGTGAGATAAACTGATTTATCAACTCCTCAAAAGTTTTGATAGGTGGAGTGATTTTTGAAAGCCACTCCATGGATTGTACACCTAGACTTCGTGGAAATAATCGCATCAAGTAAGTATCGTCATAGGCGAATTCAAGACTCATGTTTCGAAAATCCCTAACATGGTCAATGGGATCAGTTTTTCCATTATACCTATCATACTTAGGAATTTCGCAATGTTTTGGAAATGGGATCATTTGAAGACTCCTATCAAATGGATAAGGAGATATGTCTTCCAAAACATATTTCTTTGTTGTACCTCCTTGCATTTCCTTTATTTTCCCTTGTAATTCTTTTATCTGTTGGTTAAGAGCACTAAAGTCATTAGGAGGAGTTTCAGGATTTTGTTTAATCCCTTCTATGTCAAAGGTGTGAGGCAACTTAGCTCCTTGATTAGCTAATGAAAGAAAATATTTTTCTTTGTTACGTTCTAGAATTCTTTCCATAAGAGTATGGAATTGGGGATCTTGTTCTGCTTCTTGAAGCTTTTCTTCTGTTAACTCATCAAGATTAAATGTTTCCTCTTCTTTTTCATTTCGGTCACCCATTTTACTGGTTGTGGTTTCTCCCTCATCTTTTTCCATTTGTTTTTGAGATCTCGTGAAGACAGGCATAGATTTATGTCCAAATTTTACTTACTTTTGATCAAAAGAGTGAAATAGTGCAATTTATGTGATATATATGAAAGTCAGGATAGAATGAAGATTCTATGACTTACACAAAATTTCTAATCTTGTAGCTTGTGTTGTTCCCTAAGTGAAAGGATGAAAATCCTGTTAGCGGGAATATAAGCAAAAGATCAAGAAAAGGATGATTTTGCACTTTATGAAATTTTGATCATGGCTTTGTAAAAGGATGGATTTTATGATAGATGCCTAATGTATTCTAAGTTCTCTATTGCAAAATTTGATTTGGACGAGTAGAATATTCGATTGCGGGTTGGGGAATATAACTGAAACGGATGCGTTGACTATGGTTATGCCTTTGAGAAAGGGCTCTTCTTTGAAAGTAAGCTTGTGAATACAAGGGCTCTATAGCATAATCATCTGAAAGACCTCTAACACAATCATGATACCTATGAAGAAAGGTTCTATATTTGAGTAAAACTTTTTGACTTTGATATAAGAATCGTTGCTTCTTCAATAATTTCTTGTGATTGAGGGGTTTCTTTGGCTTCTTAATCCTTTTGGAAACGGATTTCTTTACAAACTTTGTGGATTTCCAATCTCGTAACATGAGATTGATCAATATGATAATGAGTGTTTTGGATGATCTTATCTAAATTAATGTAGTGAAAACACATCAAACAAATTTTTAAAACAGTTGTCTTAAGTCCTATGCTAAACATCAAGTGTATAACCAAAATGTTTTTCAAAAAGTGTTTTAACGGGTTTTACACATGACAAGCACTTCAAACAGACTCACTCTTAGTTCTCAAGTAGGTCATCATAGCAATCAACAGCCCACATCTTAGAACTGCGTCGACTCACACAGCCATGTCACCCCCGAAAAGGGCGCCCGTGTTTTTTTCTTTTCCAGGTGCGTACTCAGAGTGACGGAAGTGGATACCGGATCCCCTGAGCAAACAATCCTTGGCAGTTATATGGTGAGTATCTTGGGGGTAGATTCTTCCCTCCCCTGCACTGTGATTGAAACGATGTTCAGAAACTGACTCGGTAAGATACTACACTAGGTTCGTAGTAAGGGTTTCCGTTCGGTGCGGCAAATGATAGACTCCCTCGAGAGACCTCCCTACCTTTAGAACAAAGGCTTTGGGGATGGTTATCAATGCACACTACCGTCAAAAGAGGGTTTCCCCAATTTTGCTTTAAATTTTAGAGTGGGGTGGAATAGCCTGGCTTTGGCTTGAACCCACTTGAGTCGTTCCTCTTGGGTGAGTACTTTTTCCCACAAGAGCAGGCTCTCTACAAGGTTTTAATAAAACTGTAAAATGCATAAAAGGAAATAGGTGAGTTTGGCATTTTGATCACCCAGTTAAGGGGAGAGCATAGGCCTATCACCGTTGAAGCAAAGCAAACAAAGGTTCAGTTTTTAAGCACCAAATGAAAATTTTCTAAACTAAGTGAAGATTTTGCTTCACATAAAAAGAAAATTCATTTTAAGCCCAAAATAAAAGATGAAGTGCCTACCCTAGGATTGCTTCATTTTACCTTAGATGACTACCCTAGGATTGGTTCTTTTTATGCTTAAATGACTACCCTAGGATTGGTTAATTTTATGCTTAGAAATTATTAACTGTCCGCGGCTGCGTCGGAATCAGTTAGACTAATCTACAGTTACAGATTACAGAATATACGGCCTTAAAAAAAAAATTGCGCTGCAACAGAGATTAAAGGCACTGCAAAATTAATTACAGGCGCTGCAAAAAGCTTTACGGGCGCTGCAACAGTTATTAAGGGCGCTGCAAAAAACTTTAGGGGCACTGCAAAAGATTTTACGGGCGCTGCAAAATGATTTACGGGCGCTACAATAATTATGAAGGGCGCTGCAACAGTCTTCAAATGCAGCTAATCTGGAGATGACATTCCCGAAACGTGTTGTCTGCGCTATTCCGCTATTTTTACCTGTAACCTATCAAAAGAAACTGCAAATAAAACATTAAAAAGGGGGCAAGTGCCCCACGGTGGGCGCCAAAAATGTGTTATGTTGTTTATTTATGTTAATCTAATTGAAAACAAAACACTAAATGAAACCTTAATCTAAAGAAATTTAAATAAATTCAAATAAGCAAAATTCCTTCAGAGCCATTCCATTTTCCTCTATCTACAGTGATTCTTTTGAAGTTTGCTCTCAGATTTGATATAAGCTCCTCCAAATGGCTGCTGTAGAACGAGTATACAAATGAAAACTACTATTCTATATGCTGGTGGAGTGAAATTGTTAACGGATATGAACAGGGGCTGTAGATTATGCACAGGGGCTGTGAATGAAATGTATCATGATATGCTACTATACTATGAAAGTGAATGCTAAAAAGGCTTATGCTATGGATGCTTAAGAGCTATTTGACTATAGTTTCTCTGCTAAAAACTTCTATATGATTTGGAGCTCCCGTCAGTTGTATTTATAGATTTTTGCAGGCTCCATCCCGGCTGGCAAGAATCTACGGCTGTGAGATTGTCTGGTAGTTTGAATGGTGAGAGATGGAGAGGTTGAGAAGAAAATGGGAGGAGGTTGAGAGGTTGGAGAGAAGGATGGATTCCTGTCTTCAACCCACGGGAACAAGCCTGCACAGAAACAGAGAAATTTAATTTTCTGTTTTAACCGTTTGCTTCCCGGGAGTTGAAGATAAATCCCAAATTAAATAAATAAATAAATTTATTTAATTTTATTTATTGCATTTTGATTTTTGATTTTTATACTATGGAAGATTTAATTAAATATTTTAGAATATTTAATCATGATGTGACTTTAGAAGAATATGAAATATTAGAAGAATTAATTAAATATTTTATGAAATGTTTAATTATAAATAGATATATGAATCGAATTAGAGGAATTTGAAATGATTTTAAGAACGAATATTTAAATTGGATTAGAGGAAATAATTAAATATTTTGGAATATTTAATTGTAAATGATATTTAGGAGAAGAATAATATTTTAATCTTTATTTGAATAAGATATTCAAACGAAGATTATTGATAATTAATATAAATAAATCGTAATGTTTATTTAATTAATTAAGAAATGAATACGAAAAGATGATTAAATAAACTTATTTATTTAATCAAAATATGTAAGAATGAAGAAATATAAATAAATTATTTAAATTTATTTATACACGACAGAATTTAAGATTTTAATAAATATTAAAAATATTAATTAATTACAGATAATGTGATGTGTCCATTTTAAGGTGTATACAATTTTAAGTTTTAAAATAATAGTACATCTAGTGAATTTTTAAAGTATGTAAATTTCAAACTTAAATAACTTTTGAAAAAACACACCAGAAATGGCTCATGCATAACAACTAATGATGGAGGAGCACTGGCCACACCTTGTGGTTGGTCGGTCATGGATACCGCATGATCTCCCTGCATAGATACAATATTGTTTCACACATGTGTGCAATTGAATTAAATTATATGGATAAAAATTAAAATATATAAATATAAGAAATTAAATGATGCAACTTTAAATTAAAACTATCTACATATATGCAATTTTCTAGAGTCAAAATATATTGGTTTACTTGAGTGTAAGGTGTGTCGACAAGTATAGTTGTTGACATAAAATAAATATGATTTAATTGAGATGACATCCTAAAGTCATACATTTACACCAAACACTTCAAATTAACACACACACACATATTTACACACACACACACACACACACACACACACACACATATATTTTAATGTTATTAAACATGAATTTTGTTACATGTACATGTTACACATTTCAAAATAAATTAAAATTTTGATACATGTTACATCTTAAGGGAGTTAATATTTGAAGGAATATTTAGAGAAGTGTGCATGTAAGAATATTGCTTGTATCTCCATCCCATGATTTAGTTAGTCCATATTGTTAGGAAGATATTGTTAGATAATTGATGAGATGCAAGATACATATGTGTAAGAAAATATAAGGGGGTTCATCTTATAAAATTTAATAAGTTTATATCCATGGGCGCATATGCATGCTTATTTGTACTTTATATGAATGAGATCTAATACGCTTGTTCTTGAATTCCATTAGGACATGGTAATAAAAGACATATTTATTTATTTCTCTTTATTTTTTTGTGTTAAAGACCTCAAGAGTCACCCTCCTAGGTTCTATAAATAGATTGAAGAAAAGTACTTTCGAGGCTATTCATATGAATTGGTCCAAAATTGTCCTATCCTTGTTAATGTGTCCTTTATGCATAAGGTATTTTTTTCTCTTGTCTTAGTTTGAGTAATGGCTCTAACCAGAGTTCCTAAAATTTTGAGAGCCAATATTGAGTACTTATATGTTATCAAAGAGGTAATGCCTAAATGGGCCCACAATATTGAGTAGATATTTAAGGATATGTGGATTCAAATTAGGTGGGGGATGCCAACAATAGAAGGTCTATTAGTGACCGTCAATTTTAGTGGTGCAATGAGTTGGATGAGTAACAAACATGTTATGGTTGCTTTATCCATTATAGAGGTACACTATATAACAAGTACAAGTGTTCTTGTAAATAGGCTATTTGGATTTTGAGACTTTGTTTAAACATTGAGATAATTGAAAGGATAGTTAGAGTTTATTGTTATAGTCAAAGTTCCATTAGCTAGGAAAATAACTCAACCTTTCACATGCAGATGAAGTATTTTGATTTTTAGTATAATTATATTCATGACATTGTGGAGGATAGGAGAGTGTTTCTAGAGAACATTGATACTTTAGAAAATATTGTAGATGCTTTGACAAATCTAGTTAGTACAGGGTAATTTAGATAGTATAGTGAATATGTGGGCCTCATGACCTTGAGTAGATAGGTCAAAAATTATTTTTGTTTCCCTTTACTCTTACAAGTATACTAAAACTAGGAGAATTTCGGGTTTAGGTATCCTATACCTTGCAACCTATTGTTCATTTCACTATTTAATTTGTATCTAGTTAGTGTTCCCTCATGGAAAAGGGTGTCCAATTTTGAGGTTGCATTCTTTCCTTGTGTAATGTAATATATGATGCATGCAAGAAGTTATAAGAGCATCTAATGTTATAGAGATGTGTAAGAACATATCATGAAATTATAAGATACATAAGAGATCTTATGACAATTTAGTGATACACATAAGAGCATGTAAGGATGCAATTGCATTATTGGCCTTAAATTTTAACCAACTTATGATGCATGTTATACTATGTCATAGAACACCTTTGAATAGACATGATGGAGCCAATATCCAATTCCCAAATTAGAAAGGTGGTTATAACAAATGCAAGAGAATATGCTAAAATAGCCTAAGACCATCCTTTGAAAAATGATGGTGGATTTTTTTCCATGGAATTTTGGTAAACTACTCTTAGCTTCTTTTTTAACTCCTTATATTTTTATGGTGCTTGAGATGGATGCTTATATAGTTGCATTGCAAGTAATATTATGTTACCAAAATATCTCTAGATCTATATATTGGTATAAAATATCCTATGAATGCTTGAGCTTGGAATTATATCATAATAGATGGTGTTATTTTGAATATAATCGGTTCTATATTTAGAGGTATATTTTTTTCTTGAAATATTTTTTCTAGGGTATAAGATTGTGTAATATTCTTTATGTTCATCATTTTTGTATGGTTATGAATGTTTTCTATTTACACTACTATCCCCTTATATTAATTAAGTTTCATCCATATTCATTTCAAATATGCAAATGTAGGGAGAAAATTGAATATCATTTGTAAAGTTTATAGTTACAAAATGGGGAATCATGATGCCATTTCCAATCTTTCCACCAAGGTTTATTGCACCTATCCCTAGTTTTGTGAAGCATTTATTTAAGAATAGAATAAAAAAATATTTGGAAGAATTCAAAATCTTGATTTAAGAGTTTAAATTTCATTTTGGCCTTAGGCCAATATAAAAAAATTATAGTGGTCTTTGAAAAAATATTTTGTGGAGTCTTACACTACTTTTGTGAAAAAAATTAATGAACAAACCCATGGATCTTTAGAAAGAGGTATATCCTAGCAAGTGATCACATGAGACCACCAAATGGAGAATTAATTTTGATTGATAATCCATTATGAAAATCATCTCTTTCCTTCAAATCTATGCATTGATAACTTTGCAATCCATCCATACGCTTTTATTACAAACATGACCTATATTTGAATTTGTTCCTTCATAATGAGAATAGATTGAAAGCCTAGATTTCTCCATATTTTATGACCATGAGGAACAATAGAATAAATATTAATGAAAAAACAAGAATTTCTAGGCTTTATTCTACTTTAGGGATCTACTAACCTACTTAGCACACAAAGTTAATCTAGTGTTGAATTTCAATAAGGCTAAGATTTATTGAATCATGAGGGAAGCAACAAAACTCTGAGACAATTGTATGAAAAACTTTTCCTAAATTAGATATCCATACAAATATATTAAAATATTCTTAAGATTTATTTAGGATAATTTGTGGGAATCCAAAAAGAATAATAATACACATGGGTAGCCACTAAATCTTTATAACAAGCCTAAACTTGTCTTGTTAAAGAAATAATTTTGGTGATTCAAAGTTGATTTCTTCTCAACATGGGTAATGGAAACTTTCAATGGATATGAGGGAAATATTTAAAATTATAAGGGATGATAATAAATCTAAAAATATTTCCTTGATCAATCCATCGCCAACCATTTAATTGAGCCAATTAGGATAAGGTAGAGAGAATTTTTATAACATTAAGTTTTCTACCATTGAATACTTGAACTAGAGCTTAAGAAAATGTATCCAAGCATTAAAGAGCCTATATGACATTATTCTCTTCTTCCAGAAGAATGAGAAATTAGTCATCTGCAAAGTGACCATTAATAGGTTGTTGGGGGATTAGGAAGACTAATATCGATTTTGAGAAATAACATTAATCAAAAGCTAGCCAATCCTTTTTAAGCCAACACAAAGAGTGTAGGGGGCAAGAGGACATCCTTGTTGCATGGAATAAAATAGCCCAAAAATGGAGATATATTGGCCATTGGCAGTATTTCAAGTAGAATTATTGTCAAAGATAACTTGAATAGACCATAGGAACTTTGGACCAAACATAGTATTTGTAGCATAAAAATTATAAAAAACCATTCAATATAGTCATATGCTTTTTAAAAATTAATTTCACCTGCCCCATTCAATTCCTTGCCATACAACAATGATATTACCAAGAATATAGCTAGATTCTATAAATTTAGATTATTCAAGATGGACAATGAGATGAAGAAAATTACTAAATTGAGAGAAAGGACCTTCATAATGATTTAGTAGGAGACATTAAGAAAAGAAATTGACCTATAGCTATAGATATCCTCTTGATCTCTAGGTTTAGGTATAAATTTAATATTTCCTTTATTAATATATTACTTTAAATTTTGAATGATAAAATTCTAGTTATATTTTAAATATTATTGTTAACCTATCTCATAAGGATTTCTAGAATTCACAAGAAAACCAATCATATCCTAGATATTTTTCATTTTCCATGGTGAATACTACCTCATGAAGGTCATCCTAGGTGAGAATTTATTAACATAGAGCATGCTAAGATGTGGAGAGTTTACATGAAACCACATTAACAAAATGTTGAAGAGTATTATCTTGTGTAGGAGAAGAACCTAGGGTTTGTATAACTTATTCATAATGTCATAAAAATCATAGGTAATGGTAGACAATTCAATTAAAATTAGTTGGACTTCTTTGACCAACTTTTAATTGACAAAGAAGCATGACAAGATCTCAAGTATTACAATAATTCCTTAGAAACTTTGTCCCTAATTTTAAACTAGTGAAGGTAGGTTTTTTTGAGCTCCCTTAGTATAATGATTATCAATAATTTTCTTTTGTTGGTGGATTTTTTCCACATGCAATTGTAGAGAAGGAGCAAATGGTTGCTCTTCCAACTTAATGGTGGAACAATAGAGCTTTGAGGTGGTGGCTTCATATGAGTGGTAGTTAAAACATGTCAATTGGCGCCCATAAATGTATAAAAAGAAAGAGGTATGTTTGACAATATTATTCCACTATTCAATTAGCCAATTTAATGTTGAAGATGTGGCTCCAAATTCCAAACAAGTCAAATATGGGAGATACTTGACTAATGATTTAGTATAGAAGCATTGAGGAAGAATTGAGTTTTATTTGTCTTGGACATATAAAACTACCATTCAATCAAAAGCTTTGATAGAAAGTGATCATAAAGGACATTTTTGGCAAAGGCTCAATTGGTAAAAGAAAAGAAAGATTGAACTAACAACATGGATCTATAAAGATATTTGAGAATTCTTTTAGATCTAGAGTAGAGATTATTCCACATGTGCCAAAAATATTGATTGTGAGGGAAAATAGTATTACGATAAAATGGCCTAATTTATTGTACATGTAGTACCAAGCTTCCATCTCATGAGTTTTCCTACATATAGGGAGATTACCACATTTTTATTATGTCACTTCCACCATATTTAATTCTTCTCAAAAAACCCATGTTGTAGTAAGAAACTAGTTAGCAATCCAATGCCAAAAAATAGATTTGTCATCATAAGTGTAAGCATAAATATTAATAATATCGAAGAAGTGATTATTAATATTGAAAATGGCTCGTAAATCCTTTTTGGTGGCTTGCATCCCTATTCCACTAAGTGTGATTATCATTTTTGAGAAATAAAAGTAAAGACACCACCACATCTTTATTCATGTTTGTTGCACAAAAAGTGGGTAGTTGGCCATTTTACATGATAAATTATAGAAATCAAAGCTAAAGTTTTTACCTCCTACACATAAAGAATTCCTAGTTTTGTAAATCTTTGTTAAGTATACAATAGAATGTAACTTTTGATCTCAAGTTCTATTAAACCTCAAACATTTCATGAAAGAAAATTTATGAAACATGGGAAACCAAAGGTATATCATTGTTATCAACCTCTTCAAGATTTTTATATCTGTTTTGTAACAACTCACTTTCCATCATGGGTTTATAACTTCCTTGCTAGAAAGTTGGTTTGAAATTCCTTCACTTATCTAGAACATAATCCATATCCTCCAAGCCTCAAATTGGCTATGAGAGTGCCTTGTAGTCACTTGAGGAGAGGAAGAAGGAACATTGGGAAAAAGAAAAATTCTAGTAAATTGAGGTTTACTCACCTCTTTGGAGGATTCCTCAATGTGGGGAGATAATGAAGCCCTTTTCCTTGTTAAAAGGATTTAAAATTAAAGGACCATTATTTATTTGTTGTGACCTAACATTAGACGATGGGCCTTTCATCTCGTTGGTTTAATTTTTCTTGTGGCTTCCCATTATAGTTCATCCTTCTTTAGTTTTTGTAGAGGTATGCTACTATCAAGTTTAGTGGTAGGCTTGGCTCTTAACATTATTGAGGGACAATAGTTGATTTTGTGTTAAGAGGATTGACACTTTTAACACGTGTTTGATAAATTGATACAAATAACTCTTTAGGTATGAAATAGTTAGTGAATTAAAACATCAATAGATCTTTGAGGTCTTTAGAAAGATTGACCTCAATACAATCATGTTTTTGAGGATGAGCAAAAAACCTTATTCAATTAAAGCATAGATAATATTACGTAAGGAGGCAGCTAAATTATTGGGACCTAGAGAGCTATTTTTTTAGAGCCAACAACATCTCAAGTCTACAGAGTCAAAACCAATAAAAAGCTATAAACATACCAAGGACCATGCTTGGGAATGGCATCTACCTGATTTTCTTCCACAAAGTGGAAAAGAAATATCCTCTTATGAGGTTTTGATAACATTTAGTTAGACGCCATGAGAGACCCAAAGTTTGTTGACCCACTTATGGACCATACTTTTGGATGGGATACACCAAAAAAATAACCAGTCAAAGTAGAATTTTTAAACCATTTGTAGGCATTATCAAATTTAAGAAAATATAAAATCACTTGAGATGGGATTTCTAAAGACTTGCCTCATGAAACACCTTTGGTACGAATTTTCAAGGTTTCTTTGGAAGATGAGTCATTTTGTTGTGTATCCAAACTAGCAAAACCAACATCAATCACTAGATTATTAAGATTTGAAGACATTTATAGACAAGAAAACTATATGAAAACAAAAAAATTAAAAAGATCTATGATAAATATGAAATAAATATATGAACTCTAGCTAAAGAAAAACAGTATAATACAAACTAACTATGAACAAAATTAAGCACACAATTGTGACAAATCCAAACAAATAGAAACCAAACAAAATTCAAACCCTAACAAAATCTTTGAGAAGCTTTATCATTTTATCTATGAACAGTTTAAATTTACTACTCACAAGTATAAGATTACTAATTTAAATAATTGGTTAGTGAAGCATTCACACCACAAAAACAAAACAAAAAAATATAATATTTTTTCTTACTTTGCTTCAATATATAAAATTAAACCAAAAAAAAAAGAAAAGAAGAAAAGAAAAGAAAGAAAGACTTATAAGCTGAATTGAGTTCCATGATGTTCAGAAAACAACTATTTTATAAAGTAGCGATCATTACTATTTACAAAGGGGGGCCACTAGATCGCTGTAACAAGAAAACCATGTCCCAATACCAAATCTATATAGCTCAATCAACTAGTGTAGCACTCTGGATTTGGCAATATGTTTGCACTTAGTGTTCAGAAGATGACATTTTCTCTTCTTCCTCAGCAACCAGTTGAGCAGGAAAGAGAAATGCACTTATTGCACAGTTGCGCTTATCTTGGAGAGAGCCCCTCACTGGCAGCCCATATTCCTGCAGCAATAGCTCTACTCTCCATTCTGGCATCACTTCATAGTCAGCCTTCTTAAATCTAGGATAATGTAAAGGCATTCCATTGAAAACTGGAAAGGGTGACTCCTTAAGCTTTTCTCTGAATCTTTTGATATCTTCTTCACTCTCAGATGGGCAGTGGCACCATATTTTCCACGCAGACAATGGGTTCTGCTGCTCCTTGCTCTTCTTCATAACCATCTGAAACCTTATCTTGGGGTGAAAAGGATACTGATTGGATTGCATTCCCATTGACTGTAATGGGTGGTACAAGGTGCAACCCATTACAGTTGGGCTTGTGGATTTGATACTGCAAATGCCCACCATCTTCAGATTTTCTTCACTTGCTGATACCCAATGATCAGAATATCTTCACTTGCTGATACCCAATGATCTGAATTTATTCACTTTCTGATACCCAATGATCAGAAATGAAAGGTGGTCAAGCAGAGTCAGAGTGAGAGTTATGACATAATAAAATATACTTGTACTGGACAGTTTTAGTCTCAAAGGCAAAAATCTGCATCCTTGGCCACAAATATCCCACCTAGGTATGTGAAACAGATAATATTTAACAAACACAGATTCATCATGGATGGTAGATATAGGTAGGCAGGTACTTGTAGTCTTTTGGGTTTTTGGATTTAAACTGATAATATGCTGATCTGCATTTGGGAGACTCCACATCTTTACGGCTCTAATCTAACAAGAATTGATTGGGAATGGAATGAATATGGAGGTACATTCATTTGGTTTATTCAGCTACTCATATCAATGAGGAGTAAATTGGGGGCCATTAATATAATGTGAATCCCATACGGCAAGCTAAGTGTAGCTTGGCAAGGCCTTAAATACAATGTGAGTCCCATACGGCAAGTTAGATGCAGATTGGTGGGGCAAGCAAGGCAGTTGTCACGAGGAACTTATGTAGAAATATGCCCCTAATTGAGATTATGCTTTAGTCCTCATTTATTGTTTACAGAAATTCATTAATGTGGAATAGAATTCTATTTCAGGTATTTAAAAAGTGAAATGTTGAAAGATGTGTTTTAATTGTATTTTTCAATTAGTTTTGTGTTTAGTATACTTATATGATTATAGATAATATATTTTTGTGTATAGTTGGGTTTGTATATCTTGTTTTGTTCATTTATTTATATGTTTATATGAATACAAATCATAGTTCAATTGGATTTTCTATTTGATTTGAATAATTAATCTAATCATTATCCATAATTCAATCCCATCAAACACAAATTCAATTTGGTTGTTTAGTTCAACCTTATAACCCTAATTAGGTTTTCAAAATCTTCAATTTTATTCTAATTTTATGATTTTCCAAATATGAGTTGTCATTGGCCTTTACAATTTCATTGATCTATCCTTTTCTATGGTTTAGTGATTGAATTTATTACATAAAACTGAAAGTGATATTACAAAATTCTTTTTAGAGTCATAAAACATTCCTTGCCTCCTTACCACTATTCTATAACTTTTTTTATTATTAATTATTTCATTCTAAATATTCTTCTACTTTTCTTTGCATATATTGTCCAATAATCAGAATGAAAGAATAATGTCCCCTATAAAATTCTTTAGAAAAAACCCTAAATTATGCCACTATCACGGAACCTAGATCCATGGTCCAAGTAGAATCCCACCCAAAATAAGCACTTCAAATTGAAGGGGATGAATTGCAATAACTATGGGTGGTTGTGAAGTGGGCCATGAATGATGGTAGGTGGAAACAAGGGGTGTCATGCAATAATGGTACAAAACAAGTCAACATTAATTTCTAGGAGCTAACGTTATCAAATTGGGCATGGGTGACAACTTAAAAATTATATTGATAGCTGAAATAAAAAACTATGCCAAAAATAATCTTGCCCAAATCCATTCAAGAGGTCACCAAGAGAATTAAGACCATTGAGAGATAGTGTCAGTCAACACCTAATCTTGATAGAGGAGTAAGTGAAACATAAATGTAGATACAAAATTTTAAAAATATGGGAGTCTAGACATCATCATTGCTTTTTCACATTGAAATGAAGCATTACAAGCTTTAGGGGTCCATCCAAAACTATTGTAGAACATCCAATGTCATCTGAAACAGGTTTGGTTCACTAAAATACTCCCACATCCTCTTATTTATTTATTTATCTTTTTGTAGGAAATCAACCTCTTATAGGATGTGAAAAATTGATCTTGATCTAGATGTAAGATGATAATCAAGCCCCTAGGATAGATCCTATTGGCATCAGGAAGAAAAACTAGTCTAATTTATGACTCTGATAGAAATTTGAACCCTTGGAAAATATTTCAGATGCCATCGATATCCCTGCAAAATCATTTATGTAGAATATTGGCTTCTATGGGGCACTAGCAAGAAGCTAACACCCATCGGGTTCATGTGGAAACTTTGATGGCAAGTGAACTTCACCTTCTAAATAAATATCTAGTTCACATGGATTTACCCGCAAACCTTTCCCTAAAATGTATCAACCTTCAATAGGTTCATGTGGGCCAAGGAGTTCCATTGGATCCATGTGGCTTGGGGACCTGCAACTGAACTACACTAATTTGCCTTTCAATTTTCACTTACCCTTTCTAGTGGTTTGGCCTCCAATTGCACCTTTCAAACAAATCCATATGAATCAGATGAAGAACCTTAGAATGGAAGTTTAGATGAATGGGAAAAGTTCACAAAGGAAGATGACATCACTAGGGGTGGATGCAAGAAGATAAAATCCATTTTCCAAGAAATACTTAATTATTTTTTAAAGTTTAATTATGTTTGTGAGGAAAATATCAGCAAGTGGGTATGTGAAAAATTCATCGGCAAACTAAGCCAAGATGGTTCACATGGAAATTACCATAAAATCGAATGGGCACAATTTTCCCACTAAGCGCAAAAATCTAAGTGAATCGACTAAAAGTGAGGAAAATTAACTGAATCAAACATTTATGCATGAAAGGGGAGGTTCAATTGGACATTAAGTTCTTGAAAAAACAAAACTTATCCATTTTTTCAAATTTATTCAACCATTGTAAGAATTGATAAATGAATTGACTTTTGTGAGGAAACCCAACCTGATAAGAACCTGTGGGAGAATGGACTCCATCAAGATGGAAGGGGAAAACCCACAAAGGTATAACTTTCTTCCGTTAGAGAATTCTGTATTTCTTGAAACGTAGGGAAAGGGGGATGGGGTGAGATAGGTAGACCTAAAAATGAGGTACCTATGCCAAAAAGCAAAAGGGAGTGTCCACCTAATAAAAAATCCACCTTTTCCATGTTCATTAGGAAGAGGGATAGTGCTACAAATGGTTAGAATTGACTTGCAACCCTCAAGGTGATTCAACCCTAGGTTTGGACACTATGCTACCCTAACTTCCTTATGACAGAAATGACTAAACAACAATTTTGGGAGAAGAATAAAAGTCCATTAACAATCAAACTTATGAGATCTATCACTTGAAACAAGAAGTATTATGATAATACTGACAGAAAAAATCATTAACAACAGATTTGAGAAGGTTAGGATGGTATTTACTCAGCTCCAAAAGTGGGTTTTAGGCTTTGTTGAAGGACATATTCACCTAGGGGCAAATGGGTCTCTATGCAGGGCTCTAAAAACTCTTTTTACAATCCTTAGATCTTAGATCTAAGATTCTAATTCCCCTAGGTTTGACTGTCAGAAAGCCAAAAATAAAACCTATATGTGAGTTTTTATGTCTTGACAACTTTGACAAATTTGCAAAATTGCACTTTTGATCCTATTTCAATCCTTCTTCACCTACAAATCTACAAACACACAAAGAGGAGAAAAATCTTTATTTTTGATGGATAAGGGTTTTCTTTGGTCAAACTCTAGTTTGGTATTTAAACCTTGATAATGAAATAATAATAAAATGAAGGAATGATGAATGAACACAGCTTGTTACACCTCTCCAAACCCTTTAATGGATTCCCTTAGAGGACTGAATTCTATCACATCACTCCAATGATTAGATCTTGCATGAAATGGCTTGATTGGATGCTTGATTTGACACTTGATTTGATGCTTGAAAAATTGAAACCTACATCACAATGTTAGCTCAAAAACATGCATGAACGCACATAAATCTTGACATCATGGTAGGATCTTGAATGCTACAATAATTGACTGATAAATTTGCTCTCCAATGCTCTTGACAATAATATTTTCTCATGTAATTGATCTCTTGAAGTCTTAGATTTCTTAGGATTTGAATTTGATAAAATAACATTGTATTTATAGATGATTCCTTAATTACCCGACAATTAAACATGGCAAGCCGACCTTTGTGATTTGAATTTAGATCATTAAAATTCCACCAAAAATATATTAAAAAATGGGATCCTAGACTTAAGGAGGATCCATTCACCCTTGGGTGAATGGGTCCTAGGCCATAAGCCTAGGACACACATTTTCCAAGATGTGTAATTAAGTGTGGGGATTGATTAATGTGGGTTTCCATTTTGGAAAATGAAATTAATTAGGCTTGTGAATGCATAATTGGGCCAATTAAAAGTTTAATTAAGTCCAATTAAAAGTTTAATTAAGTCCAATTAATTAAGGGGATGCAAACATAGTGTGAAAATGTAGAGGTGTACATTTTTGTACACTACATTTAGCCCCCATTTTAGTGAGAGTATGAACTTGCACTCAGACTCACACTAAAGTAGACAAATATATGTCAAGAGAGGTCCAAGTGGACGAATTTCGATGGGATAGGATGACAAAGATCAAGGAGGCGGCCAATCCTCCAAGATCAAGACCCATGGAAAACCAACATAAGCACAAAGGGAAACATTCTTGCAATAGTGATACAAGATACACAATCATGCAATGTCAAAATTAATGCAAAAAGAAAGAAAAGGAAGGATGGACTAGTCACAATTGCATTGTTTCCCAAAAAAAAAGAATTCACAAGTCATGAAAATTTCCCACTATGCAAAAAAAAGAAAATCATGAGGGCTATTGAAACTCGATGTCCACTAGGTGAGCCCTAAGAAAGTGAGAAACACACACTAGGTCGGTATGTACCCACAAAAAGGTGGTTGATGGGAAATTCATGTCAGGTATACAAGCTCCCATACATCAACCATACCAAAAGTTATACCTCTTGATAAATTTGATAAGATGCCACAAAAATGGAAAAGGCTCCACCATGAAAAAAAAGGCACTATTGGCAAGCAAGTTGTGTTATGCTTGGTGTCCATGACAAAGTTATAAATAAAATAGGATAGGATAGTTAAAGGGATTTTTCTTAGTTCATGAAAGGTCACACCTTAGGTAACATCATGCTCAACGTCACCAAGAGAGGACTAGTCGAGGGATAAAAGATTGTCAACTTAGGGAATGCAAGCCATAGTATTACCACTAAGATTAATTTCATGTGCCAAGAAATGTCACATCTTGAAGGAAATCAAACCCAATGTTACCACCAAGAATATGCATCACATGAAGTAAGAAGCCACACTTTGAAGCAAACAATGAGTGGGAATGTGTATTCCCCCATTTTAAAGAAATTGCTAAACACCATGTTGTGCGCAGTTACATTAAAGTAGAAAAATGATAAATGCCAATACATGAGAGCTTTATTCAAAAAGCCCTATGTAAAACATATGTTTCCAAGTAGAGCTACATCATGAAAGGGGATTTCCCCCCATATGAAATCCTAAGATAACACATAAGGGATCCACGAATCTAGGGTTAGCATATGTCTTTGCTATAGTGTTATAATCAAGCTCAGAATCATCAATATTCCCCAAATAACTCATGGAACAACAAGCACAGAGGAAGAATGACACACACATAGAGAGAGTGAGAGAACAAAGGAGAATCATTTTGGGTCAGCATGGAAGAGACCTAAATGTCTCAACACTTTTCATCATCCCCAAAGGGAAAACACAAGACAAATGAAAAGATAAAGGTTTACAACTGTGACTGATGGATTAGTATAGGTTAACCACACTTGATCCTATACCATAGAAAAATGGATCATTGAAATTTTCATGGTCTTTTAGGTCTTTCTCTTGTGATGTTTGACTTGTTTTTCTTTCATTTAATGTTGCAATGTAACTTATGCATTCACATTAGGTCCTAAATATTCAAATTATGATGTCTTGTGAAGGTGTTGTAAAGTATTGTAAAATAATTTCACGCCTCCCTAGACTAAATGGACCCATTTCTCCCTAATTCAACATTAAAAAATCTATTTAGTAACATTATCACACTAATCTAGAAGGCTTGTAAAATAAACTCAATGTTAATCTAGTGTTGTAATGTGTCTTGCACATTCACATTGGATATTGTGCCTTTCTAGGTTGTGTGGACCTCATTTTAGTGTTGTAAAGTGTATTTAATCACACTTTCACATTGAATTTTGTGTCCCAAGCCTTAATTGACTTTTACATCATCATTAATAGGCTCCTATTACCCCATATTGTGCATCCCGAGGCAATATTTGATGAAATAACTGACATAGACATCATATAAACCTTATTTTCTGATCTCCTAAGAACCTAGCTAGAAAATGGGCCCCACTGGGACTAATTTGCCACCTGTGGCGAATGAGTCCCTACTAGGTGGGACTGATTCCCCCAAGGTGGTGAATGAGTCCCATTTGGACCATTTTTGACCTTTGAGTGGGAAAAACTAAAATTTAAGTTTATTATTTTTACATGTCAGCCTTAGGGATCTAATTAATGGGAAAATAAGTGAATTGCCTATAAAATAAAGTCTCTAAACCATAATTCACATTCATTAACTCATTCACCCATCTCTCACCATTCATTCATCATCTATCCTCTCTATCAAGTCAAGCAAGTTAGGGTTTCATCATTGCAAGTCATCAAGATAGCTTCCTAAGACATTCAAGGGTAGATTATTAATGTTTTGTTGTAGAAATTCAAGATCAAACATCATGGTAAGGTAATAACTCCATTATTGTATGCTTCATTACATTCTTTCATCATTTTGGTTTAATTACCTAAAAGGGGTTTGACTAGGGCAAACCCCCATGCCCTAACACTCAACATTTCTCTCTCTTGTCTTGTGTGTTTGCAGATTTAGGAATCTTGAGGACTTGGAAATCATTTAAGATCAAGTTGTAAAGTATTTTAAGTCTTCTCTTCATTGTCTAAGGCAAAATATTAATAAAAAGTCACATTTAGGTTTGGAAATCGTACTTTCGGAGGCAGACACCTATTGGGAGCCGAAGAGTAGATCGGGGACTTCAATTTCCACTTTTGAATTTTTAGAAATTCAAAAGTGGAATATGGAGAATGAGTCCCACTACCAAGCATGATTTTTGTTTTCTGCAATTTGGGATACCCATTTGTCTGAAACGGGCTTTAGTTCAATTTTCTAGAACTGGGACTGATTCGCCTAGAATGGTGAATGAGTCCCACCAGGCCTAAAAATCAGCATCAGCAGCATTCCAGAAGACATTTCCAATCTCCATCCATATTTCAGGTGCACACTTTCAATTTCATCCATTTCTATTCAGTTTTGTTCACATTTCTAGGTGTTTTTGCATTACACAATGTGTTTTCAAACAAGTTGCATTTCAATAGTTTTACATTCCTAATCAATCAATTTTATCAATTATCTGCATCTATATCATTTCATTTAGTCATAATTTCATCACACATACCTTAGATTGAGTGAACCACTTCAATTTTGGGGTTTTATCTCTCTCCTTTTAGGTGAAAGATCCTAAGAGTGCAAGAGAAGCACATAAACTCCCTTAAAATTGTTGGTTAATTTTGGTGAACTATATATTGAACACTTTATCTTTCTAATTTCAATTGCATCTTGCATTCAATTAGGTTTTTTTTTGTTTTTGCATCCTAGGGTTTCTCAAATTGCATTAGTGAAAGACTCATATAGACTTCATTTTTGCATATCATATCACTCAAAAACTAAAAATTTGCATTTTCATTCTCATTATGCATCTAAAAAGTAATGAAATCATTTAATTTTTTTTGAAAAACATAAAAAATATCATAGTTGGACTCATTCGCTACCCTCGTAAAATCAGTCTAGTTGCATTTTCTGCATTGAAATTTCTGGCATTTTCATAGTTTTTCCTGCATTTATGTTTCCTATTACTGTCTTCTTGTTTTAGTTTACAGAATTTTTGTCTTTAGCATTTTTTTGTTCCTAGTTTTCATTTGCATTCACCCCATATTTTCTAGTACTTGTATGATTTTTTGGTGCCCTATTGATAATACTTTAGTGAGACAAAGTTCTAGACTCATGGCTTCCCGTGATAGCACTTTTGTTGTGCACCTTGGGATCTCAAGAGCTCCTACTCCTAGTATGGACAATGGTGCATTAAGCATGGATACTACCACTAGTATTCCTTTACCTTCACATCCAATGCATGTTGACACACGAAAAAATTCTATTCCACAAGAAAAATTCATTAGTATTCATGAGGATTTTGCATATTTGCAACAAGATTTAAGTCTCAAAAACATTTCCACAACTGCCATACTTGCCATATAAAACCTTCATCGCTTGATTGAAAGTGACGATGGCTTACAAGTTATGAAAATAATAGCTGAGATATACAAAAAACATGTTCCTTCCACATCCCAATCAACAAACATTGTTGTGAGCCAAGGAGGATCTCACATTCCTCCTCCCTCAACCATTGCATCCATACCCACCTATGCCACTCCTCAAGTTACAACAACCATGCAACAGGTTAGTCATGTGACTCCTTCTTTCATTATTCCAACTAGCATTCCTAGTTCTTTTGTGGCATCGAATGTTCCATCTTCTGCCTTCACCCCTCTTAGTGTTCCTTTCACTTCTCCTAGCATTACATACACTCCATCACCATTTTCCCTTCCACCTCATACCACTTACACCGACCCCATCATTACACAACTCCTTAATACTGTTTCATCCATGCAACAACAAATATCCACCATTAGCCAAAGTCAAAATGCTCCACCCACATATAATGTCCATAGTAGCCCATTATCTCTAGACATCTTGAGAACAAAGATTCCATAGGGAATTGAGATGCCTAGGTTTGAGAAGTACAGAGGTAAAGGAGACCCTACTAATCATGTTAATGCCTATACAACACTGTGCAGTGATTTTTTCCTCGATGATAAACTGTTAGCCAAACTTTTTCCTAGGACCTTAAAGGACACTGCATTAGAGTGGTTTCAAACCTACCCAATCATTCAATCCGATCATTTAATGAACTTGTGGATGCCTTTATAAGCCATTTCCAAGTCCATATGACTCTCAAAAAGACAATGGCCGATTTAATGCAATGTAAACAAAATGCAGATGAAAATTAACTGATTTCATTTCACATTATCAATCATTGTATGGTCAAATTGATGTCAAGATTCCTAATTCACATATGCAAAAGATGTTTATCAAAAACTTGCACACTCACCTTCAGGATAAGTTAACTATGATGAAATTTCCTCCATTCATGCTTTTATGCATGACCCTTTGTGACTATCACAACTCGATTATTAGTTGTGATTCAAAGTCCACTTCTAATCGAGCTGAGAAGTTTGAGCAAAACAACCAAAACAACGTGCAAAACTTTAGAAAACCAAACAAAGGCTTCTTACAGTTCAATCCGCCTTCTCTACAACCAACCCAACCTATTCAAATTCAAGTGGCAGCTGTTAAAGTAGTAGTTCCCTTTACCTATGGGGACCTAAAGAGATAATTTACGCCCTTACTCGATACTCTCCATAATACAATGGACCAATTGCTCCAGCAACAAATGATCACTTTTCCCACTGTTAAACCACTTGATACCACCAAGCCTTTACCACCCACCTTTAAACCAAATTCTTATTGTCATTTTAATTGCCAAAATGGACATGACATTGAACAATGTAAGTGTCACAAACACTTAGTTCAAGACCTCATTGATTCTGGTCTTTTGTCCATTGCGGGCATCAATGATCAAGGAAATAAATTTGTTGCACCCCCTAATCAGAATTTATAAACTTTTACCAACCCTATGCCTAAACACAATGTTTCATTTGTCAAGGCTAGTGAACCTTCAAGCACTCATGTGATGAACATTGATACAATTAATGAGCAACATGATATTACCCCAAATGTTACCCAAGTCAATCCTATGGATGAAATTGTGGTTATGATAGATGTTATCCCTCGTAAGGGCCCAACCAACAAATCTCTTGATATTACTTTTTCTTCTCATGATACACTTAAAAAGCTTCCCGATGGTCCTCTTTACATAGCTGGTAGAATCTATGATAAGCCCACCAATGGGATATTAATAGATCCCTCATGTAGCAAGAATGTGATCATGGAAGAGTTTTTAGTATTACACGATCTCTATCAAGATGATTATAATAAAGCAATTGCATGGATTAAAACACATACTAGTATTGCATGCCCTACAATTAAATTGATCGTACTCCCATTACAAATAGGACCTAAAACTTTGGATGTAACATTTTCTATTATTCCACAATCGGATCAATTTTGTCTGTGGCTAGGTCATCCTTGGCTTCACTCGATGAAAGTTGTTCCTTCAATTGTTCACAAATGTTTGAATTTTTCGGATGGAAATGAAATATTTACCATACACCATAGTGGCTTTAATCCCTTGTCCTCTAAAGGTAACTTTTCCTTGGAATCCTTTTGGCCTGAACCTATGGAACCCATCACCCCTCAAAAGGACTTCTTTTTCATAACCTATCAAAAGTTCAAAGCCAAACGAATAGCCGAATTGTCTCTTTGTAACATGTTCCCATTCACTTTCGCTACTCCTATCCTTGATGAGACCATGCTTTAGCCTAAGTCTGGCATTGAACAAACAATGCAACCTCATGAGCACCCAACCATAGACACTTCCCCTTCATCGTTTAAATGCATAAGAGAAAATGAAACAAATCTTGTCATGCCTCATCGCATTAAACAAGTTTATAAATCCAAAGAGAAAGTGATTGACCCATCTTCAGTTTCTTCCATTCTTCCCCCTCCAAAAGAAAAGGAACCTATGGTGGCTCAACCCACTCTTACCACTCAACAACTTCAAAATAAAATTAAGAGAAACCGCTATGTGAGGGAGCGTAGACGTCATCATTGTTTCCTTGCATGTCAAATGCAAACTGAAAACAACAAAGAAAATCAACCTCTGCCCTTGACAGAAGCAATAAATGGTTACCCTCCTCCTCCTGACCTGCCACAAGATAGTATAGTCCAACCCTCACAACAAAATGATTCGATCCAATAGCCACAACTCCTAATACACCCTTCCTTAGAAATTACTCTACGTCCTCCCATCATGATCAATCTAGATGATGATGATGAGATCACTAAAATCGATGAAGAAGTGCATAACGATTTAAATTCTTTATTTTCATCGTCCATGAGCTTAAAAGAAAAATATTCTACACCAAGTGAAGAACCTAGCACTTCCCCTAGTTCGGCACTTGCAATTCTTCCTTTGGACAGTCAACCACCCTCGCAAGATACTGAACATGATTAGGAGGCAGATGACTTGCTAGATGGTTGACTTGCATTCACCTTGCTATCCTTTTACACTCATTTTCCTTTTTCTTTTTCTTTTTGTTTGGTTTGATTGTATGTGTGTATCGTGTTCCCCCATAATGTGCATTTGATGTTCTCTCTCTTTGTGAAATTCTTCTATTTGTACCTCTATTCTTCTATATGTTGTACATTTTGCATTTCATTTTTCACTTTTTTTTTGTGTTCTCCTTTTGGGGATGACGCAAAGTGTTGAGATATCCTAGGTCTCTTCCATGTTGACCCAAAATTTCCCTTTTCCTTTTCCTTTTCCTTTTCCTTTACTTTTCTTGTGTTCTCCTTTTGGGGATGATGCAAAGCATTGAGACATCCTATGTCTCTTCCATGTTGACCCAAAAGCTTTTCCCTTTTCTTTTTCCTTTCCATTTTCTTTTCACTTGTGTTTTCCTTTTGGGGATGATGAAAAGTGTTGAGATCGCAATACCTCTTCCATGTTGACCCAAAATGGACTTTGTTTTTCTGTTGTTTTTGCTCTATTTGTGTCATTCTTCCAGTTCTATGTGCTTTGGGGAATGATGACAGTTCTAAGCTCTTTAATCAAAACATTGCAACAACGAACATATTGACCCAAAATCCATAGATCCCTTATGTGTTTGGTGTGTTCCTTTCTGGGGGGAAACCTCCTTTTTTTTTTTTCATTTACATGATGTATCCTAACTTAGAAACATATGAATTAGCATAGGGGCTTTCCAAGTTGGCTCTCATGTCTTGTTTTCTTTTTGCATTTTTTCCTTTTCTACTTTAAAGTAATTGCTCACATAACGGTGTGTAGCAATTCCTTTAAAGTGGGGGGCATACATTGGCATCATTTCATTTTCATTCTTAATTTTAGTGTAGCCTTGTCACTTCATGTGATGTGTTTGTCACTTTGTGGATGATATTGGGTGTGATGTCCTTTATAAGTGTGATATATCTTAGCATATTACATTCCTCTTAGTGGCCTGATGCGATGCACTGGATCCCTTAAGTTGTGAATATTTTATTCTTCGATTGGTCCTCTCTTGGAGACATTAGACACAATGTTCCCTACATGATAAACCTTGCATGAACTTAACAAGACTCCTTTGAACATCTTTTGCATTTTACATTTTACATCTTTTTCGCCTTGCATAATGCAACTTGCATACATGTTGTACCCTACTCTTTGTTCATGAGTTCTAATTATATAGAGCTTTTCTTGTCTCATGAAGCACGAACCGGAATTTTCCTTTGTGGCGCCTTGCTAAAGTTATTAGGAGGTATAACTTTGATATGGTTGAGTGGGAAGCCAATTCAGCGACATGACTTTCCCTATAGCCACCTATGTGTTTGTGAGTGCATACCAACTAGCATATGTACTTCACCCTTTGGGTCTTCTCACCTAGCATACCGCCATGAGTTCTATTGCCCCAAAGTGAGTATGCATTCTCTTTTTCTCACAAGCATCCTAGATCTAATCCACAACTAGTTGGACAATTGATTGAAGCTTGATCCAATTCTCCCTTTTCTTCTTCTTCTTTCTCATGTGTGTTCCTTTGTCCTTATGTTTAGTTTTCCATGGAATCTTCATCTTGGGGGCTTGATCATCCCTCTTGATCATTTTCATTGCATCTTGTTAACATAAGTGCATTTGGATCCTTCTCGATATGCATGGCTACTTTAGTGTGAATTTAAAGCAAGTTCATCCTCTCACTAAAGTGGGGGCTAAATGTACCATAGAAAAATGGATCATTGAAATTTTCATGGTCTTTTAGGTCTTTCTCTTGTGATTTTTGACTTTTTTTTATTTGATTTAATGTTGCAATATAACTTATGCATTCACATTAGGTCCTAAATATTCAAATTATGGCATCTCAAGTGAAGGTGTTGTAAATTGTTGTAAAATACTTTCACGCCTCTCTATACTAAATGGACCCATTTCTCCCTAATTCAACATTATAAAATGTATTTAATAACATTATCACACTAATCTAGAAGTCTTGTAAAATAAACTTAATGTTAATCTAGTGTTGTAATGTGTCTTGCACATTCACATTGGATGTTGTGCCTTTCTAGGCTATGTGGACCTCATGTTAGTGTTGTAAAGTGTATTTAATCACACTTTCACATTGAATTATGTGTCCCAAGCCCTAATTGACTTTTACATAATCATTAATAGGCCCCTATTACCCCATATTGTGCATCTCGAGGCAATATTTGATGAAATAACCGACATAGACATCATATAAACCTTATTTTCTTATCTCCTAAGAACCCAAATGGAAAATGGGCCCCATTGGGACTAATTTTCCACCTATGGTGAATGAGTCCCTACCAAGTGGTACTAATTCTCCCAAGGTGGCGAATGAGTCCCATTTGGACCATTTTTTACCTTTGAGCGGGAAAAACTAAAATTTAAGTTTATTATTTTTACATGTCAGCCTTAGGGATCCAATTAACAGGAAAATAAGATGAATTTCCTATAAAATAAGTTCTCTAAACCCTAATTCAAATTTATTAACTCATTCACACATCTCTCACCATCCATTCATCATATATCCTCTCTATCAAGTCAAGCAAGTTAGGGTTTCATCATTGAAAGTCATCAAGATAGCTTCCTAAGACATTCAAGGGAAGATTATTCATGTTTTGTTGCATACATTCAAGATCAAACATCATGGTAAGGTAATAAATCTATTATTTCATGCTTCATTAAATTCTTTCATCATTTTGGTTTAATTACCTAAAAGGGGTTTGACCAAGGCAAACCCACATGCCCTAACACTCAACATTTCTCTCTCTTATCTTGTGTGTTTGCAGATTTAGGCATCTTGAGGACTTGTAAATCATTGAAGATCAAGTTGTAAATTTTTTTAAGTCTTACCTTCATTTTCTAAGGAAAAATATCAACAAAAAGTCACTTTCAGGTTCGAAAATCAAACTTTTGAAGGCAGACACCTGTTAGGAGCCGAAGAGCAGATCAGGGACTTCAATTTCCACTTTTGAATTTTCAGAAATTCAAAAGTGGACTCATTCACCATGAGTGGCGAATGAGTCCCACTGTTAGGCCTAATTTTGGTTTTCTACAGTTTTGGATACCCATTTGTCTGAAATGGGCTCTGGTTCAATTTTCCAAAACTAGGATTGATTTGCCTAGAATGGAAAATGAGTCCCACTAGGCCTAAAAATCAGCACTGGTAGCATTCCAGAAGAAATTCCCAATCCCCATCCATATTTAAGTGCACACTTTCAGTTTCATCCATTTCTATTCAATTTTGTTCACATTTCTAGGTGTTTTTTGCATTACACAATGTGTTTTCAAACAAGTTTCATTTCAATAGTTTTACATTCCTAATCAATCAATTTTATCAATTAGTTGCATCTAGATCATTTCATTTAGTCATAGTTTCATCATACATACCTTAGATTGAGTGAACCACCTAGATTTTAGGTGTGGTATCTATCTCCTTCCATTAGGTGAAAGACCCTAATTAGCAAAAGAGAGTCATAGCATTTCCTAACCTTTAAAATATATGGTTTAGATCCATGAGGAATAAAAGTGTGATTTAGCCACTAAACCTCAGTCCTAATAAAATAATTCAACATAAATCGAAGTGGAAGCCATTAAAACTTAACATGTTAAACTACAAAATCTTTTGAAATACCTACTCTAATCCATTAAAACTTATTCTATTAGGGGATTGGTGTTGTGTTGATGTGAAACGATGACCCTTTTCCAATCTTGTGGGTAAATGAGCTTGTTCCAATCAGTTTTAGTGAAGAAAATTGATGGAACCACAGTGAGATGTGTATGAAAACATGATTTAAACCTAAATTAACATGATGCAAGCTAATTAAACATGATTTTATGCTAAATGATGAAGATATACAAAGCTAAACTAATGCTAAGCTAATTCTAAGCTAAAATATTCAAAACCCTAGTTTATAAACAAGCTAAGATGGATGCATGGAAGCCATTAATGGATGTTCTAAGCTATTATGCAATTAAAATTAACTAAGATAAGCTAAAAAAGTGAGTAAATTGAGAGTATGGATGCAAGTGAATTCAATAGCATGACTTTGCTCTGAAAGATGGATGTATGAGTTTCAACAACATAAGTTTGCTTTGAAAAAGATGGATCCATTTGTCTCCAAATAGTGACCTATTTATAGGAAAGAAAATGAGGAATGAAGGGTGGAGATTAAAAAGATTAATCAACAGTCCAAGATGAAGAAGATAAGAGACATGGATCATGGATTCTTATCAAAAGATGAGAATTCATGATGGGATTTTAATCAAGGGTTTACACTTTCCTCAAACAAACACACTTTTGACCTACTCACATAGGTCAAGGGTGACTTACCCAAAAGGTTGAAGGTTAAAACTTGCTTAAGAAGCCAAGTGAAAATATCCCTTTTTCAAATGTTGAAGGAATAAGAATATTCTTTTGGAATATTCTCATGGGTGAGGTAAAAGGCATTTTGCAAATTAAAAAAAAGTTTTAATTGTGCAAAAAGGGATAAGGGATATTCTATGGGAATATTCTCTTTTCTTAGAAGAAAGTTTAATTGCTAATTAAACAAGATTTAATCATGCAATTAGGTGATTAGAAGAATTAAAGTGTTTATTCATTAAATTAAATGATTTAATGAATGGGGGGAGAGATGAAATGATATTTAATTAAATAACTTAGGGTTATTTAATTAAATAAGATGACTTAGGGAATTAAATTAAACATTTTTATGTATTTAATTTAATGAGATGAAATGTTAGCATGAAAGAGGGATGAATTATCCTGATTAAATTAATTAGGTTAATAGATGAAAGTGATGCAACTAATTAAATATCTAAGATATTTAAATTAATTAAGCAAAAAGAGGATGGATTAAAGAGGAAATTATGTTATTTACCCAATGTGATCCATCGGGACATTTTTTAGTGTCTACAACAACATATAGAAGAATGTACATATAAATAGAATAATGTCATGATAGACTCGCTTCCTTTGTATCCTTACACCAACGGAGTGACAAGGGTCATCCAAAGTAGGCTCACAATCATATAAAGACACACCAAGTAGCATGATATGGGGGATCACATTATGCACATGCAATCACAAAGAACATGAAAGGAAAACAAAGAAAATACTAGTATGGCACATGTGAGTCAACCTATAGCAGGTCATCTGTATCCCAATCTTGTTCATCATAGGTGGAAGGTGAGAAACTAGCCAAAGGGACAATGACAAGAACCATAGTAGGAAAAGGCTATCTAACCCCTTGTCCCCAAAATGTAGGACAAGGATGAGCCATGATAAGTGATGAGAATGTGCTCCTTGCAATATAGAAAGGATTTTCATTTAAATGTAAAACATGTAATAGTGAGCATTCGATGATCCTACAACTATCACATGCCAAGGAGAAAAGGGATCAATTGCTAATTGATAATACAATCATATTGATGTGAAAGCAGTTCAAATTATCTAATAATTCTCTTTAAAGCACAACACTCATCAATACTATGCCCAAGAGTTCTATGATATTAACAATGAGACATTTTTATACTTTTTTCTTTTAGATTTTCCTTGATAGGTGGCAATGTTATAAGTCCTTGATTAAGGAGTGTGTGTAAATCTTTTTCATATTTGGACATAGGACAAGGGAATTACAACTTCTTGAGTTTTTATGGTTTATGTTGTTTAACTGATTCAAGAATTGTTGGAGGTGGGGGATCTAGGGTTACTTGATCATGATCATGAGGCTTTAATTGGTGTTGTGAAAAAATCTTATGGAATACATTTCCCCTTAGAAGAAGTAACAAGGTGAGGCAATCCTTGATATCCTAATCCCTTGGTATCTTTGGATGGTATTTTTTCTAATATTTTGTGGATTTCATGCTCATTTGTTATGTCACATCCTTGTTTGTTTAAGATCTTAAAGCCTTGACCATAACTCTCTTCTAAGTTAATGGGTGCATTAGTAACTTGATGAGAATAAGAAAGAAAAGTATCAGTATTGTCCTTGTTAACAATTTCATTAATGTTTGATGGTTGAGGCTTGCTTTTTACTTTAATTTCAGGATGTAAAAGGTTGAACATATCAAGTGATGGGATTATAGGAGGTGTTTTCATGGATGGATAGAACGATGCATTGTTCTCAAGGTTGCATAAGGAGTCTTGTATGAATTGTTGCATGCTATCTTCATCTTGACCTAAGATCTCCACCTCACAGGGACATTCATTAAGAGGTGAAGGTTCATGAATAGGCTCAATTGCATTAGAGTCATCACCAAACACACAACTTGAAATGTCTACCAGAGATCTCAAGGACACCCATATTTTACCAAAACACATATCCATGATGAAGTTGTTAAAATGAAAATGTGAATGCAAGATTTAATATTTGATAAATGATTGATTAAGGTGAAAGAACCTAAAAATGATGTCTCTTTTTTTTTTCTTTTTTTTTTCAAACAATGTACTCAATTTGACCAATTGAAATTAATGCAAGAAAGTATAGAATTTTCTATTTTTTGAAACTAAAACTCAAATCCGACAGTAGAATGAAACAAAGCAAATAGAGACAAAATGATGCCCAATTTTTTTAAAAAGCACCTATATGAGGACAGTTTCACCCAAGGGTGAATGGGCCTTTGTACAGGGGTTGGAAAAATTCAAGTTTGTGTTTCTAGTTTGATGTTCGAGTTCTTTGTTTCAGGTTGTAAACTGTGAATTTTGTGATAGATTTTTTTAGTTTTAGGTGTCCTAATGCAAGTGAAATTAGTAAACAAAGTAAGCAAAGTGACAAATTTTGGAATGCAATTTTGAACTAAAATTGAATCTAAATGACTGAAAGACACACTTGATGCAACTACAATACAAGATGTATGCAAAATTAATGCAAATTTTTTTAATTTTTTATGAATTTGAATGATACAAACATGCAAGAATAAAACCTAAATGCAAAGAAAAGCACACTAATGCAAACCTAGATCTAGGGTTTTGAATGTCTCTAAAACAGAATTTAAGATGTACAAGGTCGAGTTCACCAAAATGAATGAAGGGAAAGGGGGATGGGGTGAGATAGGTAGACCTAAAGATATAGGACCTATGCCAAAAAGGAAAAGGGGGTGTCTACCTAATCACAAATCCACATTTTCATGTTCATTGGGAAGAGGGATAGTGCCATAAATGGTTAGAATTGACTTACAACCCTCAAGGTGAATCAACCCTAGGTTTGGACACTATACTTCCCTAACTTCCTTATGATAGAAATGACTGAACAATAGTTTTGGGAGAAGAATAAAAGTGCATTAACAATCAAACTTATGAGATCTATCACTTGAAACATAAAGTATCATGGTAATACTAATAGAAACAACCATTAACTAGCAGATATGAGAAGGTTAGGATGGTATGTAACTAGCTCCAAAAGTGGGTTTTAGGCTCTATTGAAGGACATATTCACTCAGGGGCGAATGGGTCTTTGTACAAGGCTTTGAAAAATTCTTTTTGTAGTCCTCAGATCTTAGATCTAAGCTTCTAATTACCCTAGGTTTAACTTTCAAAAATCCAAAAATAAAACCTATAGGTGAGCTTCTATGTCTTGACAACTTTGATGAAAACTTTGCAAAATTGCACTTTTGATTCAATTTCAATTCTTCTTCACCTGTAAATCTGCAAACACACAAAGACGAGAATTTTTTATGTTTTTGGTGCATAAGGGTTTTCCTTGGTCAAACCCTAGTTTGGTAATTAAACCTTGATAATGAAATAATAATAAAATGAAGGAAATTATGAATGAACAAAGCTTGTTACACCTCACCAAACCCTTTAATGGTTGTCCTTAGAGGATTGAAGTCTATCACATCACTCCAAGGATTAGATATTGCATTAAATGGCTTGATTGGATGCTTGATTTGAAACTTGATTTGATGCTTGAAAACTTGAAACCTACATCACAATGCTAGCTCAAAAACATGCATGAACACACATAAATATTGACATCATGGTAGGATCTTGAATGCTGCAATAATTGATTGATAAATATGCTCTCAAATGCTCTTGACAATATTATTTTCTCTTGTAATTGATCTCTTGAAGTCTTAGGTTTCTTAGGATTTGAATTTGATAAAATAACCTTGTATTTATAGGTGATTCCTTAATTACCCGACAATTAAACATCACAAGACAACCTTTACGATTTAAATTTAGATCATTAAAATGCCACCAAAAAAATATTAAAAAATGGGATCCTAGACTTAAGGAAGACTCATTCATCCTTGGGTGAATGGGTCCTAGGCCCTAAACCTAAGACACATTTTCCAAGATGTGTAATTAAGTGTAGGCATTGATTAAATGTGGGTTTTCCGTTTTGGAAAAAAAAAAAAATTAGGCTCGTGAATGCATAATTGGCCCAATTAAAGGCTTAATTAAGTCCAATAATTAAGGGCATGCAAACATAGTGTGAAAATGTAAAGGTGTACATTTTTCTACACTACACTTCCAAAAATAATTGAGCTTAATTTCTCATGCTCTACCCAATTATGCTAAGAAAATTGGAAAAAACACCACCCTTGACAAAAAACTCAAATCGGTTATAAACATGGGGAAATATGGCTAAGACACAAAAATGTGAAAGGGACTCAAGCAAAAATGGACAACGAGAAATTGAGTCCTAACAGGTTATACATTTAATAAATTTGAGGTTGATTCATCATCTTTTATAGATTTGCAACCAATTTGGCTAAGATTTATGGGGTGTTAAGCAATAACAATGGTTGTGTGTGGGTAAAAATCCTTTAGAAGTATGGAACCCAACAAATTGACATGGATATATCAACAAATAGTAAAATATATATTATCAAACAAAATATTGTAGAGGTATGCAAGAACATCATGGGTCCATGAGTATATTATCTTTCTTTTATTATGTTGGCCCATTACCTTATGGATGGGAATGTGGAGCCTATTGTGTACTACCAATTGTAACAAAGAAAAAGAGAGTTTTTTTCTAACTTTCTAAAGTGTGATTATGTGAATATGATGCAAATCAAGGTTATGACAAGTGACTAAATTCAAATATATGTAAACTAGGGTACTTAAGGTTGTATCCAACTAGAAAAATCTTAATTAACAACCAATAATAAGTTTTTTTCCCTCTTTATTCGGCCTCCTAGTTGTTAAGCTACCAATAGGTGAGGAGGTAATATTACCTAGGAAAGGATTTACATTTTTGGTTTCACTCATCTTGTTATAATTTGTGCAAAAGAAAACCTAATTTATTTTTGTCACCTTTGAGGGACTACAAGTGTGGCAAGGAATATTTCCCCGATCAATCATTTTTGAGGATGTAAATTCTAGTGTTTCACATTTCATAAGGAGGAGTTGATGGATAAGTAGTTTTTAAGAATAATAAGAAATTTTAGGAAATCTACTAACATTGACATGGATTCAAAGAAAGAAGTATCTAACCACAAGGAAATATGCAGGGGAAAACTATTAAAGAGGTTTCCAATTGTAGCCAAATCACTCTTGACTTGAGTGGAACTAAATTCATTCCTAAATGCTATAAATTAGTATCATAAATTTTAATGTTAGGGGATCAAAAACCCTCATAAATAAGGCATCCTCTATAATTTATATGTGGAGAATAAGCTAATATTTTTTCTTCCTTAGAAAGTAAAAATTAGCATGGATAATTTTTTTTAATTTCAAGAATAAATATTGGAAGGATGCTTCTTAGATAGGTTGAGTTATTTGGTGCCTCTAGTGCTACGGTTATGATGTGGAACCCTCTTTTTTTCAATGATGTTAGAGTCACTCAAGGACTCAAGCCTCCAAAATCACTTGCAAAACTAAAAATAACCTTCTACAAGAGAGAAAATCAAGAGCATAAATTTGCAATAATGGGTACAAGGATAATATAGGATCAAATATGATCAATATGCAATACACAAGATTTTAATGGAATTTAATTGAGTTAAAAATGAGAACCCCTTAGTTATATAGCCAATATGAGACATAGGATTGGACAAGATCATGACAAGTGTCTTAATCCTATGTCATGATACAAATAACACACCAAATATTAAATGACCTAGGAACAAGAATTAGATGCCAAAAAGATAAGATAAGATCTATGTGACAAATAAGACTTCTAGAAAGATTCCTAGGACCTAAATAAACTTAACATATAAATAGGACTCACTAATGAACTATTTAGTTAAAGCACATATTTACACAAACATCCCCATTAAGTGCAACTTAGGGAGTATATTATTATCCAAATGATGCAAATATGGGTCTCAACTACTAGGCTATGTTAGGTACCCATGTACAAATGCAATCTCTCGCAAACAAAGAAAAGGAGAAACCTAGTGGGACAAGACTCCTCACCAAAAGAGATAAAAAATAATAATTTTACTAAATAATGAGAATGGAAAAACCCCATGCAAGGAAAATACCCCCCATAAGAGAGAAGAAGAGATACCATGCAACCCCCCTCAATGTAGAATCTCTTGTAAGGATGGTATACACTCAACATTGAATGTTAAAGATGATCCAATCTCATTGAACAACATTGCTCTCCTTACAAGAGAAAAAAAACCAAGATAGTGTGCGGGATGTCTTCCCATTCTAGAAAGCAAGATGTGGGGATGATGTTTGATGTCTTGTAACTACGCTCAAGTTTCTCCATGTCAGTGTCAAAAATTGACACACTCCAAATAAGAATTCTAGGCCACACTGATGAAGATGATAATATAGAATCTAGTAGAGATGAATTTAGAACACAATCCAAAGACAAAGATATCTCCTTTGAAGACAAATAATCCTCCTCCAAATGTTGTCCAAAAGCATCCACACTCACGTCAAATTGTGAAGAATGGTCATGTAGAGAATGAACAAGAGGATCAAAGTGTTCCCTCAAAAAAATTGAATAAGAATTGTCTCCATCAAAAATAATGTGTATGCAATCAATGGTGTCTTCCAAATCTGAAATGTGGGACTAAAAAAACAAACCAACAATTTATGTCAAGTATTCATCCCAAGTAGCTATATCTAGAAGACAATGTATAGCCCATTGAACTGAATCAGAAGTGGCCAAAACTATGAAAACACAAGAATCATCAAATGCAATAAAAGATGGAGGAAGTGGAATACAAGGCTCAGGAATGGGATCACATGTGAGGACACCCAAGTTCAAGTAGCCAAAATTCTCCTCAAAACCATGGTCCACACTAAAAGTATGATTAACAATTGAAGGATCAAATTCATTATCAAAAGAAAAATCTACAAAGGTGTATAGTCGAGATGTGTGATCAACCATCCTAATAGAAATAATCTCTCTACTCTCCAATTCTCTAATGATAATTGAATTAGGAGTGAATTCCACAGTCCTCCTTGCTACACCATGGGTAATCTGATATATGGAAAGAATATTTTTTGATAAATGAGATACACAAAAAACATCATTGAAAGTTCCTTCCCCAATATCAATAGATCCCTTTCCAATTGCATTCATGTATGTATCATTTTCCATCAAAATAGGTGACATGGCACAACACTCAAAAGAAGATAATATAGAATGTAAAGATGTCATATGGTGAGATGCTCCTAAATCTAGAAGCCATCTCCTTAATCCAAGACATGTAGAAGAAAAAATATCTAGTCCATTTTTACTTGATGTAGTAACTAAACCAACATGAACTTTTTCCTTATTAGACTGCTTTGAAGAAGAAGTTGACTCAGACATTCTAGAAGGTAGATCGATGTAATTTTTTTAAGATGTTTCAATTCATCAATATCATTCTTATAACAAGAATGTTTGTCATGTCCAATCTTATTGCAATATGAAAAAGTAGGCTTCTCCTCCGATGATTTCTCTTTGGAAGATGATTTATTATGTTCTTGATATGATTGTCAATTATTCTTTGATTTCTTTTGTTTCTTATAAAAAAATTTAACTATTTCACCTGACTAACCAATAATGTCTAATATTTACGTGACTTTATGAGACCCATAAAAATAATATTATGTTGTTCATGTATTAACATCTCATAAAAATATACAAATGATGGTGTAGTATATGCAGACCCCATAGTTAACCTATGAATATGAAAAAAAAAAAAGTTGCATAATTGGGACCATGTTTGTTCAATGCATTATAGACCAAGTGAATGCCTTCTTTATCAATTACACATGTTTTACATTGCTCTCTTAGATCATTAACCTTAGTGATGTAGTCTTGGATGTTTTAAAAGTTCTTAAGATCAAGGATCATCAATTCATTATCAATTTGATAGTCTTTTACTTCATTTATAGTTCCATACAATATTTCCAAGTTGTTCCAAGCTTCATGAAAATCCTTACATGATTTTATTTGAAACAATAGATCTTGATAAATTAAGCTACAAATACATACAAGAGCTTTAGTATGTCCAATCATCAATTTTATCTTGTTTTCATCATCTTTAGGTTTTGGTACCTTATTATAAACATTTAAAAAGTAGCCTTGATTCATTAGAGCACTCCATGCATGTTGATTCCAAGTTGAATAGTTGTATGATGTTAGCAAAGGAACCTTAGAATGATCCACATAAAAGAAGAGAACTAACAAACAAATCAAAAGAATGCATCAAGATACCCCCAAAAAAAAAAATTATGATTTGGAACTTTATATGAAGTGCAATTACAATATCATAATTGCTTTCTAGAGTTTGCAATGCCAAGATGGACCAAAGATGGAAAAATATAACAGTATCCTAGAATGAGATCCTCAAACAAATTACACTTTCCCAATATGATCTATATTGAAAATGAAGCCTTCCCAAAAGGAAAAATATTCATGTGTCAGTATGTCCAAGTGATCAACTAAAATAAAAATTTGCACAAATATAAATAAAATATACATGGGGTTGAGTCTAGAAAAAGTGCACATATAGAAATGTAAAGCTCCTCAATACCTTTACAATGTCACAAGAATCACGAAAATTGGATAAACTGATAAAAAATTATGAGCTTGAAGGTCCAAAAAGGAAAACTTGACTTCAATTAAGAACAAAATTCACTTGCAACAAATTCTTAAAAAATATTGTACAAATGTGAACTGCTCAGAACCAACTTTTCATCAATATCTCATTTGCAAAATTTTGACACCTTAGCGGAAAGCTATGGCATTTTGAAAAAAATCCCTATTAGGGTTTGGGGGAAAAAAAAGCACCTAGGAGTTCATTAGGTAGTCAGCCATATGACTATAGGATCTTAGGGTTTAATAAAAATGGTCCACTGGGGCACCATCGCTCCTATATCGAGTGACATGATATGACGCATATAGGGTGATGTACGCCAATGTAAATAGGAGAATATGTTGCTAAAGATTTTGATTATACCAACCTGTAGACTAACAATGAATGGTACAACCACATATAGATTGTGGGGATTCTATATGACTATATGGACAAACTTTCTACCAAAAATCTAAAAACCCCAAAAATGGCTCAATTTTTTTCACCCAAATATAAAGTGTTATATGAAAATATGGGTTTTAAGCCTTCTAGACTCAATGGTGAGGTCAATTTTTCCCAAATGTGCACCAAGAAAAATATCAAGCCTAAATCACCCTCAAATATAAGAAGGGGGTTTGCATATATGAAGCTCTAATACCATGTTAGAGTCACTTAAGGACTCAAGCCTCTAGGATTACCTACAAAACCAAAAATAACCTTCTACAAGAGAGAAAAGCAAGAACATAAATTTACAATAATGGATGCAAGAATAATATTATATCAAATGTGATCAATATGCAATGCATAATAATGCAATAAAATTGAATTTAATTAAAAATGAGAACCCCTTGGTTATATAGCTAAGGTGAGACATAGGATTAGACAAGATCATGACAAGTGTCTTAATCTTATGTCATGAGACAACTAACTCACTAAATATTAAATGACCTGGGAAACAATAATTAAATGCCAAAAATATATTATCTAAGTGACAACTAAGACTTCTAGAAAGATTCCTAGGACCTAAGTAAACTTAACATGTAAATAGGACCCACTAGTGAACTAGTTAGGTAAAACACCTATTTACACCAAAAAATTGTGTTTTTTTATGAATCTTGTCCAACATTTATGCCCCCAAATCCTCCTTGGGTCATAAATAAATATGGATGGAGCTTTTGTATTTTAGTATAAAAGATAAGGACACCAAATGGAAGGTGGAAAGAGAATTCAACTCTCCCCTGTCCACTTCAAATAATTAAGGGGAGTCTCTTAAGTTTATAGATATCATGGAGGACCTTGCTAACTTCATTTCTTTAATGGATTATTTGACATCAAACCAAGAGGTAAAAAATTTACTTGGCCTAATAGGAGGATTGTAGAAAACCTTATCTAGGTTAGGTTAGATGATGTTTTTATTTTTCTTGAATAGTTATTCTCTTTGTTGTGTTTTTAATCTACCCTTCCTAGAGTTGGTTTAAACCATTTCCTCTTGTATTGAATATGGGATTTTCCTCTTTGTATTGAATATAGGATGATAAAATATTGGATTCCCTCTTAGGTTCAAAATTGTGTGGCTTCACCACTCAAAAAATTTATTCTCAACTGAAATAATAATGAGAAATTAATGCTAAGAGGGTCTCAATGTTCAAAGTTGCTAGAAGTTGGAAAAAATATCAAAAACAATATTAAAATTTAGAATCAAATCCACTTTGAGAATATTTTATCTTAAAAATAAGAGAATAAATATAAGAACTAGATCCTCAAAGTATAGTTATTCAATTTAATGAATTGGTAACTCTTTTCATGAAAGAAAATAAATTCCTTAGAAAAATACATTTGTGAGTTGCAATGAAGAACTCTTTCTAGAGAAAAAACCTAAAATTTCTATGGCTATAAGAGGGGAATCAAATTATCAAGCATTTCATTTATAAGCCCACAATCATTGGGTTCTAAAATAAAATAAAATAGATTCCAAGACTAGCTATATGAACCTCTTCAGGTGAAACAGGTGAAAAGGTTTTTAAAGAGATTGTTGTCACTTATTTCAAGAATAATATTTTCTATCGTAAACAAGTGGAGGAAACCATAGATATTATTCCCACTATCATACACGAAAGGGCTAATAAGTAGTTTCTATCCCTTATCTCCTCATAATAATTAAATTATATGGTGGTCTTGTTGGTGGGTGTAAATACCTATTTATATAACAAATTTTTTCCTTCCTATGTTTTTCCAAAGATTATGGGACATCATTCATGTTGATGTGGTTGAGGGTTTTTGGGAATTTCTAACATCCAGGAAGGTCCTAAGAGATATTAATAATACTTACTTTTATCATTCTTAAAAGGTGGGGCCTTCAAACTTTAAATACTTTAGACTAAGTAGCTTTTGTAATTTTATTTATAATTTTTCACAAAGCTCATTGCCCTCAAATGTAAAATTTATTTCAACCATTAGCTCCCCTAAAGAATGAATATTTATGCATCATAGTAAAATTATTGACTCCATTATCATAATGCACTAGGTGATACACTCCATGGATTGTAAGAAAAGATAGTTTCATCCAGAAACTCATATTGATAAAGATCACATAGAGTCATAGTGTTTTATAGACATATCCCTGCCAAAATTTTGGCTTCAATCTTAAATATCTAATACTTCAATGTATATCTCACATATTGTGTTTTTAGTGATTTATAATGGCATTACAACTTGACTTTTGTAATTAGTAAAGGGCTAAGGTAAGGGGACCTCATCTCAACTTTTCTCTTTATCCTTCTTTTTGAATCCTCAGAAGAATCCTTTAGGTTGATTCTAGAATGATTAATTTAAAATAATTTAAACTATCTTTTGTGATCAACCATATTGTCCATAAAAAAAAATTGGATGATACCATAGTTTTGAGTGAGGCTTCTATAGTGGAGATAAAGGTTTTAAAGGAGTTATTATTTGATTATGAGAGATAATCAAGATATAAAATAAATTTTAACAAGAGTTATTTATTATTTATAAATACTATGGAAAAATGAATTAAATTTTTTAGCATAATGAGTTGTTAACTTAGCAAGCTTCCTTACATTTATCTTGGGATTCTTTTATTTATGGGGTGATAGTTGAACTTATACTAGTATTATATATTGGATATATTCTAAAGGAATCTTCTAGCTACAAGGGTTGTTTGATAAGCAAGGCTAGTAATATTTAATTAATTTTAATTCCACTTTGCTAAATCTTCCTATTTATTTTGTCTATGTTTTGATTGCTAGCTAAAACTATTACCAAGCTTAAGTAGAAACAAAAAAAGGTTTATCTTTTCTAATACTAAAAAACATGGATGAATCTATTTTATTAGGATTATTTTTGCTTAACAAATAATTTGGGGTGTTTGGGTCCCCAAAAGCTAAGATTATGTAATCTAGCTCTTCTTACAATGTCAACTAGAGACCTGTTAAGGAGATAGATCCATGGACAACTATGGTTAAGTCAAAATAAGAACCTAGTAAGGACTCCCTTTCCTTTATCTTGAGTGAATCCCTTGATAATGGGTCCTACTTCTAGAATGATTTGTGTAAAAGTAGAAATCTTCTCTAGAGAGA
>VDFB02179234.1:114840785-114878397 GCA_007258455.2 Sequoia sempervirens | reverse complement strand
TTGCATGATAGCATATCCCTTACCATATTGTTCTTTAGGCAACTTAATGTGCAAGAGAGATTCATCTTCATCTTTGTATAGCAAATTTAGGATGTCCCTATCTTCAGCTTCTTCTTCAATGGTATTAGCTCTAATGAATTTCCCATCAAACTTTTTGATTGGCACGGAAGCTTGAGATGTAGAAGCGGTTGCAATCTTTTGATTTGATAAAGTTGGTAAACCATGTGATCTTGGAGAAAGAGGTAAAGTAGAAAGAGATAGTGAATATTCACCTACCCCTTTGTCTTTAAACTTCAACTTAGTATCAAAATTCTTTGTCAATTCTTGCAATTGGACTTGTAGATTGGAAGAAGAAACAACAAGAGCTTCTCTATTGTGTGGCACAAAGACATCTTGAGTTACTCTAAGATTTGAACAAGTTTGGGTACTATTTTAATCAGCTTGTATGGTTATTTCTTGTCCATCATATGGAAACTTGATACATTGATGATATGTTGATGGTACTGCTTGCATATCATGGATCCACAGACGACCCAAAAGTATGTTATAAGACAGATCTCGATCTAGAACCTGACAAAATGTATTCTTCACAACAGGTCCCACTCTGATAGGAAGTAATATTAACCCTTTAGAAGCTCTTTCTTCATCATCATATGCCTTGATGGTTATCTTCCTTCGTGGATCAATTTCATTTTCTGATATTCCCAAGGCATTTATTAATTTTAAGGTACAAATATTCAAACCAGCTCCTCCATCTATTAAGACACGTCTAATTCGATGTTTATGGATCATGACTTCAAGATAGAGCGAGGAATTATGTGGATGTGTCATAGAGGCATCATCTTTGTCGGAAAATGAAAGACAAGTGGGGGAAGATAAATGTCCCACCATGGCTTGAAATTTGTTTGCATCTAGATCAGTATCAACAGTTGTGTTTGCAAGAGCTTCTTCTAAAATATTCTTGTGTATGGGGGATATTTTGAGAAGTTCAAGAATGGAAATTTGAGCTGATGTTTTTTCTCAATTGATCAACCAGATTATACTGAGTTGGAGAAGAAATAGTTGTTTTAGATGAACTTCCTTTTAAAACAACCTTTGCTTGACCTCTTGTTGTTACATTAACCTATTGATATTCTTGTTTTCCTTTGATTTTGATAACATTAATCTGATTATCATCTGTGTGAATGTGACAGATTATATTGTCTTCAACATTATGTATACTTTTGGCTTTGGTATCCGATGTTTCCCCTTTTTGGTAGTTTGGCAAAGGATCTTTGAATGCTTGATGATCATCATTGGTATGATGTCCCTCAATTGTAATGGTACCATTGTCAATTAAATCTTGTACCAGATTTTTCAAAGCTTGACAATTGTTTGTTCTATGACCCTTACATCGATGATAATTGCAATAATACGAGTCATTCCATGATAGTGGTTTAACTCGTGGCTCATAATCTCTTTGTGGAGGTAAGGTGATAACCTTATTATCAAGAAGCTCCTTGAGAGCAGACTCAAGAGATTGACCCAAAGCAGTAAAAGTCCGTCGATTTGAGAAGAATGAAGGTCTAGATGGATTTAATGTTTGGATATTGCCAAGATTATTATTGAAATTACCACGATTTTGATTGGTATTTTGATTGGTCATGTTCTCTTGCTTGGAAATTTGTCCTTGTTGATTGTTGTTTCCTTGTTGAATTGTATTTCCTTGTGGATTGTTTCATGGAGCACTTGATAAATTGAAAACAGATGGTCTTGTTCATAAATTATTTGCATCTACTATACCATCATTGACAACATTTTTGTTTCTGTTCCAAAACCTTGTTTTATCGTTGTTGTTTTGATTTGATATACTTGGATTATCAAGTTTTATCACTCCCCTTTTAACCAAGGCCCCTTCAATGGTGATTGCATTTTCAATCAATTTTTCAAAGTTATGAGGACAATGAAGGTTAAGCCTATAGCTTAATTCTGAATCAAGGCTATTGATAAAGATATCCATCTTTTCCTTTTCATGAATAGGATGAGAATATCATGCAAATAACCTTCTCCACCTTTGTAAAAATGTAGTAAAGGGTTCTCCTACTTTTTGTTTCACTTTACAAAGATCAAGCATTTTTATTTGGTGTTGAATGTTGTAGGAGTATTGTGAGATAAACTGATTTATCAACTCCTCAAAAGTTTTTATAGGTGGAGTGATTTTTGAAAGCCACTCCATGGATTGTACACCTAGACTTCGTGGAAATAATCGCATCAAGTAAGTATCGTCATAGGCGAATTCAAGACTCATGTTTCCAAAATCCCTAACATGGTCAATGGGATCAGTTTTTCCATTATACCTATCATACTTAGGAATTTCGCAATGTTTTGGAAATGGGATCATTTGAAGACTCCTATCAAATGGATAAGGAGATATGTCTTCCAAAACATATTTCTTTGTTGTACCTCCTTGCATTTCCTTTATTTGCCCTTGTAATTCTTTTATTGTTGGTTAAGAGCACTAAAGTCATTAGGAGGAGTTTCAAGATTTTGTTTAATCCCTTCTATGTCAAAGGTGTGAGGCAACTTAGCTCCTTGATTAGCTAATGAAAGAAAATATTTTTCTTTGTTACGTTCTAGAATTCTTTCCATAAGAGTATGGAATTGGGGATCTTGTTCTGCTTCTTGAAGCTTTTCTTCTGTTAACTCATCAAGATTAAATGTTTCCTCTTCTTTTTCATTTCGGTCACCCATTTTACTGGTTGTGGTTTCTCCCTCGTCTTTTTCCATTTGTTTTTGAGATCTCGTGAAGACAGGCATAGATTTTGTTCCAAATTCTACTCACTTTTGATCAAAAGAGTGAAATAGTGCAATTTATGTGATATATATGAAAGTCAGGATAGAATGAAGATTCTATGACTTACACAAAATTTCTAATCTTGTAGCTTGTGTTGTTCCCTAAGTGAAAGGATGAAAATCCTGTTAGCGGGAATATAAGCAAAAGATCAAGAAAAGGATGATTTTGCACTTTATGAAATTTTGATCATGGCTTTGTAAAAGGATGGATTTTATGATAGATGCCTAATGTATTCTAAGTTCTCTATTGCAAAATTTGATTTGGACGAGTAGAATATTCGATTGCGGGTTGGGGAATATAACTGAAACGAATGCGTTGACTATGGTTATGCCTTTGAGAAAGGGCTCTTCTTTGAAAGTAAGCTTGTGAATACAAGGGCTCTATAGCATAATCATCTGAAAGACCTCTAACACAATCATGATACCTATGAAGAAAGGTTCTATATTTGAGTAAAACTTTTTGACTTTGATATAAGAATCGTTGCTTCTTCAATAATTTCTTGTGATTGAGGGGTTTCTTTGGCTTCTTAATCCTTTTGGAAACGGATTTCTTTACAAACTTTGTGGATTTCCAATCTCGTAACATGAGATTGATCAATATGATAATGAGTGTTTTGGATGATCTTATCTAAATTAATGTAGTGAAAACACATCAAACAAATTTTTAAAACAGTTGTCTTAAGTCCTATGCTAAACATCAAGTGTATAACCAAAATGTTTTTCAAAAAGTGTTTTAACGGGTTTTACACATGACAAGCACTTCAAACAGACTCACTCTTAGTTCTCAAGTAGGTCATCATAGCAATCAACAGCCCACATCTTAGAACTGTGTCGACTCACACAGCCATGTCACCCCTGAAAGGGCGCCCGTATTTTTGTCTTTTCTAGGTGCGTACTCAGAGTGACGGAAGTGGATACCGGATCCCCTGAGCAAACAATCCTTGGTAGTTATATGGTGAGTATCTTGGGGGTAGATTCTTCCCTCCCCTACACTGTGATTGAAACGATGTTCGGAAACTGACTCAGTAAGATACTACACTAGGTTCGTAGTAAGGGTTTCCGTTCGGTGCGGCAAATGATAGACTCCCTCGAGAGACCTCCCTACCTTTAGAACAAAGGCTTTGGGGATAGTTATCAATGCACACTACCATCAAAAGAGGGTTTCCCCAATTTTGCTTTAAATTTTAGAGTGGGGTGGAATAGCCTGGCTTTGGCTTGAACCCACTTGAGTCGTTCCTCTTGGGTGAGTACTTTTTCCCACAAGAGAAGGCTCTCTACAAGGTTTTAATAAAGCTAAAAAATGCATAAAAGGAAATAGGTGAGTTTGGCATTTTGATCACCCAGTTAAGGGGAGAGCATAGGCCTATCACCGTTGAAGCAAAGCAAACAAAGGTTCAGTTTTTAAGCACCAAATGAAAATTCTCTAAACTAAGTGAAGATTTTGCTTCACATAAAAAGAAAATTCATTTTAAGCCCAAAATAAAAGATGAAGTGCCTACCCTAGGATTGCTTCATTTTACCTTAGATGACTACCCTAGGATTGGTTCTTTTTTATGCTTAAATGACTACCCTAGGATTGGTTAATTTTATGCTTAAATGACTACCCTAGGATTGGTTCTTTTTTATGCTTAAATGACTACCCTAGGATTGGTTAATTTTATGCTTAAATGACTACCCTAGGATTGGTTCCTTTTTTTATGCTTAGAAATTATTAACTGTCCGCGGCTGCATCGAAATCAGTTAGACTAATCTATAGTTATAGATTACAGAATATATGGCCTTAAATAAAAATTATGCTGCAACAGAGATTAAAGGCACTGCAAAATTAATTACAGGCGCTGCAAAAAGCTTTACGGGCCCTGCAACAGTTATTAAGGGCGCTACAAAAAACTTTACGGGCGCTGCAAAACAATTTACGGGCACTGCAAAACAATTTATGGGCACTGCAAAAAAATTTACGGGCGCTGCAATAATTATGAAGAGTGCTGCAATAGTCTTCAAATGTGCTAATCTGGAGATGACATTCCCGAAACGTGTTGTCTGCGCTATTCCATTGTTTTTACCTGTAACCTGTCAAAAGAAACTGCAAATAAAACATTAAAAAGGGGGCAAGTGCCCCACGGTGGGCGCCAAAAATGTGTATGTTTTTATTTGTAATCTAATTGAAAACACAAACACAAATGAAACATTATACTAAAGAAAACTAAATGAAATCAAATAAAACAAAGTTTCTTCAGAGCCGTTTCATCTTCCTCTATCTCCAGGAATTTGAAGTTGCTGCTCTCATATTTGATGTAAGCTTCTCCAAATGGCTGCTGTAGAATGAGTATGCAAATGAAAAACCTCTATTCTATATGCCGATAGAATGGAATTGATAATACGGATATGGACAGGGGCTGTGGATTATACACAGGGGCTGTGAATGAAAAATATCATGATTCTATACTGCTATTGCTATGATTCTAATACTATCTAGGCTATGAAAGTACTCTATGAATGCTATGAATGCTATGAAATTTGCCTATGGTTATTTTGCTGAAAGCTTCTATATGATTTGGAGCTCCCGGCAGTTGTATTTATAGATTTTTGTAGGCTCCATCCCGACTGGCAAGAATCTACGGCTGTAAGATTGTCTGGTAAGTTTGAATGGTGAGAGATGGAGAGGTTGAGAAGAAAATGGGGGAGGTTGAGAGGTTGGAGAGAAGGATGGATTCTCGTCTTCAACCCACGGGAACAAGCACATAGAAACAGAAATTTAATTTTTGTTTTAAGCTGTTTCCTGAGTTGAAGATAAATCCCAAATTAAATAAATAAATAAATTTATTTAATTTTATTTATTGCATTTTGATTTTTGATTTTTATACTATGGAAGATTTAATTAAATATTTTGTAATATTTAATTATGATGTGACTTTAGAAGAATATGAAATATTTAGAAGAATTAATTAAATATTTTATGAAATATTTAATTATAAATAGATATATGAATCGAATTAGAGGAATTTGAAATGATTTTTAAGAACGAATATTTAAATTGGATTAGAAGAAATAATTAAATATTTTGGAATATTTAATTGTAAATGATATTTAGGAGAAGAATAATATTTTAATCTTTATTTGAATAAGATATTCAAACGAAGATTATTGATAATTAATATAAATAAATCGTAATGTTTATTTAATTAATTAAGAAATGAATTCGAAAAGATGATTAAATAAACTTATTTATTTAATCAAAATATAGAAGAATGAAGAAATATAAATAAATTATTTAAATTTATTTATACGCAAATAGAATTCGAAGATTTTAATTAAATGTTTAAAATATTTAATTAATTACCAGTCAATGTGATGTGACCATTTTAAGTTGTATACAGTTGCCAACTAGGTTATATGTTCAAATTAATTTCCTAACTTTTGGGGAATGCCAACCTCCTCTTTGGGAAGGAGTGAAGGTGCAATCAACATACTATCCTTTTGAAGGAATGAGGTATCAAGAAAAAGGTGGTGTAATTTTAATAAGATGTTATCATTTACACAAGAAGGAGGTGGTGTATTAAAGGTCACTTTACATGATGATGTCATATAATAAGCCAAGAAGTGTTAGGACACATGGTGAAAAGACACACAATTTTCATAAATACCAGCACTTCAATTGAATACCAAGGGCCTTTGATTCCAAGTTTGTATGATTTTATCTTGCATTGAATTGTCAACTTGCTAATTCTCTCGTTGTCTTTTTGACAAAGAAAATATTTTTTGTTTGTGAATTTTTGGCTTCATTTTTCTATAAATTATGCTTAGTCTTAATGTAAAAAATACTTCTCATTTTCTCTAGCAAGCCGTCTATAATATAGTTTTAGGTGACATTGGTACCCCTATTAGGATTCTCAACAATAAGAATGAACTAGATTTTGTAGGTGAGGTATATGATGAAGGGATCAAGTGGTTGATCAAAACCAAGTGTTGCTTGACTATAATTGCCTTCAAATGGGTTTTGGGGTGGATTTCATGGTGGATGTGAACCATTTTTGGTTGAAAATGGATATTGTGTCATGATTTGTGGCATCGCGATTGGACTTGAATGTGTCTAAACCTTATGTTGTAAAGCTTTCCAAGCATCTGTTCTATAGAGACTATCTTGTGGGACTTGAGGAGATTATCGATGTGGAAATTTTCTAGTTCAATATACCTGGGATCATGGACCTTCGACATCAAGTCGACAATGGTGAGTTGGTGCCTTAGCTTCCTTTGCTTTCAAATTTTTGAATGATATCACTAGAAAGGAATTTATATAATCCGAAGCCTTCCAATTCCTTTTTTCTTCGGGTGATGAACGTGGAGCCTATTTATGACATTGAGTGGTGCATAGATTTTCATGACCTATTCTATCTTCCTCAACTAGGGATGGTTGAGGATGTTGTCGAAGAATGAATCACTATAAAATTCTTCAAAGTTGCACCCTTTTTCTTTGACTGAAGCTTTGTGCATTGTATCTTGAATTTTGAGGCCGTTGTCATATTGAGTCTTCACCACAACCTGTGTGCCATGACTTATATTTTTTGAGTTGATTCCTTTAACAACTTTTGGTTGTTTTTGTAAGAAAGTACTTTGCAACATCTTGTGTATCCAAATATTTCAAAGATATCTTAAAACAAAGACCTAAGCGCCTTGATGCTTTATGTAAATGATGTTCATATAATAAAATATAGTCTTTTCTTTTCAGCTTTTGTGGTTTCATCACAAAATATCATAATTTACAATTTTTTACACATAGTACATAATGTATAAAATTTACAAGAATATGGGCTGCATAATTTAATTGAAATTTTTTAGGTGCATTCCATTCACTGAGATTCCAACATTGTTTCCCTCCATGTATTCTAAATTGAAAGCACTACTTTCTTTGCATTTTATGATACAAAAGGCCCCCCTCCATATGGAGTCGAATTTAGCATATTGGCTTGGTTTGGTGTTTAGAACTAAGTATCCTTTGAAGCCTCAGTCAAATTCCTTTTTGTAAAACCATTTTTTAAAAATCTATCGATGGTTGGTCATGGCATCAAAATACTTTTCATGGGCATCCTATATGCTTAGAATTTTAGCTAATATCACCTCCATGCTACCATTCTCCTTAACTTTTAGAAAATTGAGAATTTGCAATATAGGTATCTCCATGGAGACAGGAAAGGAAACTTCCTTTCTATATACTAGTTCATATGGGGAATCCTTGAGGATTTTCTTCAGAGTAATACGGTCCACCCATAAAGCCACCCACAATTGTTTATGCCAGTCTCTTTGATGTTTTGAATCAATCAACTTTATTAGTCAAATCAAGTTTTTATTTGTGTACTCCACGAGTCCATTTCCCTACGAGTAACAGTTAGATGAATTCTTGAGATATAATTTGTTCCTTAAGGTGAAATATGACATTCCAATCCCCACAAAATCCCATGCATTATCAGAAATCAAGGTTTTCAAGGAGTCGAATCTTGCTACTAGCTCTTCAAGAAAATTGACTATTTCAGCCTCAATAGCATTCTTTAATGGGGCCACCTCCATCCACCTAGTGAAATAGTCTATCGCTATTAATATCCATTTGTGCCCTGAGTTGGAGATAGGATTAATCATACCTATTAAGTCGAGGCCCCATTGAGAAAAGGGTTCATCCACCATAATTGGTTGTAAAGGAATAGGTGAATTCCTCCACTTGCTGACAAAATATTGACATTGTGAGCACCTTTTAACTAGGTTATGACATTATGAGAATAGGGTAGGTGAGTAATAACCTACCCACATTATCTTAAGATCAACAGTTTTAGCAAAAAAATGCCCCCTATAGGACTATTATGGAATTTTCTTAGAACCCTTTCAGCCTTCTGCCAATCCACGTAGTAGAGGAGGATGCCATCAAAATTTCTTATAAAAAGGATACCTTCAAATAGGATGTATCTGACTCCCTGCAACTTGTAGAATCTTCTCTTACGTGGGGGAATGCTAGCTTGGTACCTTCCTATCTGTATAAACCTTATCCTATCGAGCACCCAAGACTCTTCTGATTCAAATTGGTTGAAAAAACTTCATCCATAGATGCTTCTTCTATCTGGGGTTGAAGATCCCCAACAAGGTATTCTCATAATCCTCTTCCTTTAACCAAATTTGTCAGTTGGAATTCTATGTCATACTCTAGGATCTTGGTGATCCAATTTTCTCTTTTGTTAGTGGTTTCTCCTTCCATAATGTATTGCCTCACACTAGGGTGGACTACTAGGACCATGATTTTTCTCACCGTTATCAGGTGTTGGAAATTTTTAAGACCTTTGATGATGGAAAATGCTCATTTATCAATAAACCTATACTTTGTCTCATACCCTTTGAGGGTTCTCAAGCGGAAAGCAAAGGGATGCTCTCCCTTTTATTATTTTTCCTTTTACATGAGTATGATAGAAATGTTGTGCTCGTTGTTGTAGATGTATGATCCAAAGTAGTCTAGAGGTGACGGAATTGAAAAAGACCAAAAATTAGAATTTTTAGATTTTTTTGATATTTTCTAGGTTCAAATAAATCACATTTTCAGAGGTCTTCAGAGCAGAATTTAGGTTAGAAACTTGCGTCGATCCCTAAAATGCAACTACCAAAGGCACAATTTTTTAGGGACTAAAATAGTACTCTTAGAGACCTTTCCAAATGTGTAAAAGGTTTTGAATTCTGAGAAATGAGCAAAAAGTTATGACCCCACCAAGTTGGGGTAAATAAATTCCTAGTTTTTTTGTTTGTATTTTCTCACAGCCAGTTATTCAATTTGAATTCCTGGGTATGTGGTGACTTTTGGCATTCTCCAGTTTGCATATACTTCAGCTATTTTTAATAAAAAGATTGATTTGGAATGCATATAACTCTTTTCATGAGTTTTCAATTTTATTCAAATTGAACACAATATCTCAAGTTCCTTTTATGCCAAATATTGTTAAGTAAATCCTTACCTTAATTTAGATCAACGTACATGGTAAAGCTCTTGGAAAACTTTGGGTTTTCTAACACTGGAGCTGCAGAAATGGCTTCTTTTATCTTTTCAAAGGAATCTCTTCTCTCTAGGGTCCATCTAAAAGTCAAATCCTTCTTCAACATGGGTGTAATAGGCCTTGCAAGCCCAATGAAGTTGGAAATGAATCTACTGAGAAAATTAATCTTTCCTAAGAAAGATTGAACCCCTTTCTTATTAATTGGTAAGGGTAACTCCCTTATGGATTTTATTCTCTTATGATTGATAGAGATCCCCTCTTTAGAGACCACATAGCTAAGTAGTTTTCCCTATGGAACTCTAAATACACATTTCTTGATTTTTAAAGAAATCCCAAACTCTTGACACTGATGGAAGACCTTTTCTAAATAATCAAAATGATCATTCTTTAATTTATAGAAAATACTCAAGTCACCCACATAGATAAGGATGATCTTACTGGTCAAATCCTTGAAAGTGATGTCCATCGTACATTGGAAGGTAGCCCTTGCATTATATAGGCCAAAAATAATCTTTGTATATGAAAACATTCCCCCATTAGTGGTGAATTTTTTCTTGTGTTGGTCTCCATCCTTGACATCAACTTCGTTATAGCCCAAAAAACTATCTAGTAAGTAGAACATCTCTGATCTAGCCACAGCCTATAATATTTGTTCCAATGGCCACACAGGATAATGGTCCTTTAGGGATGCCTTATTTAAATCCCTGAAATCTATGCAAAGTTGAATGTTGTAATTTTTCTTTTGAATCAGTACTAGATTGGATATACAAGTAGAATGCTTAATCGGGTAGATGATTCTTGACTCAATCAAATCCTTCAATTCTTGTGCCATCAAGGATTCTACTTTTGGATTGACTAGCCTTTACTTTTATTGGATTGGATTGGCTCCTTCGGCTAGGTTGTTGGTTGTTGGATGACACTGGGGTTGTAACCCTTTAAATCATCGTTAATCAAGGTTATCACTCTGTCATATCTAGTGCAGAAAGATCTTAGTCTATCCTTCTCTTCTTGTGGGACATCTTTCCCTACTTTTATTTTTTAACCTCTTATGACATCTAAGTTAGAGTAGTCTCCTTAGTTGGTCATTGTTTCCATCATTTTTGTCCCTCTCCCCTAAAAAATATCCCTCAAAACAGTTAGGAAAATTAAATGGTTATGTTTTTCGGTCTTTAATTTTTTTTCAAACCCAAGTTGTTCATCGACTCAATTTTTGAACCTACATGTTCCTTGACAAGATTAACTTTGGAACTTTATGGGTCAGTCTTGGGACTTGAAATATTATAAGGAACTTTGTAATCAAAGAAGAGAATCACATGAGAAAATATCAAAGGTTTGGCAGAACTTTGTAAAGTTTTAAAACCTTTTTCGGTCACGACAAGGTTCTCAAAATTTCTTCATCCCCATTAAGGTTTTAAGATAAGTTGTAATTATTCTCTAAGTGATTTACATAAAAGACTAATGGGAAAAATTAAAAATTAAAATTTATTCTATACGGGACATAAAGATAGGTTTCTACAACTACGGTGGACTCCAAAACATTTCCAAAATTTACCCAGAAACATTTAATTAGTATATTCAAGGCCAAAATCATTTCATTACTAAGGATATATTTGCAAAAAAAGAAAATATTTCTTACAAGAAAATGTAGTGTTCCATTCATTCCACATGAGCACAAAATGAAAATTTACAAATAGTAAATGCAAAGCAAACATAGATCTCCATAACACAAAGTAATTTAAAAAGCCAAAAAGATATATATGTATTGATAAAAGTTTTGTATTACATTGCCAAAAAGAGGGTGGTTTCACAGCAGAGGGGTTTTCAAACACAAAGGGTGAACATGAGGAATCTAATAGCCTCAATCACCTATTATATTTTCTCTATCTGTGTGGGAGAGAAAAGGTTATCTCTTGTATTCAACGTAGTGAGTGAATTTCTCCATATTTTTTCTTTCAAGGCCAGCACATAGCAGGGTAAAGGATTTACCAACCCTCTCATTATGCAATGCACAAGTGATGCAGATTGCATCACAAATCAAACCCACACATGGATGAATGAAAAAATCCCCCTTAGGGAATCTTTATCATATTGCATATATCATGCGTGAACTAGATGCTCAACAACCCACAAAGCTCATTCAAAAAGACCGAAAGTGCACACAATATTGTATATAAAGTGCTCAAATAGATTGGAGTTGTGAACATGTACTGGAGACTTGAAGTGCTCACAAATTATCCAATGGATGACTTCTTCTTCCATATCACTATGGATGAGGAAGACCTCCCTCAATTGATCCAACACTAACATATGAACAACACTGCATTTGACACCTTCTATGGCTAGGAAATCACCCTTCATGACTACTTCGCTCAATGAGGTTGACATACTTGAAGAAGTAATCAACATTGTGCAGAATGAATAGTGGTTAAGAGGATTTATATAGTGATAGAGACAAGTTGGTGAAGCTTATTTGAAGAAATTAATGCTGAACTACACACAAAATTATTTAAACTTAATTAATTCAAGCAAGGCGATGTGATGCAGATCTTGTGAGTTAGATTCAAGAAATCCTCAACATTTAAAGAACTATGAGAAAAAATATTAGGTGGCAGACATATCACATGGGAGAAGGCAATGTGGTTTGCTTACAGTAAGTGGCGATTCATCCTTCTGTCATATCAATCAGGATATGGGATGTAATCATTACAATCCCTAAAAACAATAGTTAATGGAGTTGCCATAATCTAACAAGGTTAGTCAGTTTTTGACCAAAATTTTATTCGGCCAGAAAATAGTTAGCATCAAAGAAATAGTTTCAAGAAATCATAATTTTCACAAGTGTTAAAGTTTAAATATTTAGTTATAAGATGTTGCAAGGGTCCAATATTTTGATCCCCCTTGCACTGTGATGACTGAGTGAGAATCGATCTTAATAAAGAATCAAGTTTTGTAGTTTTAATTCATTTTTATCTAAACGTTATTGTCTATGTGAAGTAATTATGAATTATATGTTAATGTTTGTGAGTGATTTAGTGAGCTTTGACAAGCATTTTAATATTCCTTCCCTTTGACAATGCATAATTTAGTGACATTTAACTCATTCTATTTGCAGTAAGTGATTGAAATTGTATTGAGTCGAGTCAACAAACATTAGTAATCTAATCTGTGAGTCATGATATTGATCATTTTCTAGTCCATTTCATTCAACATAGTAATTTAATTTTAAAAATTTCCCTTCATGCTTGTATCATGGCTATGAGAAAGTGTTAGTTTTCCTTTTCTATTTTCTAGTCAAAAGCATACCCCTAATTTTATATATTTGAAAAATAAAAAATTATATTAGAAGAGGGAGTTGTACCTCAATCAAAATTCTGAGAAAGATTACCAATACAATGGTAATCTCTCCAACTTTTGTGAATTGATGTGTCCTTCTTGGGTATCATAGATACATTCATAGTCAATTTGTTAAAGGAAAAATCTATTCATTAATAGTTGTAAATATTCACTTGCTATTTTTCACATAATCACAATCAAACAATTTTTTTAGAGTGATTAACCCTTTTAGAAGCTTCTTACTCTTTAGTTGGATGAGATGGCCCTCGTAAGCCTCCTTAATTTTTGGCTAGAGTTGATCATAAAACGATCAATTGTTGTATGAAGGTGGAAATTTTCTCATAATTCTCAAAGACTTTTCAATTCTAGCTATTATTATGGATCATGGATTGGACCTTGACTTGCACTGCATGCTAGTTTTCTATGAGATTGGTCATTGGTTCCATTTGGGAGCCGATCGAATCCATCCTATCTACTATGGCATTTCATGACCTTAGAACCACTTGGATATTGAAAGCATGAAATCCTTCAATCAGGTCCCATACCCTATATTGGTAAGATCGATTTTGCACATTCTTTACGTTTGATTGCCCTTTGATCTACTTGACCACTAGTTTTGAATCCTTGAAAACTTGTAGTTTTTTAATGCTTAAGCACTCAACTAGATATAAACCATGGATCAAGCCTTTGTATTCTACCTCATTTTTTGTGCATGGAAACAAGAAATAGAAATCTCTAAGAGTCTATTCTAATATGGGATAATACGCAGATCCTTGCTCTTAATCTATCTCTACATCTCACACCATTGAAGTGTGGTGTCCATAAGCCCTTTTCATGGTCTTAATCCTCCTTTTGACCCTCTTTATCTTTGGAAACTTTCAAAATGACTTGGTCCTCGTCACAGATCACATCTATTCATATACTAGTACCATGAAATTTGTTGAAAGGGTCAAACTCTAGGAATTAATCAGCAAGACATTTTTCTTTGGAATTTGATCACCCATGGTTTCCTCATCTTCTAGCATCTCAACATAGTACATCTAATTTTTATAGATAGATGTATGTGTAGCCTCAAAACTCATTACCACATCTTCCACAATATTCTCAACATGTAGGGGCTCAGATAATATCTTCATTTTTGCACCATTCTTAGTTCTTAATATCAATTGAGACCAGTTAAGAGCTAGGTACCTCCTGATCTTGGTCGTGAAGTCTCTTAATAGGGACATCCCAAAAATGGGAGGAATATCAATTACGACCACTCTTGTGTGACCGTATGAATTGGACATGAATATGGGGTGAAGGGGAGGCTTTTGATTAGACCTATAGTTGGAACCTTTTTCCCATCTAACTATATAGTTCCTTTGTCTAGGGGTTCATATTTCAAATTTAGGGCTTCAACCACCAATTTCGGCATCACTGTGGTACTAGTGTCAGAATCTATCATGTTATTATGCAATAATTTATCTCCTTTAATGAGGGTTAAGAAAAAGGGGCTTTTCTTTAGTTTGCATACCTCTTTTCCATCCTATTTTTCTTTGATATTTATGAATGTTGTAGCATTTGAAGACTGAGGCTCTTGATTGGTCCTTTTACCTCTCTCTTGGTTGTGCATCGAGACTGAGCCTAGTTGCAGGGGTTGCTCCTCTTTAATTCAATAATTTTTTAATAAAGTATTATGCTTTGGAATATCTAGAATTTCTCATAAGCAAACGTTGGCAGGATCCCTCTTTAGTTGTTCAACTACATTGAGTGATCAGATTCATGGTACCTTAGGTCTAAGAGGGGGTGTTTCTCTTGATTTTGAAAAAGGTTGGCTTATTACTAGTGAACTAACTAATTTTTCCATGACTTTCTATTGTGGTTGTTGTGCTTTTAGCTATGAATATTGCTATGATTGATGTGCTTGCAACACATACTCCCCATTGATTCTTCATTTTGAGTGGGTATTATAATTTGATTGAACACATGGGGCTCCTGATGTTAGAAATCCATTCACGAACATAGGTTCTTCTCCCTCCATCTAAGAGAAAATTGTTTGGTTGGGGGTAATTTCTTATTCTTATTCTAGATACATACCCTACATCTGAGCACTAAGCCTAGCACTTTCAATCCTAGGAGATTTATAGGTTACCACATTCAAAGAGATGCCCTAGCTCCTTTGTTATGCTATCCTTTATTGGAGATTACCTTTTAGATAGTTTTGAGTGATGTGGGCACCATTAAATATGAAACATCGAGCATTCACATCTTCCACCAAGTTAGTTCAGTCAAGGACTAAGTCCTTGCTTGTGACAGTCATCATGGTCTAAAGTGGAGTGGGTACTAGAACTATTTTACTTAACGATTGTGACTGATTATTGTAGACACCTAAAAATGGTCTGGAGAATCTAATTAATTGAATACGACTTATTTGATTAATTAATCTTAAATTCTTCTACTTAGTAAATAAATATAAATATTTATTTATATTAAGTTCATTTATTAATTCTTCTATTTTTCTCTCCTAATTAAATAAACAAAATCAAAAACTTTGTTTTATTTAATTATTATTAGTTTCATCATATTATTTCTCTCTTAATTAAATAGAGAAAATTAAAAACTTTGTTTTATTTAATTATTATCATTATTACTTCTATCTTAAAATTAAATACACAATTTAAATAATTTGTGTTATTAAAATCACCTTTCTTCTTAATTAAATAAAGATTGCTAAAAATCTTTTATTTAATTATCATTCTCCTTTTAATTTAATAAAACAAACCCTATAGTTTGATTTATTAAATTATTTATTCCTCCTTTTTGCTAAATTTAAATAAATTAAAAATATTTAAATTTATGCATAAATTTTGCACTATTCACTCACCAATAAAATTTATTTCTCAAAATTCAAATTAATGCACTGCCATTCACGGGAAAAGCTTCAGGGACAAACCTGCAAGAAATTCTCTCAACAACCTTCCACCCACCTTCCCTCTTATCTTGCCTGGTGTTTTCATGGGGAGAAACCATTCTCCATGATCAGCTCCTTCTTCTCATCCATGCCTTTGGATTCTCCAGAGAAAATCACAGCCCCTCATCCCGGTTTCCTATACAATTGTGCTGCCGTGAAAGCTATAAATACAGCTCTTGGGCTACAAGAAATGGATCCCAACTAATGCAATCTTACTCTGCAGGTTTCCAAAGCATTCAAGCATCCAAACCATCCAGCATTCCAGCATCCATCAAGCAGCATTCAAACATCAAGCATTTGCAGTCATGGCTGCCATTAGAATAGAATTTGCATATTTTAATCATATTAGAGTAGAATAGTTCATTTCTCATTCTCTAAGTGTCATTTTAATAGTTTAATTAGCTTACAAATCTAAGAGCTAAGCAAATTAGAGAAATATTTAGAGTGAGAGAGCAATAGGATAGATTTTTGAAGCTTCTTAGTTTAAATTAGTTTAAATTCCTTGAGTTTTAGATGCAATATCCTATTTAGAAGCGTAGATGCATAGTTTAGTTTGTTTTTCCCCTTCGACCGCTTACAATTTGGTGCCCACCATGGGGAAATACCCCATATTTTGCTAACTTTTTGAAAATCGTGTCTTACAGGTATCGGCGTGAAAGTTTTCGCGGGATCGTGAGTTTTTGCAGCGCGCCAGGTTACTGTTCCAGCGCACCAAGTTTTTGTTCTAGCACACCCAGTTACTATTCCAGCGCACACTGTTCCTGTTCCAATGCGCACGGTTAATGTTTCAGCGCGCCAGGTTTCTGTTCCAGCGCGCCACCTTTTCATCTTTAAAATCATTTCTTTCATCTGGATCCGACGCGTCCGCGGCCAGATTTTATTTCTGTCTTTTTGTTTGGTTAAAATTTACCAATCCTAGGATAGAAATGGTTAAAACTTACCAATCATAGGATAGAAATGGATTAAAATTTACCAATCCTAGGATAGAAACGTCACATTTCTTTTTGCAGTTTAAAAATTGAACATCATGCTTATCATGGAGCAATATCTCCATTAGAGTAAATCACTTGTCTTTTGGGTTTTAAAAAAGAACAACTTTTTTTTGCTGTGTTTGGGTGATAGGTTTATGCTCTCCCCTTAACTGGGTGCATCAGAATACCAGACTCACCATTACTTTATGCATTTTAAGCTTTCTTAAAACCTTTAGACAGGCCTGCCGTAGTGGGAAAAAGTACTCACCCTACGGGAACGACCTGAGTGGGGATAGCCAAAAGCCATGGTATTCCAACCCACTTAAAAATTTATGTGAATTTGGGGAAACCCTCTTTCAACGGAAGTGTGCAGGATAAGCATCCCCAAAATCTTTGTTTTAAAGATTGGGAGGTATCTCGAGGGAGTTTATCCATTTGCCGCTCCGAACGGAAACCCTATCTAAGAACCTAGAAATAGAAGCACGCCTGTCAGTTTTTGAACATTGTAATACTCGGCGGTGCAGGGGCGGGGAAGAATCTACCCTCAAGCACTCACCATATAATTGCCAAGGAGTGTTTGCTCAGGGGATCCGGTATCCACTTTCGTCACTCTGAGTACGCACCTGGAAAAGACAAAAACACGGGCGCCCTCTAGGGGGTGACATGGCTGTGTGAGTCAACGCAATTCCAAGCTGTGGGCCGTTTGAGTATATAACGATGACCTTTTATCTCTAGGAGTGAGTCTATTTGAAGTGTCTTATCTTGTTATCAAACCAGTGAAAATCAAGAAGAATCATTGATTCTTGAGAACATACACTATTTGTTTAGATTCTAGGATTTTTAAAAGACAACCATTCTATTCTTGATTGCTGTGTTTTCTATCATTAAACTCAGATAAGATCATCACAAAAATCCTTAAAATCAACGCACTTGTGGATTTCTCATGATTCGAGATTGGGTATCCACCAAGTTTGTCAAGAAATCTCTTGCCAAACGAATCCGAAAACCAAAGAAAACACTTGCATACAAACAACTCCTAAAAAAAATGATTTTTGTATCAAAGAAGGAAAGTTCTACTCCAACATAGGACTTTCATTCATAGGTATCACGATTTCTCTAGAGGTTATACAGACGACTATGCTATAGCTCCCTTAGATTCACAAGCATATTTCCAAAGAAGAGCTCTTAGGCAACACCACAATCACAGTCAGAGAATTCGTCCAGAATACATCCCACAACCAGCCATCCAATATGATACCAGGCCAAGTGAGTTTCATAGAATAAGATAGTTTTTTTTTCTATCTTAAACACCTTAAGGTTCTGTTTTAGCGCGCCTGGTCTCTATTTCAGCACTCCCAGTCTCTGTTTTAGCGCTCGTGGTCTCTGTTTTAGCGCGCCCGGTCTCTGTTTTAGCGCTCCTGGTCTCTATTTCAGTGCGCCCGGTCTCTGTTTTAGCGCGCCCAGTATCTGTTTTAGCGTGCCCGGTCTCTGTTTTAGCACGCCATAAAGTCAAAAAAATAGAGAGTTAATAGGACATTTTGTCAGTTTACCCATATCGATAACAAGGTTTCATCAGTCCAGAACATTTTTTTTCACAGTCCATAACACTTAAGTCACACAAAAGGAAAGCTTTACCCCTACACCTAGATCTTGCAGCATCTTGCATAGTGTCATTATCACCAAAATCTGAGATTTTCTATCAAAGTTTCCCTATCAAGGATTTTATCATCCTTCCATCACGAAACTAGATAAAAATAAATCAGATTTTAAATCAACAACCTTGACACTTATCCAATCAAATCCAAGATCAAAGTCTAGAGTAAAACTTTAAACGTTTGTATGCCTATTTTCACACGAGCAACATATCAAAAACAACAAGAACAAGAAAATGAAAGAATAGCAGCCATGGCTAAAGAAAACCCTTGGGGACAATATAGCAACACTGATCCTCTTATTAACTCATATGAGAAAGAAATAACTACAGAGGAAATCGAGAAAGTTCAACAAGACCTCATTTCCATAAATTTATGGAAAAGATGCTAGAGCAAGACATGGAAAAGTATCTTCTACTATTAGCTGACAAAGGTGCTAAACTTCCTAAAGACTTTGATGTCAATCAACTCAAGGAAACAGCCACACCTAACTCAACTAGTATAGAAAATCCAAATCAAATAGATGCTTTGACAAGACAAATCCAACAATTGCAATTACAGTTCCAAAATATCCAACAAGGGCCAACAAAGAGATATTTATTGCAAGACATTTTCCCTTATCCATTTGACTCAAGCATTAACATGATACCATTTCCACGGTATTGTGAATACCCAACATACAACAAGTATGATGGAAGAATCGATCCATTTGATCACGTACGAGAATTTCGAGCCATGAGCATAGAGTTCGCACACGAGGACTCTTACCTACTACGATTATTTCCAAGGAGCTTAGGGAATACTTGCATGGAGTGGTTTTCTAAACTGGAACCTGGGATTCAATCCTTTGAGGAACTAATCAATAGGTTCATAACACACTTCTCATTCAATATCCAACATGGGGTAACCTTAAAAGAACTCTACAACACCAAACAAGCAAAGGGTGAAAAATTTCTTTCCTTTCTCCAACGATGGAGAAGGCTATTTGCTAAATACCCTAGATCTATTCCTGAAGAGGAGAAGATAGAGATGTTCATTGATAACTTAGTAGATGACATGAATTACATATTAGACTTACAATGTCCATCCACATTTGAACAAGTTATCGAAAAGGGACTCAAAATTGAAGAGGCTCTAATCAAAAGAGGAACAATCAAACATTTCACTGAAGGTTCAAACAATAACCATTCCTCTAACAACAACAACAAAAAGCCAAGATTTTGGCAAAAGAACAAGAATACTAATACCATGATCGATGCACACGCACCTAAACTAGTATCCACCTTGACACCAACCACTACAAACAAACAAAACAATGGTTTTAATGTCAAACAAAGTAGTGATCAAGGAAATAATCGAAACAGTGGAGAAACAAAAGCCAAATCATTCCAACGACCCTCCAATAAACGAAAATTTACACCATTAGGACAATCATTGGAATCGGTCCTCAAAGAGCTCTTAGACGAAAAACTCATTCAAGTACAAGAGGCTAGAAATTGGGACCCTCAAGTCAAACCATCATGGTGGAATGACTTACATTACTGTCACTATCATCAAAATAAAGGCCACATGACTGAAAATTGTTGGCAATTAAAACATGCGGTACAAGACCTCGTAGATCAAAAGAAAGTATTTGTAGAGGGCCCTCAAACAAACAAAGATCATACAACATTCAAAAATCCTCTACCCAATTATCAGAAGGGAGAATCTTCTTCCGCAAACACCAAAGGTAAAAACATTGGCTATGTTTATGACACAACAATCCTTTGTTTGTCCACTGTCAAGGAGGATGAAGAGTTATGCAACCAAATCAATCAGAACAACGACATTACATCTACCAATTTGGTACAACATATGGACAAATCTGAAAACCAAATCAATGTAGTCACACTCAAAGGAAAACAAGAGTACCAACCGGTTAATGCCACAACAAGGGCACAATCCAAAGTTATATTGAAAGGAGCATCAATATCATCCCCATCAGTGGATCCTCCCTCCAATCAATATAATCTCATCGATCAATTGCAGAAAATACCGGCACAAATATCAATCTTGTAACTTTTGAAGATTTCCCCATCACACAAAGAGGTTCTTGAACAAGCTCTTGTATCAACTACGGTACCTAACAATCTAGATGTGTGTCAGTTCCAAGCTATGGTGGTACATCTATCTGCACCTCATTGTCTTTCATTTTCTGAACATGATGATGTATCACTCACCCATCCGCATAATTCTGCCCTTCACATTGAAGTCCTTATCCATAAACATTGTGTAAAACGTGTCCTGATAGATGGAGGGGCTAGTTTAAATATTTGTACCTTAAAGCTGATTCGTGCACTAGGATACTCAGATGAAGCCATTGATACAAGAAGAAAAATCACAATCAAAGCATATGATGAAGAAGAAAGGTCCTCTAAAGGATTGATCATATTACCCATTCAAGTGGGACCTATTGTCCAAAAAGTGGTTTGCCAAGTCTTAGATAGGGAACTAACATACAACATACTGTTGGGACGCCCTTGGAACATGATATGCAAGCAGTACCTTCTACCTATCATCAATGCCTAAAATTTCCCGTCAATGGACAGGAGGTAACAATCACAGCAGACTACAATGACACCCAAGCTTGTCATACCTTGAAGACATCTCAGGATACATTTATACCTAACAACAGAGAAGTTAGCACATCAGATAGTGAGCAACAGCAGAGCTTCATTTCAAAGTGGCTTCCAAAACAACAAAAATCACAAGAGATAAGGGTGGCACAATCTAACCCTTCAAAGGTTGAAGAACAATTGGCTCCACTCTCACATCAATTCACCAAGGAAGTACAGATAAGCGACAAAGGAATAAGTGAATATGGTGTTGGACACTCATTTCATCTATCACAAATGTTACCCTCCTTACAAACGTATGGACAACCATCTACAAAAACCCACAATTCAGAACAATCTACAACAGCATTAGATGGCAGATTCATAAAAGTTGGGAGTTTAGATGAAGAATCAGAAGATAAGGCCATACTAAATTGGCTTTATAAGGATGAGGAAGCTTCCGCCTCCACAAGTAACATCATAGAGACAAATCAATATGGGAAAGGAAAAACTATTCTGGAGAAGATGGGATATTCAGGACAGGGACCTCTCAGGTTAAGGAAACAAGGCATAACAGAACCAATCCAGCCTCTTACGCTCCAACATAAGGATAAAACAGGACTAGGATATGTAGCAGAACAAGGATCTCTTGATTGAGGGAAACAAAGTGTGACAGAACTAATCCAAGTCCTCACAATTCAGCAGAATGGCAAAACTGGATACACAGAAAAAGAAAAAGCAGAAATCACCAATAAAACTGTGGAGCGTATTCTTCAAATAAGAGATAACTCTGAAACGGATTCGAATGAGTATGAGTGGGACAACTTATCAGATGTTTCCTATGAAGATATTTAGATTGGCATTATCAAAAAGTATACCCCCAAACACGAGGAGGGTCAAAGCTCAAGCTTTAATCCCAATGTCTATGAAACACAAAATTTCGATGACTCAAGTGAAGATGAACGGACATCGATTGAGATAAATGATGTGGAAGAAAATACCTTTGTAGGCCTCGACATAACCACAAACAACCTAGACGACATTTCCGTCTGAGCTTTCACAATCGCTGACCTCAACCCATCTAATGATTTGTTGCCTTTACTACACCCCGAGCTTATCGAATGGGAACCCCAACATCCTATTAATCTCCCTATTTTTGACAATGATTCCTCAATTATTAACTACCTTTGCTGTGAGGAATCTGATACTTGTTCTACCAATACTTCTTTTAATGACGCTTTTAGGCAGGAGGATGCCAAGCCTTCCAGTTGCAAAAATACGAAAGAAAAAAATGGATCTAATGGTGAAAACCATTCTATGGCAGTATTTGATCCTAAAATAGTAAAAACAAAGAACGCATCCAATGGAAAAAACCTCATTGAGGCACCAAAGGATGGAAGGTTTTACATCCTCCCGCAACATTACCATGAAAGATCATCAGTGTTGATAGAACCCACACAGTCTATTAATATTGGCACACAGAGAAAGCAAGAATACTACACCTGGCCGCATCCATGACAGATACAGAAAAGCCAGATTTTATCAAATTCTTTGAAGAACGATGCATCAATTTTGCTTGGTCATACTCTGACATGCCAGGCTTGGACATAGATCTCATTATGCATCACTTATCCTTACCAGCTGGCAATAAACCAGTAAAACAGAAGCTGAGAAAAATACATCCACATGTTGCATTATTAGTAAAAAATGATTTGAAGAAACTACTAGATGTTGGATTCATCAGATCTATTGATTATGCAGAATGGATATCCAACATTGTACCTGTTTCAAAGCTAGATAACACCATTAGAATATGCACTGATTTTCGGGATTTAAATAAGGCATGTCCAAAGGATGATTTTCCTTTGCCAAACATAGACATGATTGTAGATCTCACAGCCGGTCATCAAATGCTATCACTCATGGATGGATTTTCAGGATACAATCAAATCAAGATAGCTCCTGAAGACCAAGAGAAGATAGCATTTACATGTCCATGGGGTACCTTTTGCTAGAACGTCACTTTTGGGTCATGCCTTTTGGGTTAAATAATGCAGGAGCTACATACCAGCGAGCTATGACAACAATCTTCCATGATATGATGCACACCTTCATGGAGGACTATGTGGATGATATCTTAGCCAAGTTTTACACCAGGGAAGGACATCTAGAGATATTGGCCAAAATATTTGACAGGTTGGAAAAATTCAAAGTCAGATTGAATCCTAAGAAATGTGCCTTTGAAGTAACATCAGCAAAACTCCTAGGATACATAGTTTCTACAAAGGGAATTGAAGTAGATCCAGCAAAAGTCCAAGCCATTATGGAAATGCCACCTCCTAAGAATATCAGTACATTAAGATCTCTACAAGGCCGACTGCAGTCCATCAGAAGATTCATCTCTCAACTAGCTGATCGGTGTCATTCATTCAACCATCTTTTGCATAAAAATGTGCCTTTTAAATGGGATGAACAGTGTGAGAGTACTTTCAATCAAATCAAGCATTATCTGATGACACCACCAATCTTCGTACCACCCAGTGAAGACAAGCCATTGTTGCTATATATCGCAACAACAGATATTTCTTTAGGAGCCTTGCTAGCACAAGAGGATAAAGAAGGAAAAGAACAGGCAATATACTATATCAGCAGGACACTCAATGGACATGAAGTAAACTACACCTTCATTGAAAAATCATGCTTAGTAGTAATATTTGCAACACAAAAATTGTGACATTATATGCTCACTCACACTATCAAGCTCGTTGCAAAAATTGATCCTCTCAAGTATTTACTGAGCAAAGCAGCTTTAACAGGAAGGTTGGCAAAGTGGGTCATGCTCCTCAGTGAGTTTGATATTCAATATGTTGAAAGATGAGCTATCAAAGGACAAGTCATCGTCGATCAATTAGCAGAAGCTCCATTATCAGACAGTCGTCCTATGACCATGGATTTCCCGATGCAGATATCCTCAATGTTACAACACAACCATGGCAACTCTACTTCGATGGATCCTACACACAACATGGATCAGGGGCAGGAATTCTATTTATCACACCTCTTGGGCACACAATCTTGCGATCATACAGGCTTACCTTCCATTGCACTAACAATGTGGCAGAATATGAAGCTTTGATCCTTGGAATTAAAGTGGCTATTGAATGGAAAATCATAGAACTACAGGTGTATGGAGACTCCCAGTTAATCATCTACCAAGTCAACAATGATTACCAAACTAAGGATGACACACTGATTTTATACAAGAGGCTGGTGGATGACCTAAGAAAATACTTCATAGAAATCAAATTTGAGCAGATACCAAGATCAGAGAACAAAGCAACAGATGCCATGGCCACAATAGCATCTCTTCTACAAATGCCTAAAACGCAAGATCGTTATCAATTTATTGTAGAACAAGTATCAAATCCTGCATACACAAATCCCAAATCCCAAACCATAAGCCTTTTGGATAGTGCCCAATCTTCCATTTATGAAGACATTTATACTTATCTGAAAGATAATATCTTACCACCAGATCTTTCTCGCAACCAAAAGTGCAACTTCATATGCCAATCCGCCAAACATACCATTATTGCTGACACCCTTTATCGTCGAGGCCTAGATGGTACTCTTTTACGTTGTTTAGAACATGACGAATCCGCTTTCGCTTTACACGAGGTCCATGAAGGAATTTGTGGTACACATTCAAGTGGATTATCTTTAGCCAAGAAACTCCTTCGTTTGGGGTATTACTGGCCACACATGGAGCAAGAGTCTTATCAGTTTGTCAAAAGATGTTCAAAATGCCAGATCCATGGCAATCTTATACATGCACCAGCGTAGGAGCTACATCCATTTGCAACTACATGGCCTTTCTGTCAGTGGGGATTAGACCTGGTAGGGAAAATTCACCCATCTTCATCTAATGGACACAAGTTCATTATCACAGCAACCGAATATTTTACAAAATGGGTGGAGGCGGTTCCCTTAACCACAATCACTAGAAAGAAAATATCATCTTTCATACTTAATTATCTCATTTGTAGATATGGGATACCCCAGTCAATCATCACAGATAATGGCAGGCCTTTCAAGAACCAAGATGCCCAAGAACTGTGTGAAAAGTTTCACATCCAACATCATTTTTCAACCCCATATTACCCTCAAGGTAATGGACAGGCAGAAGCTTCCAACAAAACAATCCTAAAGATTCTCAAGAAAACTATAAATGAGGTAGGGCGTGATTGGCACGTTCAGCTTAACCCTGCTCTTTGGGCTTACAGGACTAGCATCAGAACACCAACAGGAGCTACACCATATGCTCTTGTTTATGGATCAGAGGCAATATTACCTATTGAGGTAGAAATTCCATCCCTTCGAGTTTCACTAAAGGGACTCATTTCAGATGAAGATTATAGTATCTCTAGACTTCAAGAATTAGAACTACTTGATGAACGTCGACAACAAGCTGTCAATCATTTGATAGCCTATCAACAAAGGATGTCTAGGAACTATAATCAGAGGGTTAAGCCTAGAGTCTTTTCAGATCAGAGACTTGGTCCTACGGGAAAACCCTAGAAATCAAGCAGACAGAGAAAAGAAGGGAAAGTTTGAACCTAACTGGATAGGATTATGTCATCATATCAGTCTATGGATCAGGAGCGTACTGTCTACACCAGAAGGAGACATGTTGGAGGAGCCCATGAACAGCATTCATCTCAGGCGATTCTACACTTGAGGATATCTAGTGCACGGTCAATAATGTTGTCTTGATGAAAACCTGGCAAACAAGCGTCATGATGATAGAAAAAAAAAAGAAGAAGAAAATAAAAAAATAAAAATAATAAAAATAATAAAAATACAAAAGAAAATGAAAGAGGACACAATAAAAACAAGTGATGAAAACCTGGCAAACAGGCATTACTTGTGATTTTCACCAAACTCCTCTATCTACTGGGTACAGTGTTGTTACGATTGTTTCCTTTCATATTATTTCCATCTATCAGTTGAGATTCTCACTATCCATATCATAGCAGAGATACCATGTTTTACCCTGGCTTGGGGGCAACATCCTAGTGTTATCTGGTACAAGTAGACTTTCAGCTTACATGGAAAGGCAGTCAAACATGACAACCTCAAGTGGCAACCCATCAAAATCCAAAAACATCAAAAAATCCAAAATCCAAAAACATCAGAAAATCCAAAATCCAAAAACATCAGAAAACCCAAAATACAAAAACATCAGAAAATCAAAAACAAAAAAATGAGTCTATATCAGTCAAAAGTGGGGTCTATGTCAGTTGAACTACGTGGTCTCTGCGTGTATAACATAGGCAAGACTAATCTTTGATCAGTCCCCAAGACCCCTAGGATAGGTCTGTTAGGTCACATCATTTGGTCAAACGTTTCATGCACACATCAGCACACACATCTCAACACTGATGATCTAATCTGAATAATGATTTGAAAATACATTAAGTAGAATTTGAATTGTTGTGCTTTTCATTTTATCATTTGGTTATCATTTCTTTGGAGCTACTCAATGATGTATTGAACTGGAAAAGTAAGGAAGAAGAATGATACCTTTTCTTTGTTTGTTGTTTTGTGAGTTAGTCATTATTATTTTGTGAATTGTCGCGGGAAGTGCTCTACCAAGTATCATGGATGACATTCCAATTCACTTAAGAAAATGATTAATTCTTGTTTGTTTACGCAAGAAATGATCAGGTCATCATTGGTCCATCTCATACCATGATGCTTGTGTTCGCTTGCAATATCAAAAATCATGAAAGAAAATACTCTGGTCATCATTGGTCTATCTCATATCATTGATGCTTGTATTCGCTTTCAACATTTTAAAAATAAAGCTCAGTGATGATACAAAGCAGAATAAAATGATTATTGAAATGACACTTAGGTTTGCATGGATAAAATAGACATTTGCATGGTTAAACATAGATTGCATTCATAATAATACATCTGCAGAGTACTGGTGGCACAAGTTACAATGATTCATTCACAAACAATGTTATCTTTTCTTATTAAAAGACTGAGTACACTTGACACATACAATTTTCATAAACAACATGCATATAGGATCATTTCTTCATCTCATCATAAATTCACAATTTACATCTCATCATTCATTAAACATCATCTACTCATCTATCATTACATTTGCAATTCATTCATATATCATTCCATTTACATCTCATCATTCATTTCCATTTCATTACATTTCATTTACATTTACATACATCATCTCATTTACATATCATTCATATATCATCTATTTGCAATTCATTCATTTATATTTACATCTCATCATTCATCTACTCATCTATCATTACATTTGCAATTCATTCATATATCATCTATTTGCAATTCATTCATTTATATAAACATCTCATCATTCATTCATTTATCACATATCACATATTCATTTATCACATTTCATTTTACATTTCATCTCATAAATATTACATTACATTTTCATCATACATCATTTACATTTACATCATCACATGTTCATCATACATCATTGCATTTCCATCTCATCTATCATACATCAATACATTTCATTCACATTTACATTTATCCATCATTCATTTACATTTACATTCATCATTACATTTCATTTATCCAACATTCATTTACATTTCCATACATCATTCATTAAACATCACATTTTATCTATCATACATTACATTTCATTAAGAAAAGAAATACATCATCAATACCATTTCACATCATAAGATCAATACATCCATCACATCAATAAATCATAAAATCAATGCATCCATCACATCAATACATCATAAAATCAATGCATCCATCACATAAATCATGTAAACACATAGCATAAAACAATCGAACTGCTGCACATATATATCTCATCAAGTGTCAAGTATACAATGAAGTCTGAAAAGAATGAAAAAAACATCAAGTCAAAAATGGCTGTACATATCTCTCAAGGAGTACACAACTGATATCAAGTAGTACTCCCACCAGAAGGAGCAGGTCTCGCACCAGTATCGGTACCACCACCAGACGTCCCAGGATCTCTCGGACCTCTCGGAAGAGGCTGTGTCACACCTCTGCTCACTATCCTCGACCGAGTCCTCTTTGAGCGAGACTAAGCATAACTGACTCTCTGCTCTGGGGGGCAAAGCTCATGGTAACGGCTCTGGAAATACTCAATCTCAGCACCTGCCCGCATGGCCTCTCGCATATAATCCACCACGGAAGTCCCATTTACCACTCTCTGCAACCTCTCTACAGTTGCCTGTGCTGTCTCTGCTATCCGTCTAATGGTATCTCGCTCTGTAGTCAAGGCTGTGATCTGTGCCTGGGTAGTGGACAACTGTGCTCGTAATCCTATCAACTGAGCCTGTGCGGTCGCTGCTGCCTATAGGGCCCCATCTCTCTCACTAATCAGAGATGTAATATGAGTCTGGGTAGTAGCTAGCTGTGCCTGCGTCTGTGCTAATAACCCCTGCACCTGTGCTAGCTGTCCCTGTAATGTATGCACCTACACCTGTAAACCCGCGACCTTTGATGGATCTGCCGATGAGGAAACAACAGCCTGCCTCTTACAAGGCGCACTGGAAGATGGCTCTGATGTACCTGCTACACTCGGTCTCCCCCCATCTCCGCCATCATCATCACTGCTATCCTCACTGCTACCAGAACTCTCATCGCTGTCAGTCTCTGAGCTGCTCTCCACATCCACATCAACATCCTCCTCTCTCCCCCGTTGCTGACCAACCTGAACACCCCCTGTTGGTGCTACTGCTGGTGCTGCTGGTGCTACTGCTAGTGCTGCCGCTAGTACAGGTGCTGGCTCATCTAGAATAGTGATCCGTGGAGGAGGGTGCAGAACCAGATACTCTTCGTACTCGGGAGTAATGGGCGCCTCGACAATATCTCGCCAAACATCCCATGCTGATGGCTGTAAAGCACGGTAACCCTCAACAAGGCCCCATAGTGTTGGACCCTAATCAGAAACATCTATCCGACCGGGCCGGGCTATAATATGCTACACTCCAATGGTATGCACCGTGACAATGCTATACCGCCTGTATACACGACGTAAACATGAATCGCTTCCAAGACTCCTGCCTGGACAAATACATCGAATCGAAAAGAACTCCACCTGAAGTACACTATCAGTCCTGTACTACACCTAAGTAATTTGACGCCGTGTCACTACCTCTATATCATCAACAACTACCTAATACTCGCTGCTTACCCCATCATATGCCGGGTGGTCATTTACCAAATACATATGGCCTTGCCGCTAACCGGGCTAACACCGGTAGGGATGAATGCCAATATGCCCTGCCTACCTAGAGAGAAGGTAGCCTCATCATAAACTACTCACACAGATAAATCTAATGTAAATCATGATATAACTGGGCAAGCATGCACATGCCCCAAGTATATCTTGTCCTATGGACCACCAGACCCTCTAACACCCGAACCCATCCAAGCGATAGACCCTTTGACCTCTTATCAGGACAAAGGAATCCACCAATAAAACTGGCCAAAACTGAAGGAAGCGGAACATATGACTCATACATATCTACCCATGGAATCCACTCTCCTGCAATGTGGGGATCCTGAAAGACTCTCTGCATGGCCTCTACACCACCAACCTCCTCTGAATCATGAACCACAATGTCTCCAACAAAGGGAATACGAAGAATATGCCATACATCCTCTGGCATCACGGTCATCTCGCCAGTAGGTAAGTGAAAGGTGTTGTGGTCACTATGCCACCGCTCTGCCAAAGCTGTTAATAGACCCCTATTGAGTCTAATATGGGGCATGTCAAGTAAAGTCGCCATATGCTATCTCTCATCAGGTGACAGTCTCGGTATCATATCAAAGGGCCACGGGAACTGCTCTCACACCTAGATAACATCTAACTGCTCCTGTACTCATACAAAACAAAACATTTTAAATCAAAATATCAAAAGATCATCCAAATTTTCAAAAATTGTGCTTCTTTTTTCCTATCAACCTATCAAATCATCAAGGAACCCTCATCTATCAATTGGGTTCAATCATTTGAAACACATAATTAGTCCTCGCCTATCATGATGATAATTATTAGCAATCAATGAATCTCGCTCATCAAGAGATCGGCTACCATTTATTTAGTCAACATCAAGCTAAACTAGATGGAATCACCAACAAATTGACGAAAATCAAAATGCACAATATTACATTAATCTATACCCAAAGCGCTACAAAATCAACCTCATGCACTAAAAAGTTTGGCACGCTACAAAACTCCCTGGGCGCGCTAGAGATCTGACCCTATGCGCTAAAATTTCTGACGCGCTACACAATTTCCTGGATGCGCTGCAAAACTGGCCCTACGCGCTAAAACTTCTGACGCGCTGCAAAACTTACCGGACGCGCTACGCTATTGACCGGACACGCTAAAACTACGACGCGCTACAAAAATTCACGGACGCGCTACACCGCGTTCACCGCGCGCTAAAACAATAAAAACGTGCAAAAATACATCAAAATTAATGGCGCGAATTATGAGGAAGGTTTGGAGTACATACCGGAGGTCCATAGTCGGCCGAACGCTGATAACGGCGCACACGCTCGAGTCGGTGGGTGTGGTAGGGGATCGGCATCTTGAGGCTCTGAATACTCTAAGGGTCTCTATCTCAAGGTTGTCAAAGTCAAATGCACAAATGACTTTTGAGAATGACCTTTGGAGTATTTATAGGCTATTTTTGAGGGATTTTTATGGGATTTATTTATTTGTCCTTCTGAGGAATTAATTCTTATCTATCACAGGGGCATTTATGGACAATCTTGTCAGGAGATAAATTGTTTCTTCACCAATTCATCATCAAACCATCATAAAAATTCAAAATTCTTGAAAAATCATAAAAAAATTCAAAATTCATCAATTTATCTCTTGAGGGGGCATATATCACTATCATTTCGAAATTCATCATCTGGGGCAAGTCTGGGGCACGCTTTAAAAACCTTTCGTCAATACTGGCAGTTGAGGCAAAATCATTCTTTGAAGCACTGCGTAAACACATCACTTCAAAGAGGGGCAAAATGTAGACACCTAAAAATGGTCTAGAGAATCTAATTAATTGAATACAACTTATTTGATTAATTAATCTTAAATTCTTCTACTTAGTAAATAAATAGAAATATTTATTTATATTAAGTTAATTTATTAATTCTTCTTCTATTTTTCTCTCCTAATTAAATAAACAAAATCAAAAACTTTGTTTTATTTAATTATTATTATTTTCATCATATTATTTCTCTCTTAATTAAATAAACAAAATTAAAAACTTTTTTTTAATTTAATTATTATCATTATTACTTCTATCTTAAAATTAAATACACAATTTAAATAATTTGTGTTATTAAAATCACCTTTCTTCTTAATTAAATAAAGATTGCTAAAAATATTTTATTTAATTATCATTCTCCTTTTAATTTAATAAAACAAACCCTATAGTTTGATTTATTAAATTATTTATTCCTCCTTTTTTCTAAATTTCAATAAATTAAAAATATTTAAATTTATGCATAAATTTTGCACTATTCACTCACCAATAAATATTTATTTCTCACCAATCAAATTAATGGCACTGCCATTCACAGGAAAAGCTTCAGGGAAAATTTGCAGGAAGTTCTCTCAACAACCTTCCACCCACCTTCCCTCTTATCTTGCCTGGTGTTTTCATGGGGAGAAACCATTCTCCATGATCAGCTCCTTCTTCTCATCCCATGCCTTTGGATTCTCCAGAGAAAATCACAGCCCCTCATCCCGGTTTCCTGTACAATTGTGCTGCCGTGAAAGCTATGAATACAGCTCTTGGGCTACAAGAAATGGATCCCAACTAATGCAATCTTACTCTGCAGGTTTCCAAAGCATTCAAGCATCCAAACCATCCAACATTCCAGCATCCATCAAGCAGCATTCAAACATCAAGCATTTGCAGTCATGGCTGCCATTATAATAGAATTTGCATATTTTAATCATATTAGAGTAGAATAGTTCATTTCTCATTCTCTAAGTGTCATTTTAATAGTTTAATTAGCTTACAAATCTGAGAGCTAAGCAAATTAGAGAAATCTTTAGAGTTAGAGAGCAATAGGATAGATTTTTGAAGCTTCTTAGTTTAAATTAGTTTAAATTCCTTGAGTTTTAGATGCAATATCCTATTTAGAAGCGTAGATGCATAGTTTAGTTTGTTTTTCCCCTTCTACCGCTTACAATTATTTCCTCTTGGAGCTTTTGAATATGAATTGGGATGGAAAGGTGGTCTACCTCCCTTGGTATTCTGAGGAGTCTTTGGAGGTGTCGCTTGTTGGCACTTTATGTTGACGAGATCGTTTGAGACTATCCTCAATAGATTATTTATGTCATTCATCTTTGCGGCTAATGAGGAAGAGCTCAAAGTTCTTGTTTGTGTATTATTCATGATACACATACATTGATGGTGGAGGCATAATGGATATACTAGTAACTACTTATTGCGTTCAAGCATATATTTCTACAAACATTGGCATTGATGGCCTAGGTGGGAGCTTCTTGACATCTATCAAGATATTTTATGCTCTCATTGTAGGTCATATGCATCTAAAAGAATGTTACCTCTAAGTGACTATACAATGACCACAATATCTAACTTAAAATCCTTCAAGTAAAACATGAATGTCATTGCTGGTAGGGGTCTGGTTGTTGTGAGAATTATTTGCTAGGTCTTATGGAACCTAGTGTTAAAATCCATCATGACCTCTTGAGAATCCCTCTTGATTGTTATTAGCTATTGCAGTAGGGATGAGCAGTCTCCCTTTTTCTAAAAAGTGATCAAAGAGTTTGTATCCAAGCTCATCCCAAATATAGATGGAATCGGAAGCCAAAGACCTATACTGGTCCTGGGCCTTGCCCTTAAAGGATGTGACCAACAACCTAAGGGCCACATTTGGTTATGTAATATTGTGAACCATACAAACATCAACAACATCTTGGAGATGTTCTGATGATGTGTTTAAATATTCTCTGGTGAAATTTTCTAGTGGTTTTAGAGCATTTACAGGGATATGGGGCAATACATCTGGTGGGGTAGGAGGAATAGGTGGACTACCATTATTCCATGACACAAAATTCCTTGGGGCTTGAAGAGCCATGGGGAATAGGCCTCTATGAATACAAAAAATAGGTATTCTAATATGGAAATATTTGTCAATTGGAAGAGTAGATAGACCTCTATATGTGGGGCTTGTACTTCTAACCCTCTTTCTCCTAATATATGATACAAAACTTGTAGTGTTTCTTCTTCAAGGAGCAAAAGATGGTAGTTCAAAGTATCAAAAATTACCTTTAGAAGATGCTCTTGTTTGCACTTTTGGCATGAATGCATGAGTTCATTCTATAACAACCTCTACTAATCTAATTCAAATGCCTCTTCAAGGCTAAGCATCATACATCATGAAAGATCACTTGGTCCCATTGGGTGTACCAAAAAAAATTGTTGATCATAAAAGCTTACACCTCTCTAAACAACCTTATTGGAAATTTAGTAGACGAGGAACCTATTGCACTCCACTAAATGACCTCCAAGATTTTAGAAGCTATTTATTCATTCTTGATTTGGAAAAAGGGTGGGAGAAATGGAAGAAATAAAACTATGGTGATGTGTTGAAATTTTTTACAACATTTAAAATACCTTACTGGGATATCAACTATGATAAAATAAAATGCATAGTGCCACAAACCCTTCATTATTGAGGATAGAATGAACTACTAAGTTTTATGCAAACATAGAGTAAAAATTTGGATCCTCTCATAGAAAGCACCCACTAAGGTTTGAAAAAAAAATTATGAACACAAGGAAATAGGGTGCTCCATCTTTTACGAGATGAAGCACATAAAGGGGGAAAAGGTTCCCTTCCTATTTCACTCTAGTTCATTCAAGGAAACCTTAGAGATCTCAATATAATGGTTCAATTGAGAGAACGGGTTGCTATAAGGTGTCCTTGGGTGTGATTAAAGAAAGAATTGGGTTCACCACTAAGAAAAGGCTTAGAAAGAAGGAAATGTAAATGATATGCAAATCTAGCTATGTAACCTAGGAAATTAAACTCAAAATAAAAATAATGAACTAAGAATGAACAGAGGTGCACCTGGAAAGTTGAAGATTCATGAAACAAGGTTTGCAATCCTAAAATTATGACTTTTGATGCAATTGGGACTCATACACTAGGTTGGTTGATTTAGTACTAGTTTAGGGTTTCAGGCTAAATCTGGAATCTGCAACTATTAAACCAGGATCTACAAAATGTCTAAAAATGGTATATTGGGACTCATACGACCAAGGTGGTGACTTAGTCCCAGTATTAGGGTTTTTTTGAAACTTTGGTATCCTCTAGTGATCTTATGTAGCATCTCTCTTGTTCGATCTTTGAGTCTGAAACTTTGAATTTTTGCCTATAGGTGACTTTTTGTGATGATGACAATTCTTGACAAATTTGACAACTTTCTTCAATCTTGCAACTTTGTCTTCAAATGATCTTCAAGCTCCAAAACACCTAGATCTATCAACACACATGTAGAGGAGAGAAAGAATGTTGTTTTGTTAGTGGATATGGGTTTGCCTTGGTCAAACCCCTTTTTGGCAATCAAACCTTGAAATGAATAAAAACATGAAGGGAATGATGAATGAACAATGTTCAATGTTGTAACTCACCAAACCCTTGATATAAAGGCTGAAATCTTGTATGAAATGGCTAGCATGAATGTGGACCTTGACTCTTGATTGTATGTTGTGAATCTTGACTTGAATGCTTGCTTGAATCATGAAAACCTACATCACAAATGTTAGCTCAAAAATGCACATGATGCTTGAATCTTGAATATGGATCCAAAATGCTTGATAATTAGCTCTTTAATGTTCTCTTGATCATAAATTTGCTAGGATACTTTCTCATAAAAGTTGTTAGCAGAAAATATGTGAAATAACCTTGTATTTATACTTGTTTATGCCAAATTTCCCGAAATTACAACACTACAAGCCGACATCAAATCTACGAGAATAAAATCCCATCAAGAATTGAATTCAAAATAGATCCAAGCTAATGCAAGACTCATACACCAATTGGGGCATATGAGTAATAGTAGCCTAGGATTCGGACATAAATTTCAAGAAAAATTTAAGTTCTATGCAAAATTCAAGATCAAGCCCTAAAATTTAGGTGGGACCCATATGTCCAAGATGACGTATGAGTCCCAGATCACTAAATATGGGACACACAACCAAAAAACATTAAATTATGATTGGTAAATAGTTAAGTGTCAAGATTATCCTTGGAGAAATGCATTAAATAAGGCTTGTGGATGCAAAATAGGACCAAATAAGGCATAAAGAAGCCCAATTTTAGCAGGGAGGGCCCAAACAAGTGTGAAAATGTAGAGGGATACATTTTTCTACACTACAACTGATAAACCAAAGAGAAATTGTTTGTGCTTCAAAATTTTACAAAAATTCCCTTGCTTATGAGAATAATATGAGATCCAACACGATTCTCATAGAAAATGAAAGAGTTATAAAAACATGATCCAATTTACCATAAATTGGAGTTAAGAAAACTTAAAAGCTAGAAATAAAGAATGATAAATTATCAAATATATGCTCGATAATATCAAAGAATGACACAAAGCATAAATTTCTATGTAAGTAGAGAATATGACATGTGATAAAGTCCAAATAGGCACAGTCCTTGTATTTACTTTATCTCAAAAAATAATACAAAAAAATAAGGTTCGAGATTTGAATGGGACACAATCAAAAAAATTGATCAACATATTATTACAGGACTAATAATCGATCCTCCACATGGTGGAGAGGCACAAAAATTCCCTTTTATATCAAAATCTATCTTTGCTATGGTTTTGAAACTTGACATGGAAAAGGCATATGATAAGGTTAATTGCTATTTTTTTCTCTTGGTTCTTTGTAGTTTTGGTTTTTGTGAGAAATGGTGCAAATGGATCAATGCCCATATATCTAGGGCAAGATTCTTGATCCTAGTGAATGGATCTCCTTGTGGTTTTTTCTCATCTTCCTAGGACATTAGGCAAGGTGATCCCCTCTTCTCATTCTTGTTTACTTTGATGGTTGAAGCTTTGTGTAGGGAAATCAATGCATCTCATTTTTATTATTTTTGGAAAGGGATTAAGATTTCCTCTTTTCCTAAGGCTTTCACTCATTTCCTTTTTGTGGATGACACTCTTCTATTTGGGAAAGAAAACATGAAGGAAGCAGTTTCCATTCATAAAATTCTTGCAGATTACTCTTCTTCTTCTAGTCAGCTAATTAATAAAGACAAGTCTAAAATCTTTTTCTAAATGTGCCTCCCCTAGTTCAACAAAGATTAACTAATTTCAAGGGTTTCTCATTTAAATATCTCCCTTGAAATTACTTACGATTACCCTTATTTTTAGGTAAGGAGAAACATAATTTATGGGAGAAAGTCATTTCCACCGTCTCCTCAAGGATCCTCACCTGGAAATTCAAATGACTCACTTTACTTGGAAAATTAACAATGATAAAATCTATGTTAAGTGCAATACCAATTTATTTAATTTCAGTCCTTTATATGCCTAGGGCTGAAATGAAATTTCTCCAAAAGGTTTTAAAATCCTTTTTATGGCCAGATAACCTTCATGGAAAGCAAAAAAATCTCTTTGTTAGCTTGGGACAAGGTTTGTCATCCAAAGGACTTGGGAGGTGCAAGTATCAGGAATTTGAATATGCAAAATAGGGCTCTTGGTGCCAAAATGATTTTGAGAATCCATGCAAACCCCTCAACTAGATGGTGCAAACTACTAAAGAGAAAATATCTGGATAATATGGATAGAGAAAGAATTTGTACCCTTATAGATTTTCCTTCAGGTTCTAAGATGTGGAACTTTATGTATTCTTGTAGGGATTTCTTCTTCCAGATTTGGCATCAGTAATCCATAATGGGGGAAAAGATCACTTTTGGGATGATGCTTGGAATGGCCACATTCCACTTCATTCTTTGGGAAATTGGTTGATGCAGTCAACGTAGGAGGATCCAATTAAAGACTACCCTACCTTGTAGCCTAAATTACTAACTCCATGATCACAACAGATTTGCAACAAAAAATAATAGCTAATCCATAGAAAGATAAAAGATATTCATGAACACCAGACACAAGATATATCCTAGG
>VDFB02179234.1:114649640-114840685 GCA_007258455.2 Sequoia sempervirens | reverse complement strand
CCTTGCTAAATATAACAATCACATTTCAAGAATGTCAACCTTGGAATGGATGATTTTGAATTTTAAAATATGAGGGATAAGATTGTTGTATCAATGGATAAAATTATAAATGCATCTATATCTAGGATGGCTAAACAACTATGAATCTAATCAAACATATTTTGAACATAGCAATAAAACATAATTTGAGTAGTGGATTAGGTCTTAAGTTCAACTACACTAACATAGTCAAACTATATGCTAAAATCATATATCTAAGACATTAATCCAGGTTGATATAAAATTAGAGTAAAAAATATTAGAATATACACATTTTTCTCTTTGTGTCCATATAACATCTTTTAAATATTTTAGTTATTGTAATAATATCATTCTTAAATCAAAATGATATTAATAGAAAATCCTCCAAAGCTAATATAAGTATCTAAAGTTGATGTCTTTGCATTAATGTACGCAATTGATATGCCATCAAAATCAATTAATTAACATTCTCATTAAAAAACAAATAACACTTTCAAATTTAATTGCACAATTCCTTTTAACATCAACATTTCACATCACACTTTATAATTTAAACATTAATATTGAAGATGTGATACATAATTTTGATACTAAAAATAATTATTGTGATTTGAAACACCGATACTAAAAATAATTATAATTCTATGATAAATTATAAAATGTACTTGAAAACATTAATACTAAAAATGTAATTTATAACTTTATACTAAAAATGATTATTATCATAAATATGATTTGAAACATAGATACTAAAAAATAATTATAATCATATAATAAATCATAAAATGTACTTAAAAGCATTAATTCTAAAAATAAGTATACAATCAATTTAAAAACAAATTGTAGAAATATTATGTCATTCTTATATTTATACTATTTGAAAATATCGCTTTGCTGTAGCTAGTTATGTAGTGCCGCCTTAATTGCATGCATATAGACAACTCATCATGTTAAGTCGCTTTCACCATATAAAAGCCTTAAAATTAAAAAAATGGGTTTAAAATGTGGGATATTTTATAGAAAATAAACTAAAGTTGCAAAAATAAAGTATCGAATGGGATGGTGTACGTGCACTCCGAGCCCAAAGGATTGAATCTCCACCTTAGAAACTTTATTGAAAAGTGGTTAAAATATCTAGTGAATGGATTGGTTTAAATTCATTCCAAAGTGTTAGAATTGAATTGGAGAATAATAATTATTTAGTATGAAAATTTATAAAAAGATTTATTTTTATGTTTAATATTTGAATTTATTTTTATGTTATTAAGGTTTTTATAATTTATTGGATTAGTAAAATTATTTAAAGGTATTATTAGATGGTTAATAGGCATATAAATAATTATGTTGGTTTGATGTTTGGTCAATATAATTATTTATTTATGCGTTAATTAAGGTTAAACATAGTTAAGGATAAATCTGGATAATGCTTGATTTGGGTGGGCTTAGACACATCTTAAAATAAAAACATATTTCCATTTTAAGCATTTTCCTTTCACATTGTTTTCCTTTCAATTGTTCCTTAAGACACTTCTTTCTTCTATGTATATTTGTCTTGCTTTTAATGACAATGGTTAACACATGCAACAATGCAATTTTTTGAACCCCCCACCTCATTTGCTTCAAGTATAAAAGGCCCCACTAGCCTAAGTATAAAGATTAATCTCTAAAATGTTTAGGTACATAAATACAAATTTAACAATGAGATATCTTTACTGAGAAATTCGACAATTTACAATATTTATAGTCAAAGGGGTCAAATTCAATATAATGCAAGAATTCTCATTTAATGGTAGTCTAACTTACATACTTTGGTTACTTTTAATAGATATTTATATTTTAATTTTTTTGTCAAAGTCGCAATTGAATTCTAGGAGCACAATCAAAACAATAGAAATCAAATTCCAACTATGAAATGCATGTATTATTGATTAAAAAAATCTTCATCTAATGGAGGATTGCATAATAGATTGTCAAGGTGCTATTGGTGTCTTGTTATTGAGATTCTTTATTTCCTCATACAACAATTTGAAAAAAGAGTAGGACTAATGCAATAACTACAAGATCAAATATACTTAGCGATCCTCTTGTTCAAGTGTTGCAAGCTACTAGTGAAAAATATTCATAATAAGTGAATGGTTATATTAAAAAATGGCCAAATGAAACATTTTTTTGTTTAAAATATTTAAATAATTAAAGTTTATAGCATAAATTTTACTTCAAGTGGCCTTTGATGTATTGGAATGATGCATATATATTTATGTTTAACCTACCACCAACTTAGTTGTATGTCAAGAAATAAATAAAAATAATGCAAAGTAAAAATTATTAATATTTACACAAATAAAAAAAAAATTATTAATATTTACAAATAAAAAATAACAATATTATTTGGTACAAATGAAGTTTCATCAATTAAAAATAAAGTTAATATAATAGTATATTAATATATTTTAACAATACATTTAATGTATTTACTATTTTTAATGTGCCCTCAAGTTGTTTGTATATTGAGGAATAAACAAACAACACCATAAAGATAAGGAGATTAATATTTACAAAGAAAAAAAATGATTTTAAATCGAATAAATTAATTACAAAGAAAGTTAATATAATAATAAATTAGTAATAGCACCTAGAGGTGCTATCAAATGATTGATATACATAAATATTTAGTCTTTTGGACCAACCATTGCACATTTATTTCATTATTCAAACAAAGCTATAAATATTTATGTCTATCAATAATTTGATAGTACTTTTAGTTAATGTTACTCGTTTTGAAGGATTTGATGATGTGATAATGTAAACGACTCAATAATTTCGAAGGAAATAAATAATTTAAAAAGTGCAATAATTTTTGAGATTTATTTTATACATGTTAAAGAAATATTTCAATTTTATACATCAAAACAAAAACATCTAATTTTTTAGATTATTCAATGTAACTTGCAACTTTGATGAGACAAAATTATAAATCTCAAATTTAAAATTTATAAGTTGAAACTTCAACTTGTATCAAAATAAATTTAAAAAATAATATTGATTATGCAAAGTAGATTGTTTTGTTTTGTTTTTTTTTAAATAAAAGTGGCTAAGCCACTGAAATATTTTATTATTTTATAAAAGAGTTCTTCCATTGTCTATTGGGTTGTCTTTTTTTGGTTGGGGAAATGTTGTACTTGGGCCCTCTAATTAGATTAGTCTAGTCCTTGGGTTGATTCTATAAAGTAGATTGTTTTGTTAATATATTATAGAATTTTTGAAACTTGAAGGAAAATATTTGTGTGACCATAATTATGTTAAATATATAAAGACACAAATATTTTAATGAAGCTAATAAAATTTACTCAATACTTATTGTCATACAATTTTTTCATGAACATTGTATTAAGATAAATCAAAATATAGTTAATTCACTAGTCACTCCATAAGCAACACTCAAATCAAATAGATTTAAAGTTTAACTCTAATGTATCAAGATTTATCTCAAATTATACAAGAGATTAAAATCTATAGGAATTATCTCACTTTCCATGAGAGATCAAAAGATTAAATAACTAAAGGCTATATGAAATTCGTTTGCTTTCTAATAACTAAATTAGATAATGCCTCTAAAGTTAAAATTCTAAAATAATACTATGATTTTATTATAGCTACTTTCCCACTACTTGTTGCTCTTGCTTTGTATGCCCCAATCCTACACTTGCAAGTCACATTCCAACTCTCCCCTCTCCTACAAATGATGTGGGAATTACTAGTTTATTCTTTCTTTCTCTTCCTTTTGTACACACAATGGTGGGGTTACATGTTCATCCATAACTTCTCTTCCTTTCATTACACTTGAGAATGATCTTGCAAGTTCATTTGCACCTATTTATGTGGTACTTTCTCCTTAGGCTTTCATAAGAATATCTAAGGTTTATGATTTATGAAAGGTTTTGGTGTTGACACCATGAATCCTCCACACCCTTCTTTTGTATTGGGGATCCTTTTCCTAGTTTGGGACTGTTTGACTATATTATTCCCTATTTGTTCATTATGGCTATGAACAATGGCTTCATCCCTATGAATGCTTCTTTCCCTCCTATGTGTGGTAAGATTATACCTCTCCCTTGTGGGTAGTATGTCTCTATTGTAGTTCTTAGTTTGAATGTGACTGAAGGTGAGGCATATTTTGTTGAGAGGGGCTTAATTTGTAGATTTAATAGAGTGAAATATGGGGGTAATCCCCAATAAGGTTTTGATTAATGGAGAAAAATAGGTTTTGATGGGACCTGAAACCCATTACAAATAGGTTTTGAAGGGACTCAAAACCCTATTAAGATCAAGCATGCATGTTGCCAAAAGATAATACATAGACAAACAACAACCAACCAACAATAGCCACTAAAAGATAAATGTTACAACCCATGCTGCAAAAACTAGGTTTTGAAGGGACCCTAGAACCCTTTACAACTAGGTTTTGTAGGGACCTTGACCCCTTGTAGACTACACACACAACTTAAAATAGTCATGCCTCAACTAACCAACCGCTTAGTAGAAACATAATTGAGCTCAAACAAACAACAAATTTAGTGATACAGGAAACCCACTTCACCCAACCAAATGCTTCTTGAAATAGCCAGGCCAGCGCAAACCAAATGCTCATCAAGAATGTAACTGAGCCCAAACAAACAACCTTAAAGGTGTAGAATACCCACATCACCCAAACCGGATCTCCAACAAACAATAACAGGAAATTATGAACCCCCTTGAATCTCCTTCCAGCCCAACAAACCAACTCAACCATCACCTCTAAAGGAGACAACTCCCCAATAGAGTTGCTAGGATGTAAGCGCCTATATTTGAAATAGAAATAGAAAGAAACTATCATGCAATATCCTATTTCAAAACATGCAAAAATTCTAGATAGAGCTCATGTATGCAATGAAGTTCAAAACAACACAATAGCATAAGCAATAAACTCAAAAGTTACCATAAACCTCATTGTGATTTTATTTTCTACTGGATAGATTGGGATGTGGATGTTATCTCTGCTTAGAAGATGACCAATTTGAAAGCATGTAGTTAGCATGAGTGCTAATTGATTGATTTGGATGAGGGGATACCTGAATTTGTAGATTTTTGGAATGGGGAATGGATGACCAAGATTGATTATGAGATCAAGGGTGGAGAATGGTTGAGAGGAATTCCCTAAGATTTAGGAGAAAATGAAGGGTACAGATGAAGGTGGTTAGAATGTGAATAGCTAGGATTAACTTACCAAATTTAGCAAGTATTTGTGAAGATGAGGAAAATTAGGGACATGTGCACCTAAGAAGGCTATAACTTTGGGATGTGTTGAGAGACTAATATGAATATAAGGACAAGTGTCCGTAGGTGCCAAATATTTTTGACATGTGTTTCAGAGAATAATGGGAGCACAAGGACAAGTGTTCCTAGGTCCCTATTATTCTTGGAAAGTGGTGAGAGAATATAGGCTTTATTAAATAATAATACTATTTAATTATTTTAGTCACATGGGTGACATGGATAATAGGTGGAAATAGGTAATTACTATTTTAAAAAAAAAAAAATAGGAGATGGAAAAGGTGATAAACTAAATAATAAGATTATTTAATTTAAGTGGACTTTAAGTGAAAGGGATATATCCTAAGTCAATTAGGACTAGGTGATGGGATGTAGGCCTAGGTGATGAAATTGGTTAATTAGGGATTGGGTGATAGGTTTATTGATGATGAATAAACCTAAGGAATATTTTAGGTGTCTACACTTTGTCTTGTCATGGATATGGATCTTGAGCTATGACTATTTAGTTTTGGAGGGTTCATTTGAGGAGTGTATGGCATGTTTATCTCCTTGTTCATGTATAAGTTCATTTATGATGTCATCTATTGATGATGAGTTTATGAGATGTATTTGACTTATTCCTTAGGTTTGAGAATGAACTACTTGATTGATATTTCTTTGGTTTGAGATGCATACATATTGGTTATGGTTAGATGTGAATAATTCTAGTCTCTTTGGGGTTTAATGAAGGAGATCATACTTACCACAACTAGAGCATTTAGAGTTGTGTTTAGAAGGACATGCAACATGCTTTGATTTTTAGATTCTCTCTTTGGTCTTGTTCTTCTTCGTAGATGTTTGTATTCACATGACATTGGATTTGAGGTGTGTGTGGAGCTATGGTGATCACTAGGTTTGTGTTAATGTGTTATTCTTCATTTTTTTCTTTGGTTACAACATGGAATTTTCATGATCTCTTTATTTTGTTGAGTGTGGAGAACTTGGAAGAGCTATGGAGACTAGTGGTGAGAGTTGTATTACAACATATTTATTTGTGGGTTTTGCATATCTTTATGGATGTTCCTTAGTACTACGTGATATTGGTTACACTTTATATATGATGCTATTGGTGGATCTTTGGATGCCTCGATCATTTTTCATATTTGACATAACCTATGTAGTTGGAGTTCTTATATGTGTGTGTTCTTTAGGACATGTTTATACATGGATCTTGGTCCATTATATTTCATGGGTTGGATATGTTGATGGCATATGAGGTTTACTTGTTATGATATGTATACCTTGGTTTTGAGGTATGGTTAGTTGGATGTGTTAGCAACTTGCTATGGTTGCTACTTTAGCTATGGTGATTATTTCTTGACAACTATTGATACATATTTGTTACCACTAGATTTAGTGTTTATGTTTGGATATTAGTTTGAGGTAGGGCTTATGCTTCTATGTGACAATTAGTGTGACATCTCTTTGGATGATATCTTATATTTTATGCTTTGGAATGATGGAGGATGAGAAGATTCATGTTTGAGATGGAGGTCACCTTGATTATTGTTACAAGTACTTGATAGAGCACATGGAACACTTTGATTCCTTGATTGGTACATATAGTCTATAGAGTTTGTTCTCTTGATGTTTGAGTTCACTTTTTACCCCTTATGCAATGTATAGAATGAATGGGAGAATTTTAGGAAAAGGTGTGTTTTACACCTTGCACAATGTTATAATGTAATATAATATTACTTGTGGTGCACCTAGGAGATCTAGGGATACATGCATCACATGGGTTAGACGTTATTGGGGCTACTTTATGATGCAAGAGCATCTATTCAAAACATCAATTCATCTAGGGTACTCAAGATCCAAACTCAAATGAGAAGATCAATTTGCAAAACTCCATTATTTCACTTAATTTTTCATTAAAATATCATTTAATTTCACTATAATTCTCACTCACCTACACAACAAGAATCCAAAAATTTCTTTGTCCAAAATCAAAGCATTAACAAGCCAAAACATTTCATTAGCATTTCATCTATGTATCAGACTCAAAAGCATCTTTACCTTCATAAAAATGATTGAAACAAATCAATAAATTGATCCAACTTACACCACATTAGTCTTCATTCCAATTAGCTTCCTCAAGGAAAAATGACCACAACTTACTCTCAGACTTCCAAGACACTCCATATATCATGTTACAAACTAAAATAAATCAATACATTCACTTACCAATATTGTTCCATCAGATCTTCTATCTTTTGTAGACAAGACATCATTCCCACACAAGGTTCTCACTGCTCATATCATCAAAATCAACAAACCAGCCTTCTAAACTGTTACCAAAGAATTTAAACATCTTTATCAACATTTTTCTATTAGTTACAACACAAAACCACTTTCTTTTGTCTTTGTTTTCTCATAATTACATTTACTTGCAAACTTAGACCATAACCCAAGTAACACTGCCTTATGACAAAAGCGGGTATACCATCAAATCTACATTGAACCTCTTCCAACCAAGAACATCTTCAGGGGCCCATTTTAATCCCATTTAACATATAAAATCACAGAGTATTGTTGTTTTGACAAAAAAATGTTAGATTAAATGTTTGTCCCGTGGTTTTATGCCTCAAATTAGGTCAACTTACCAAAGGAGATAGACTTAAATCACCACCAAAACCCCAAATGGCTTTAGAAAGTCTTTGAAAAAGTCACAAAACCTAAGAATCATCAAATTTTAGGAGTTGATAAACTCAAATAAGCACTGATCTTTAAAACCCTCAATTGTAGGCTTTTACAACACAAAAGAGAGGGTTTCTTGAAAAGGAACCATGCAAACCTCAAATCCACCTGCCACCACTTAAAAAAGGTTAGATTATGTTTTCTTATGCTTTGGAAACCATTACCAAGCCTTTGCAAGTGATTCATCTTCTAGCCCTTGACTGTAGGCACAATCAATGCATAAAAATCACTAAAATCTCCCTCGAGTAGCTTCATAACTTCATACCCTTGCATTCCCTATCCCTATCCACACACAAAATCACTTAAAACATTCCAACTACATTCAAATAATCCATCCCACCATTTCTAAATAGTCTACCATGGTGGGATGGGGTGAAACTTCTTAAAAGACTCTCAACTCTTTGACTGGTTTTTCTATCAAAACCCATAAAATTAGCCTCTAAAACTAATGAAATCATTTCAAGACACCTTTAATTAATTGCTATAACCCAAAAACACAACAATGATAAAGTTTATATTCTGCTATATAGTCTATACAAGGACTGGTTCAAGAGAAAAAACACTGAAAAAATATAGGAAACAAGGACTTTATTTAGCAAAATGTTTCAAGAATACAAAGAATGTCTCTTTGCTTGCCTTCTACAAGCTTTTAAAAATATTTCTAATCTAATAACTGCCCTTACAACTTTCTCCATCGACTACAACTACCCAAACTGCCTCATGACCTTTGGTATTCCTGATTTTGTGCACTTTCCTGATTTTTGCCTTTTTACAAATTTGACAACTTTTACAATTTTTGCACCTTTACACCTTTTACAAATTTTAACATTATTTTTCAAATTGAATTCACCCACTAATGACCTAATGGACACTTAATTACATTGGAATGACCTTTTACAAATATTTACATGCTTTTACATGGTTCTACATTTGAAAATTCAAATCTTGAATTTTTTTCCTTTTGAGGACATTTAATGTCAAGGTGCTCCTACACCACTTTATGTGTCGCATGTAATATTTGGATAAATATATAATGTGGGTTTACAAATTGGGAAATTGTTTAATATTGGGAAAACTTAGTACCAAAAAGTAAATGAGGGGGGAATGGTTTTGTAAGCTCATGGTATCAGTCACATGGTTTATGTAATACCACTTGGTAGTTTTGTGCAAGCTTATGTCTATAAAAGCAAGCACATGTGTAGTTGTTTAAGGTTGGATATTTTAACAAAGACTTGTTTAAACATCTTTTGTATGTTTCACATGTGAGGATTTGAAGCACAAATTGGGATGTGTGGCTACATGATTCTCATTTGCTTGTTCACATGGAGTGCATGCAGAGAGCTTGATAATTTAGAGGTATTCATGGAGACTCTACAAATGTATTCTAATATTTATTGTTGAATAATATATTGAGGATGGATGCTTTTAGAGGTTGGGTTTTTCCCTCTTGAGGGTTTTCCTGAGATATATATTGTCTCATCATTTTTTTTTATCGGTAATTGTTACTATTTTATTAATAATAATAATAAAGAGTTACAAAATAAAGCAACACTCGCAAGACAGAGCCACCCAGTACATTTCTTCTATAGCTCAACCAGGTAAACTAGAGAGATCTACCCTGAACCCAACCAGAAAATATAACATTTCGCCATTGATTCATTTAAAATTTTCAATCTTCGATATAGCGCCAAACCAAAAACTTCATTCACGCCTAAAGGCTAAGCTGATAACATTTTTTCATTTGAAAGAAACGCCTTCTGCACACCAAAAACACCACCATCTACCTGCATTATTCGCTTTCCTACTAACCATCCGCTCACACTTTTCATACTTCCTTTCCCTCCGCTCCCCCGCATTTTCATTCCAATACGAGCCATCTTTCATCCAAAAAGATTTTGTCCCACCTTCAAAAAACCAACATCCTAAATAATTAAGCACCATTTCTGCCAGCTCTCCCACCCCTAGTTCTTCCCCTACGTGCAAACCGCATTCACCTTGGTGTTTGATGAAGCTGGGTTGCACCCTCCCTCCGCTCTGCAGCTTCTTGTTGACGCAACACAAGCTTTAAGTTCTCCCATGCTGTTAAAATTCCCAATTTGTAGACTTCCTGGTCCACTCTCCTCTGCCACCTCACAAAAGGAATTAGGCCTTCTTCTGTGGCCTCATCCAAATCCTCAAAACCTTCTGAGATATTGTATCCTTTACTCAGTACAACCCATTCTAACAGGGACTCCATTTTCCTGAGTAATTCCTCCACAAACAGTGACCTCATCACCCATTTTACCACCTCAATTTCTTCGTTTAGTTCAAGACCCCATGCAAACACCATAGAGGCTATGTCAACGTTCATTTGTCCTCAATGAGTGGCCTCCACGAAATGTGATCCCAGCGTCTCCAACACCACCTCTATCACCTCTTCATGAGGATTTTTCAACAAATACTTCAATCTGAATATAGACACTGGCCCAAAGAAAAGTTGTTGTTGAAATTTTGTTGAGAAGCCATACATCGCTTCCATTTCCCCTGCTTTCAAATTTAACAAACTTAAACAACCTTCACCCGCACCAAACCCTTCACCAAGAATTGATAGAAAACAAATTGTTTCAATTGCTTGTTTTAAAGAATCCCACCACCTCGATAAGCTGGCAATTCGTCTGCTCTGTCCTTCTCCTGGAAAACCCATTTAAAACTATGACGCCGCCACCTCCTGTGCGGACCCAAAGGCATTTAAAATTTAGTACTTCTGATGGATCATCCTCATATTGTTTCGCACAGCCACCTTGAGAAAAAGCGAGAAAGGCCCGACGGTCATTTCCACCTCGTGCCAACATCCTACATAATAAATAGACCCACCTACCCTTTCAATTACCATTTGTACTTGGATGATACCTCTCTTCTTTTGCTCGATAGACAATCTTTCCTCTTCCACCATCAAACTTCATCCACTGGTACCCAATCCCCAAGCTAAATTATTACGACCAAATCGCTGGCAGATCCACCTGACGAAAATCCTCCACCCTAGTTTCACCTATCAACTCAAAAGAGGTTGCCCACTTGGAAAGGCAATCCACTTCTCCATTGCCAGCTTGGCGGATATGACAGACTTCAAATTTGTCAAAAGAGCTTAAAATATTTAAAACTGCTCAGATTAAAGCTTGCAGATGCCATGCTGAAGCTCCTCCATTAATAATTGCTTGAATTATAATCAAATAATCACCTTCCAAGAGAAAATTTTTAATCCCCAAAGATTTCGCTAAACCTACCACCAAAAGGGCCGCCTTAGCTTTCGCAACATTATTTGTGCCGTCCTCCAACTTTGGAGCTCCAAAGGCTACCAAATTGCCCTAACTATCACGAATAATAGCCCCTTCTCCTAAGGGCTCTGAGTTTCCCTTTGCAGCTCCATCAAAATTTGCCTTAAGCCATCCTTTCCTTTGGTTTTTCCCATGCTACCTCCTTCGAAGAGGCCTGCACCCCATTTAGCCCCATCTCCAGATGTCCATGCTTTATCTTTAGCCCTGGCCACGACCTTTGAAACCTGCTATCCTCCACTGAGAAAGGCACTTTTGAATTTGGAGTTGTGCAGCCGCAACATTCACAACTTCCGTGATTGCTTGATCAATTCTATTTTTGATTCTAGGAACTGTTTCTTTTTTATCCTCAAAAATCCTTCTGTTCCGCTCCTTCCACAATTCCCAAATCACAAGTGACAGGCTTGCCACCTAGACACTTGAGAAGAGGGATGCACTAGAGAGGTGTGGCCACCCCTCAAAAACACCCTTCACTGAGTTTTGCCAGGGACCCTGCCAACCAAGTTTTAGCCTAAGGGAATCCCAACAAATAGTAGCAACTTTGCATTGTAGAAGTAAGTGATCTGTTGATTCCTCTGCCACCTCACATAAAAAACACTTTGTCGGTCCAACAAAACCCAATCTCTTCCTCCTTTCTCCTGAAAGAATTTGTCCCTTCACTGCCAACCAAGCAAAAGCACCAACCTTGGGCAAACATTCCTTACTCCAACATAATCTTTTTGCCCAAAAGACCTCACCCTCCATAGAGTCCAGAAGCTGGTACCCAACCTTGACCGAGTAGTCCCCATTAATTGACCCACACCAGACCACTTTATCAACAGTGTTAGTTGGAAGCACTTGTCACCCCCTAAAAATCTCCTTCATTTTTTGAATTTGGAAACCTGAAAGCTCTTCAAAAAAGACTTCTTTCCACCCCCACTCCTGGCCTAAGAGACTCCTTTTTAGTTCTAAATAGTTTTTGACTTTGTCACCCCACCTTTGGATAGAAAACTTCCTCAGATCCTATAAACCTTCATCCTCCTTTAAAATTGGATACCCATTCCACAAGTCATCCCAAAATTTTGGATTTAACCCATCCCCAATCTGCCAGGTAATGTGATTAGTTATTACTGGCCTACAAGAAACTATAAAGTTCCAGATAGCAGATCCCTTCATCGGATTTCTAACAGTGAAGATTCGATTATCCATCATTGAATCCAAATATTTTGCTTTTAGGATTTTGACCCATAAGAGTTCAAGGTTTGTATAGATACTCCACACTAGATTTGCACCCAGAGCTTCATTCATCAAATGCCAATCTCTCAAGCCAGCCCCCCCCTCCCTTCGCTTTGGTTCTACAAAATTTCTCCCATGCTAGCAAAGGGATTTTATCTTGATCATTTGCACCATTCTAGAAAAAATTTCGCATACACTGCCCTATTGATTTCACCACTTTCTTCAAAATTTTCCAACACATCATGGAGAATACTAGAAAAACCAAGATCACACTTTTTAACATGAGTAAACGACCAGCAGCCGTTAGCCATTTACTTTTCCAACCGTCCATCATGCTTAAGCAACTGCCTTCCAAGTCTTTCCATATACTAGCTTTATTAGCTCCCCCAAAGAGTGGAATACCTAAAAACTTACTTGGAAGTGAACCAACCTGCATACCCAAAATCCTACATATTTCAAGTTGTTTAGCTATGGGAACCTGAAAGAAGAAAATCTTAGACTTTCGCCAATTGATACATTGACTAGAAGCCTCCCCATACTCATCTAGAGACTCTTTCATCACCCGAGCTTCTCTAATGGTTGCATCCCCTAGAAGAAAAGTGTCATCAAAAAATTGTAAATGTGAAATCAGATCAATCCCTTCAGAAACAACAATGCCTTTCCACAGCCCACTACACCTTTTCTTAACAATCAGCCTCCCTAACGATTCAACCAGTATAATAAAAAGGAAGGGAGAAATGGGGTCTCCTTACCTGATCCCCTTACTTGATTCAAAAAAGCGCTGAGGGCTGCCATTAATCAACACCGAAAAATGAGGGGTGCTAATACAACTCCAAATCCATGCCACCCACTCTCTGCAAAAACCAAACTTCTCAAGGACCTTTAGGAGAAAACTCCTATTAAATTCATCATAAGCCTGTTTAATGTCTAATTTCACCATCAGCTTCTCCACTTTTGCCAATCTTACCAAATGAATAGCTTCATGAACAACAATTACCCCTTCAAAAATAGACCGGTTTGGAGAGAAACCACTCTGCTCTATCAAGATCACCGAAGGTAAAACTTTTTTAAGTCTGTTGGCAACCACCTTAGATATAACTTTGTAAATTGTGTTACATAAAGAAATTGGACGATAGTCTTCAAAAGAGACTATCTCAGATCTTTTTGGTACCAAAGCAATGAAAGTATTATTCAAATCCTTCAAAACAAAACCACTTCCCCTTGATTCCTCCACCACTTCCCAAATATCTTGTGCTAAGATACTCTAGAATTTCTAGAAGAAAAAGGATGGGAAGCCATCTGGCCCAGGAGCCTTATCTCCCCTCAATCCAAAAACAACCTTTTTCACTTCTTTTAAAGAGACTTTTTCCATTAACATAGCATTTTGTGCTTCAAAAACCACACTAGGAATGTTCTCCAAGATCTTCCATTCTTGAATTTCTTCCCCACTATTCTCTTTACATAAACTAGAGAAATTTTTTACAGCTTCTTTGGTTATAAGAGCATTATCTGACAGCACAATCCCATCCCTATCCTTGATTGAGAAAATCGTGTTACTAGCTCTATGAACTTTCACTGAGTTGTGAAAGAACTTTGTATTTCTGTCCCCCACTTTTAACCAACATTCCCTTGATTTTTGCTTCCAAAAAACTTCCTCACAGGCTAAAATTTCAGAATAAGCTTTGTTCAAAAACTTTTCCTGCTCAAAATATTCTTCAAACATCCCTTTCTCAATAATTTTTAAATGAAGGAGCTTTAACTCCTCTTCCAGTCTTAACTTCTTAGAGAAAATGTTTTTAAAGGATTCCCTATTCCACCTTTTTAGTTCTTTTATAAATTGTAACTTCTTAAAAAAGATATAGGTTTTACTTCCATACCTTTCAGGGGCATTTCTCCACCAATCTGCCACTAGCTCCTGGAAGCCTTCTGCTCGCAACCACATTACCTCAAACTTGAAAGGGCACCTTACCGGTGTTAACTCCTCTTGAATTCTCAATCCTATCAGATAATGATCTGATCCAGTTATGGGAGTTACCTCCGCTTCACACAACCATTGTTGCGCCACCCAATCCCCAGTGAGAAAGAAACGATCTAGCTTCTTCGCCATGTTTAGAAAACCACTTCTTCTATTCGTCCATGTGAATTCCCCATTTCTGAACAGAAGTCCAAATAGCCCATTCAACAAAACAAAAGCACTAAAATCCCTCTGACTTTGACTATCCCAGCACACCCCACCAAGCTTGTCAGACAATTTTAGGATGGCATTAAAATTTCCACTTAAGAGGAACATTCTGTCACTTTCTAAATTCAGAACATTAGATAGCTCCTGCCATAGCTGATTCTTCTGAGCAACTCCCGAGGGGCCATAAACATTAAGAATGCAAAAACTGGCTCGCAACTGCTTTGAATCTACACTAATCCATTTCCAATAACTTTCTTGCCTCACCACTCTAACATTTACAAGGGCTTCATCCCACAATATACCAAGACCACCTGAGGCCCCCACATCCCCCGATAGACAGCCTTTCCATCTCCCAAAATGTTTTAAGAAGCAATCAAAATCCTTTTCCTTTAATTTTGTTTCTTGAAGTAAAACTAAACCCGACCTCGTTTGATCAAAACAATGCTTGATCAAATGGATTTTGTTAGGAGCATTGCAGCCCCTGACATTCCACGATAGGATTTTCACGGCTGCCGGGAAAAGGCATAGCCTTTTCCCGATCTCAATTTGCTTTGGCCAATTGCATTCCCCGCCATTTCAAGGCACATCTTATTAGTTTTAGGACCACGCCTCCTATTCTCACCCACCCTTACCTTACTATTTTGAGTTGAGGATTGTTCTATAGACCTCTTCTCCACTATGCCAATTTGATCATTAAACCCCAACAAATCTTCCCCACCAGTCTTCGCCTCTGAATCTATTTCTGAGTTTGAGTCTTCTAGAGATCCTCCGCTATCTTTGACCCCTTCAAAAGCACTATCTAAATTTTGAATAGGAGAGATTGGAATATCCTTAAAAACTACCCCTTCAGAACCAACTAGGTTGTCAACTTCAACCTGCAATGAAACATCCATCTGATCCTTCCTTCCCTTAACTGAAGCTTGTTGAGGACACTCTACATTAGGTTTTTCAACATGACCAAGCCCAAAAGCATTTGAAGTGCCATGTTCCAGAGACTTACCTAACTCTTCCCCAAAAGGGGAGGAGAGTGTTTTTGCAAACTCCTCCACCTCATTATCCCTCTCTTTGTTTACAACCTTCAAGATTCTGTTTGGAGTGGCTAGAGTTAACTCTGTTTCCAGATACTCACTAGCCCTTATTGCCTCATTCAAAACCAACCCTTCTGAAACTAGACTTTGAAATTTCATTTCACATTCAACTTCATGAATATAAGCAATTTCTTGTTTTCTCCTAATACCCCATGATAGAGAATCCATTTCACCTTCTTGATTTGCAGCTGTCATTAAGAACTCCAGGGAGCCCCACTCTTTGAACGTTCTCCATTCTTCAATGACCACTACCTCTATGAGAGCTACCATTTCCTCCGCAGGAAGATTTGGAGCAACACTTTTCCCTTTTGAGCCCTGCCAACTCTGGGCCTCTACACACATTTCTCCTAACCATCTCCCATCAGGCATTTTATGATCTTCCACCACCAGATTTTGACACCACATGCCTTCCCCTGATTTCAGCTCTATCATTTTCGGTAGAGGGTGAATTATTTTTCTTAGAATGCAAATCCTTGGGAACATACTGCAATCCACTTTTTCTACCACCACCTCCAACTTTACAAAGATTCCCAGTTTGTTTCCAATTTTTCTTAGGGTTTCCTGATCCCAATATTCTTGAGGGAGATTTTTCAAGCTAATGCAAACAACTATCTCCTCTGTCTTTGCCGTATTGGGGTCAAAATTTGGGGCCCAGTCTAAAAAAAATAGGCCTCTGCCTTCCATTAAGAAAGGGCCACTATTTACGATCCATTCTTTACCTTGAGCTGTTTGACAAACTACCAGATAAAAACCATTCTCCAAAGTTTTTATTTCACACCCTTTGCCCCAGTTTGCATCACACCACTCCACTTTTGTGAGAGCTGGCCAATGCCCCCCCCACCGCATAAAAAAGGCACGAGCTTTAAAGAACTCACATAATCATTCCATTCGTTATTATCTATCAGAAGGGATACCATTGTAGTATGGAGAAAGCTTTTTAGTACCTAACTTGGTTCACCTTTCTCTGTCTGGTTCTTTGGCCACCAAAATTTCTTTTCCAGCTGCTTGAAATCCACATGCCCCTTTAAATACATGGAATGAAATCTTCCTTCATTAGCCACCATTTGCACATTCGGGTGAGAAAACTCTCTAGATCCCCCATTTTTTCCTCACTGATTAACCAGAGCTTGCCAAGCCTTGTCAGTTCCATTGTGCCTACCTGTATGAGCATTTCTCCCCCTCCGCCTATTGAAAGGCCATTGAGCTTGACTTCCATCGTAATGCAGTCCATGGTGCCTACGAAAACTCTGGTTTGACTATTGCTCCGCCATAAAATTATGTTTACATTTATGACTTTATATATTGTCTCATCATTAATGGTATGTTTTCTATTCTTTTGCATATGGATTTTGAGTACTTGTTTGCATGATTTTCTCAATTTGGGTTATGTAGAACTTGCCATAGATTGTTGCAAATTTCTTTTCAATTTTCAACACTAATTAATTATAAGGTCCTCACAATTTATTATGATGATACAAACATTTAAGATATCTTCATTTTAAATGCTTTAACATATTTAAAATATCTTTAATATATTTTTTAATTAATCAATATATATATATATATATATATATATATATATATATATATATATATATATAATTATTGAAAATTTTAAATTAAAAAAATGAGAAAGTTGATGCCATAGAGGACAATTCCCTTCCATTAATATTCAAGAAAAAAATACATGCCTCAAGCCAAAGGGATGAAACTATCTTTTTTTACTATCTAGGTTGTATTAAACTACATATATATTATACCTCTTAAAGTCTCTCAACTTGCCACGAGGTTAGGAGGTTCAAAATTTACTAGTCAAGAACTTTTTGTCCTTCTCTATATTGCCTTTAATTATCCCTTGCAAAAAATCCACAGATAGTGCCTCAAATTAGCATTGAGAATTAAGGCCCTTCTATCAAACATCTCACCAATGTTCTCTATCACATCCTTATAATCATAATTGGAAATCACTTCAAATAGTTTCTTCTACCAAGAATAGTGAATATATTTATTTGCAACCAATTTACTAGTCATTTTCCTTCCTAGAAAATCAATAAAATTCTTAACAGTTTTTTTAAGGATGATAATGTCATAAATGTGTCCATATTCAAGAATTCTCCTTCCTATCATCACTTTGATCACACCTTCTATTAGGGGGACTTAAATGTTAAACAATCTCCCCAATTGCATAGATGCATCTTCCAAAAGGAAACTAAAATGTTATCCTTTAATGAGGACTGCACACTTCATTATCTTATTGAGAGGGGGAGTGAATGCCATTGAATAAAAATCTCCACCACGATGGTTGTGATCAATAATGATTTTATACATTTAAGACTGACTTGTCTTGGGATAATCTCACATTTATCTCATGCCTTAGATTTCAATAGGATTTTTTGAACCAATCTTAATCAAGTATCATGTTAAGGTCTAGCCACACATCATTGCAATTAGAGACTGTGAACCATTTGAATCTAGACCTTGCACAAACACAATAAACATGCAAACAATTAGATCAAACACAAGGTTAGAAACAAATGATTCCTCAACAAATCCATTTGAAATTTGCAAAAGATAAGAAATGAAAATGAAGAACACAAATGAAACAATTAAATCCTATCTAATGCAAGCAAACTCTTGATCTCTTGAGGGAGTTGGTGCCAATTTGATGTGGAAATTGGCCCTTTCCCAACTCCAATGCTAGCTTTGATGATTTGATGAAGATTGTGATCCACTTTGATGAAGATTGATGAATGCTCCAAGCTAAAATCTGCAAAAAACCTAGCTAAATGAGATGGATGAGGATTGCTAAGTATTTTAGCATAGTAACTTTGCATAATTGTGGATGATAAAATGCATGGTGAAGCATTCTATTTATAGAATGTTGAAGTGGAAACAAAGCCAAAATAGAGCAATGTGGGACAAAGATTTGGCCAATGGCAAAATGCCACTTGTCCAAATGTGATTGGATGAGGAATGAGCAAGTTTTGACAAATGTGCCAATAAATGCATTTTTTGAATTTGAATTCTGAGAAAAGACATGTAAGAGGGGGAAAGAAAATTGCATTAAATGCCACTTGGCTCAAGGCAAGGACATGTAAGAAGAAGTAAATGCCTTGTTGGAAGGACTTGTAAGAGAGTAAATGACATGTTGGAAGGACATGTCATTCAAATTTTGAATTTGAAATAGAAGAATATTCCTCCAAAAGATGCTTTGTTGAGGGAAAATGAAGATTTAATAAATCAATAAATTGATTTATTTGTGCAAGTGGAGATATCTAGAGAATGCAAGTGGGTGAGATTAGTATTTAATCATGGTTAGATTAAATAAATGATGATTATGTTAGTTTAATGATGATTAGGTGAGTTGACTTATTTTGACTTAGATTTTTGGATTAATTTAAATCAAACAAGAGAGGAAATGATTTAATGAGTTTAATTAAATAAACATGTTTTGATTATTTAATTAAAGAGATTGAAGTAAGATTAAATTAAATTTTTAATTTATTCAATTTAATAGATAGACTTTAGAGATTTAATTAAATAAAATTAATTATTTAATTAAAATAGGGATAGAGAATGATTTAAGAGACTTAATTAAACACATGATTTGTTTAATTAAGAGAAGAAAACAAATGAATTTAATCAAATAAAGATATTCAATTAAATGGTTAGGTCAGGGATTGATTTAGGATGAAATGATGTTAGTAGATCAGAGTTAGATGCGCAATGTCAACTTGTACATTTTGCGTGTCTATAGAGACTATAATCTCTTCACTCAACTCAAACCCTTAATTTGAAAGATTACTTCTCAGTAAGTATGCTTAATTGCAAAATCATCCATCTTGTCTAAAATTTAATTGATCCCCTCAATCCACTTCTAAAACTTCCAACTATGAACACGCCTAAATTTAATTGCATTAAAAAATAATCAAATCACCCCATAATATTAATAAACCTTAAATTTTTTCATACGCAAAACTTAAATCTTTTCTATGAAAAAATTATAATTATTTTTATTAATATTATAATTCACATATTTTTAAAGATATTGTCACATCAAAACCTTTCATCCATATAAAAATATAATCTTCAATTAAAAGTCTTAGTTTCATTAGGTTTGAGAAAACCACACTAATAATATTTTCTAAATTATAACCTTAAATATTTTCTAACTCACAATGATTTATGAATTAAATAGTATATCTTACTAATTGAAAAATCTCTTCTATTAGATATATTGTTCTCTTGACCACGCGTATTGTAGACTTTTTCTTTTTATGTGGGCTCTTTTCCCACCTAAACAATTATAATATATTTGTTGTTTAATCCCCTCGAAAAAAAAATCATGAAAATTGTTTATTAAAAAAATAAGAAATTAATTTTGAATTATTTTATTTTGTTTATTAAAAAATAAATAAATTTTGAATTATTTGAAAGTTATTTTATTTACTGAAATATATATTATAATTTTTAATTAAAAAATATTTTATTTTATTTACATTATTTATGTAATAATAATTAAAAAGTATTTATGTTGACTATATCTACATAATTACAATATAAAATTTTAGAATGTTATTATCACAACATAAATTATGATCTTTGTAATGGGTTCGGGGGTCCCTTCAAAATCTATTTTATCTTTAATCAAAAACGTAAATTATAATCATAACATAAAACTTCTTAATATTAGGCTTCTCACGTTAAAGTAAAATCAAATTTTAAAGATCAATTAAAAAATAAAAATTATTTAAACTTTTCTGAAAACAATGTAAATTTTACTCAAATATATTCCCCCCAAAAACATACCTATTAAAACAAAATATTTTTTCTATACATGAATCTCTTAATTAATGATACCAGATATCCACAATCCTTATTGTTGTTCAATATTGCTTCTAGATTAGATTGTGTTGAAGTTTTTTTTAATTACAACTTGCCATAACTAAATCACACCAATTTTGATAAACTAAAAACAGAATTAAATCTCATAACTAAATCAGCACCAATTTGGATAAACTAAAAACCACTTTTTCTATAAAAAAAATTCAACTTATTTCTATAAAAAAATTAAACTAAAGTTGTATCTAGACAGATCAAAATATTTCTCGAAATTTACATCATCAATCTTACACCACTAAATCTCAGTACGTAAATCATCACCCAATTGTAATAAATTACAAAACAGTACATACTTACATGAAAACTTTCAGTTTATCCGTGGAAAACATTACAAAGATCTGGTAACGTAGACAGAGGGAATTGAGAATTTAAAATTGGGGTCTAAGATTCTTGACAACAAAGTACGGTATTGCCACCAACTGATCTTTGTTTGATAGAATTGATTTACCTGCAACTTCCAATGTGTTTGGTATGCATAGACTCGCTCCTTTTCTTCATCAGTTAAGGGGGACTTCACAACTACCAACAAAAATTGCATTTCCTCCTCCTTCCTTGCTTTTCACTGCCACCCACCTTGCTTCGTAATGTGGATTCAGTTGTAGGTAACAACAACAATACTGTCGCTATTAAAAATGTCTACAGGGATTCCATCCTGTCAAAGCATTTATTGTGGCTGGACATGCATTGAAAGAACAGTGAGATGAGCAGGAAGCTATGATCTGTACTTAATTTGCACTTTTTTTTGTGTCGTAAAAGTGTACAATGCAGCTTCACATATCTCCCAGCTTGAGGCACATTAGCATTTATACCACCAATGGATTTTGGGGCTTCATGAAGGGGAAGGGTGCAGCGCGCCATGTTTCATACAGGAATGTCCTGTACTGTGCATTGATTTTCATATTTTTACTGCGCTTTGTGTTCATTCTGACTGCTCTTGCCAGTTTAGATGGGGCAAATGACTGTTCTTCTCTTGGTGAGTAGTCTGACTTATTTGATTTTCTTTTGGGGAACTTTTGTCTTCTGGTGCATTTGGGATTTGAACCTGTGACCTGCTGGGTTTCTTGGACTGTGATTGTGCAGTTTGCATTGGGAAGAAGTTGGGACCCGGTCTCTTGGGAAGGACTAATAAAGCTCCTGTGAGTTTATCGACATTGGTATTTATTTGGTTATGTTGTACCGTGTGGGATATACATTGTTTATATGTATGCTTGAAATTACAGGGTTTATTTTTGTTTCTTTGTAGCTAGTTTCATTTTGGCTGTTTTTTCTTGTTTTTCTTTTCTATGCACCTGGCTTTAATTTGGCTGGTTTGTTCATAATAGGAACCAAAATTCAGTGTTACTCATTGGCTTTTAATTGTAAGGTTGGTTTCTGTTTCTCTGTGGGTTGTTTAGTTTGGTTGCTTTGTTAATCGCGGAAACTGAATTTCAGTCGTCAATGAGATTGAGCTCTGTTGTTATAATTATATGGGCGGTCGTTTATTTGGTTGGTTTCTAATGTCTATTCATAGCCATGGAATTGCACTGTATACTTGTACTCAGGAATGATTTTTTATTGATACAGATTGCAATGATATGATTTTATTAGCGTCCAGGAAACCAAATAGTCTGTGGACCCCAAAGCCTAAGTTGTGTCGTGATATAGGGCTTAATTGTAAAAACTTCAAAGAGTGAAACACGAGCAGCAAGTTCAAATTCAATGCAGGACGGCTTCTTTTTAGAGGGTAAACCGTTTGTTACTAATTTGGATTGCAAACTCCCCTGTTTCTGCAAGTATCGCCTCTTCAAAGAGTACAGGCATTGATTTAACCCTAAGGTGGGGACTTAGTTGGCCTAGAGCAATGCATGATGAATTGTAATTCTGATTTCACCACCAGGTATTGCTAAACGGACACAATATTTCTTACCAATCATCCTTGGGTGTGGTCCCATGATCTCATCTGAGTTAAGCTCTACTGTTGTGGCTCTGTAGTTTTAATGGATGGGATTTGTGCTTTAAGTGGGTGTTTATTGGATCAAGCACTGTTTAAAACTCGTAGTAGGAACTGATATTGGGTGGTTATTAGATTGAACTCTGTATGTTTAAGTTATAGAGATGTTTCTCTTTCTTTATAGTCGGTTATGCTTTGGCTGGTTTATTCAGATTGGGAACTGACATTGCATGTATGTTGGTCAGAGTCCTATAGTTTTTGGGCAGTTTTAATTTCGATTTAGAATCGAAAACTGAAATTGGGCCCAATTGTCCTCGTCTAGGTGGTTTAAATTTACTGAGGCAGGGAGGAGTTACAGAGTCTAAAAACAAAACCTTATAAAATTAAACTAAAACTTTGAAATCGGGATTTTATTGGTTTGTGCTCTCCAGGTCTAATAATATTGTTGGTTTCTGTTTCTATGTCGATGATTTTATGTTGGCTGGCTTGTTTATGGTGGGAACAGAAATTGGGTGTTCGCTGGCTTGAGCTTTGTAGTTTATTAATAATAATTATATAGTGGGTTTCTGTCTCTGTGTCAGTGGTTTTACTTTGGTTACTTTGTTTATACTGGGAAACTGAATTTGGTTATATATGGGATTGAGGTCTGTGGTTTTAATTATATGGGTGGCCTCTGTTTCTATGTAGATGGTCTTACTTTGGCTGGTTTGTTTAGAACGAAAACTGAAATTAGGTGTTTATTGGGTGAAGATCTTTAGTTGTAATTACATGAGCGGTAATTTTTATGGATATGTTTTTTTGTCTGCCTGGTTTGCCCACTGTGAAAACTGAATTTGGGTGTCTATTTGAATTGAGTCCTGAAACTTTATTATATGGTGGTTTTATTTTGCCTAGTCTTTTTCATGATGAAAACTGAAAGGGATTTTGTGTAGAGATTGGCAAAGGAGATATATGAGGTCCTGCAAGCAGAGAATGTCGAGATTCCAGAAGGCCTGACAGTTCCGGACACATTTGAGAGTTTTGTTGCTGATCTAAAGGCGAATCAGTATGATGCAAAGACATTCAGTTTCAAGATTAGGGCTATGGTACGTTCATTCTCTTGCATGATCTTGTTGCATTGGCACCAAATTATTGTCATAATTATGGGTTATAATTAGGTGTGGTCTTCATGTTTGGTTCTCTGCAATTATGATTGTGATAAAAAATCCTGTAAGAGTACACAAACCATTGCATTTATGAATTGAATCAAGTTCAAGTTTTATTTTGGTTAAAACTGTCCCTAGTCGTGAGAGGTTAAGTACCCTGCATTGCGGAGTGGACGAGATCAAACAGATGCTTATGTTATTACTAAAGCTGTCAGTCTTTCCTTAATTAGTCTTGCATATATATCCTAGAAACTGAAAAAGCGAACCAAATTCTTTGGAATTACTGGATTGGTATATCATTAGCTAGGGATTTTTCAAAGAGGTATTTAGTAGAAAATCAGAGATGCAAATGACATCCAGAACTACACCACTAGTATAGAGTATCAGCACAACATAAGATAATCATTAGTTGGTCTGGAACAACTTGTTAGAGCTAAAACCACCCAAAGCTATTGGAAATAGCTAACACGGCTAGAAAATGCTTGCTTTTCTGATGAAAAGAACTATCAGTAGATACAATGTGAAACCATTTATGTATTATAGGAAAAATATTTCAAGGTTTATAAGCCTTGAAACTATTTCTGGCGGCATTAAATATGATTTGAAATTTCCAGTCAACCAGTTCACTAATTCCTTCATATTGCCTTGTCCAAAGGTGCAGCTTCTTTATCATTCAAAGTGGACGTTGGTTCACTTTTGTACCAGCAATGCTGTACAGGGGGAGTCATTTTTCCAAGTTTCAGACCAGTAGCAAACGTTTCATTATCATATGTATCCAACGTTAAGATTCTTTTCCATATAATATCCCCCTTTTTACAGGAAGTAGAGGTATGCTAGAAATTCCAGGGAAATGGGTAACTAAGTACTCTATGTTAGCAAGGCCAAATTATATGGAGTGATGGAATGATCAAAAGGTCCTGGATAAAGCGCTGCAGCAAGGCAAGTAAAATCTTGTCACATTTATTAAAAAAGTAATTAGAGATGTTGAACAGTCAAATTACAAGTCCTAGTAGGAGAAAATACTGATTGCAACTGAAAAAGTTGCATTAATGATTATAATTATGAGCATGAAAATAATGATGTTTCATTAATGAAATTAAAAAGGGCGGTTGTATGTTTCAACTGCATGAAATGTTGGACATAGAGTGTAGTGGCCTAAACAATAGGTCCAAGCTAAATGGTCAACGGACTTAAAAGTGTCATATTTAAGAAATGACCATTTGCTGAAGAAGATTGAATGAGATTGGTAGGATGTATCGTCATTTTATACAAATATAATTGGGTGTCACTGAAAGCAATCTTCAGTGTGCATTATTAGGCCATATCTTTTACCTGCATATTATTGAGGGTTTCATTTATTTCCTTGGGACTCATATTGTTGGTGATACGCAGGAAATGGAATTAACTCAATAGCAGTATCTAAACACAAAATTACCATTTAATTACACTATGAACTACCCTTTTGGCAAAGCTTGGATGATAATTTTTTATTGTAAGGTATTCTAATGTAATTTAGCGTGTATGCAGGGTTTTTTCTAAACATGTCTAATTGTTGGGATTGTGTGGTACATATTAAAGAGTAGTAGTTCATTAGAACTCATCTCTCATGAGCATGAATGGTCCAATTGGTACTCATTGTATCTAGGTGATGCTCATAGGGGTGAAGCATCAAGACTTCTCAAAACATCATTTATCTCAATACTACTCTCAAGTGCACTTAACCATTGAGTTTTCCCCAAGACCAACCCCACTTAGCTTGCTACCCCATTTGCATAACCTTCAACGAATGTTGTGCCTTATGAACCATTCATTGTAGAGCTCCTTTAGCTCACCCATTGACAAGTAGGAGGTATTTTTTTGCAGTGTGTCAATATTGTGATGTTTTATCAGGATTCAGCTGCATAGTTTTTTGAGTCAATGACCCATATTTCATGAGTGATGGTTCACATGAACCCATCTCTCATGAGCATGAATGGTTCACTTGGTTGCATCTAGGTGATGCCATAGGGGCAAAGCATCTAGACTTCCTTGGAGGTCACCTATCCCAGTACTACTTTGTCTCAAGGGCACTATATGGAGTTTCCCCTAAGATCAAGTCTATTTAACTTGCTACCCCATTTGCAAAACTGTAGCAAGTGTTGTGCCTTATGAATCATATATTATAGGACCCCTTAAGCTCATCCATTGACAAGTAGGAGCTAATTTTTGTAGTGTGTCAAGTTATGATGTATTATTAGAATTTAACTACATAGTTTTTGAGTTAAACTCATTGATCCATATTACATGAGTAGTGGTTTGCATGAACCCATCTCTCACAAGCACAAATGGTTCACTTAGCACTCATTGCATCTAGGTGATGCTCATAGGATTGACTTCCTAGGAGGTCACTCATCCCAGTACTGCTCTCAAATGAACTTAACTATGGAGTTTCCCTCAAGACCAAGACCATTTAACTTGCTACCCTATTTGCAAAACCTTTAAGTGTTGTGCCTTATGAACCATTCAAAACATAGCCCCTTTAGCTCATCTATTGACAAGTAAGAGGTATTTTTGTAATGTGTCAAATTATGATGTTTTATTACAATTCAACTACACAATTTTTGAATTAAACTCACAGACCCATATTTCATCAGTTGTGGTTCACATGAATCCATCTCTCATCAGCATGAATGGTTCACTTACCTTTCATTACATTTAGGTGATTGCTCATAGGGGTGAAGTATTGAGACTTCTTAGGAGGTCACCCATCCCAATGCTACTCCAACTTAATTGTGTTTAACCATACAGTTTTTCCCAAGACCAAGCCCATTTAGCTTGCTACCCCATTTGGAAAACCTTAAACAAATTATGTGCTTTATGAACCATTCATTATAGATCCCCTTTAGCTCATCCATTGACAAGTAACTAGTAATTTTCATAGTGTGTCAAAACAATTCTTTAAGTTATCCATTGAATGATGTTTTGACACACTGCAAAAAATACCTCCTACTTGTCAATCGATAAGCTTAAGGAGTGCTAGAATGAGTGGTTCATAAGGCACAACACTTGTTGAAGGTTTTGCAAATGTGGTAGCAAGCTAAGTGGGCTTGTGTTGGGGGAAACTCCATGGTTAAGTGCTCTTTAGTCAAAGTAGAATTGGGATGGATGACTTCTCGAAAAGTCTTGATGCTTCACCCTTGTGAGCAATCACCTAGATGCAATGAGTGTTAGGTGAACTATTCATGCTAATGAGAGATGGATTCATGTGAACCACTACTCATGAAATATGGGTCAATGAATTTGACTTTAAGACTATGCAGTTGAATCCTAATAAAACATCATATAATTGACACACTATGAAAAATACCTCCTCCTTGTCAAAATTATAATGATAAAAAATGTTCTAGCTTCATATAATCCAAAATGAACTATCATGAAACTACTGTAGATAATAGATATGCTTCTGAAAAATTATTTTGGACATTCACATCCATCAAGGGATCTTCTGTTTCATTTTACCTTGCCATGCTGATAATCTTCAAACTGAAGCCATGGACATAACATTGGATTTTTAAGCTGTGAACCTTAATCACAAAACGTTTGTAGGAAGCCTGGTAAGTAAAGGCCAGAAACATGGATTTAATTGGAAGTAATGAACGATGGTTTGGAGTTTGTTAGTTTCCTTTTGCATTCAACATGTTGCAATTTGTATATCTTGATTCCTAAGTTATCATTAATGAGTGCCAATGACTTGAAATGCAATACTAAAATGCTATTTAAGGTTTCTTCATTTCTTTCCAAATTTTGAGAAAAAGATTCTTGATATACATGCTAAGCCAATTAAAAAACTAAAATCAGGGGTTGAAAACCTCAAGAATGTATCAATATAAAACCTTATCGTTATCATGCTTCATACTACCTGTTCAATTATTCGTGCACATTGTTCATCTTTGGAAATACAATTAAGAATGTTGCACATAGTCAATCAAAGCTGTCCCCATGTTCACCACGAATCTCATCTATTCAAGATCTTAAAGTGACAAGCTTAAGAGTCGATTCCCTAACAATTTGTAATGCAATCTTGTTTCTTGCTTTTCCATACTTTTATTATAGTTTAACGCTCTCTAACTTCTTTAGAGTATAGACTATAGTTTTATCTAATGCTCTTGAATTTTTGTTGCCTGCTTTTGGATATTTTAATTTTTTAATGATTCTTCTAGGAAAGATGAACATTTTCATAAAAAAAATTACAATCAAGCTTTGCACCTTATATAGCTGAATTTGTACTATTATATAATCATATAAAATGTTTTGAAGCATCCTTGAAGTTTGAACTGTTATACAGAGCACATATTTTCCTCTTATAAAGTTTCCAAGTTGGCTTTAATGGTTGGTTAATCTTGTTTCGAGTCTTGACCTAATCCTCAATGCTTAATAATCAACACTCCTTTGTTTTCCTGAACTAGGGTTTGTAGAATTACATGTTGCCTTCTTGAATGCTTAAAGATCCAAACTATCCATTTTACCAAACTGACAGTTTTGTTCCACACACAAGTGGCCACTGTTTTTCATCAGCATAATTTAAGTCCTAGTGAGCTGATATTTCATATTTATCAATTCCAGGGACAAAAGTAAAAGTCCAACTTTTTTGAGTCTTGGATAGTGGTATCTAATAATTTCAGCGAAGAGGTTTAATCTAATGTGCGTGTGTCCTGGAACAATACATCTTGCATTAACCTGTACTTCTTAATTGTTCTTGACAATTGCTGTAAGATATGAAAGAGAGAACTAAGCAGGCCATAAATCGAAAGTTTGATTCAGTGCACTATTGCAAGGCCAAAGCATTTAAAAAAAATATATCTACAGGAAGAGGGAAAGGCTAGATAGAGTCCTCTATACCTGGGGCAGTAACATCATTATTTAACCTAGGAGAGTCCTAACTCCTGAGCCATATGTGGTGTCATTTAAAATTATGCCTTCCATTAATTTATTCCCATAGTTACTGGGAGACATTTCTCCTGCCCCCTGAGACGCATCTCGGAGGCTGGGACACGTCTCCGGTACCAGAGACGTCCCCGGAGACGCCTCCAATCAGATGGTACGCTGCTCAGAAGTTTCCCGGAGTCTCCTGCAGTCTCCTGAGCCAAAAAAAGGTGTTTCCCGACCAGATTTTTACAAAAAAAACATTAAAAAATTATAAATGAAGATTCTGTTCTTCATAGCCTTCAAGGCAAAATCACTGTTTTTGGCATTCATTCAAATTTCTGGACAAAGAGACAAACTGGTCACTTGTTGTGTCTGTTACCTCTGCAGCAAGGATTGTGTATCCATTTTTAATAGAGTACATTGCTAAGTCTTATCATTCCTAAATCAGTGAGTAATTGCCTACATTTGATGGTATGTGGACTTTATCAAGGATCCTCCAGACTCAGAGTCAATTGCTTTTGAGATAATAATCTAAGCAGCTTATACTCTGAAGCCCATCTGGATTGGTCTCTTGTCAATAATCCTTACCATGGGAACTACATTTGGACCTTGTAGTATTTGACCCTTCTTGATTTTATATAACTTTAAGATCCAGGCCATCCTATGACATAATATAACTACTTAATATCATGGTAACATGCCATGCTCTTGTTTTGAAAGTTCAATGTCATGATATTTTCTATAAATTATTAATTTATTAATTTTTATTTATATTAAAAAAAGATGGCATCTCCAATTACCCCCGTCTCCTATTTTCAAAAAATAGCCGTACCGGTACCGGTACCAGTCTCCCGGCAACCTTGTTTATTCTTCTTTACCACTTTATTGGTGTCAACTGCTGTAAGCTGTGAAATAGTCTGGACTCAGAAGGCCAAGTCCATAAAGACCTAAAATCCTCAAACTTTGAAGGAACAATTGGAATTTGCCATGCATATGTGAAGAGATGAGGTAGCAATGAAAATCACACTTAGTGAATTAGAATTTAGGGGGTGGTTAGGGGGTGGTGATTATTGCATGAGGTTGAATCTACAATGTGTTGTCACTGAGAATTGGTCTACTATGCAGATGCTTTGTTATCATTCTATGATGAATTCTTGTTTAACAAGCTAGGTTAAATTTTGAAAACTGAAGTTATAATTATATTGTCAAACCATGTAGGCTACTGAATTAGAATCCTTTCATGTAAAGTTACTGGATACTTCCCTATCCTGTCTAGATATGCGTATTGGATACCAAATACGGATATAAGACTTCTGGATAGTGCTTGGATACTGTATCCAGACATATCCATATACAGGCTTATATTCGGGACATATCCAATACATTTGGACACCACACTGTCAGGTGCAATATCCGGTTTACAATTTGTGAAAAAACATTCAAAATTTCCCCCAAAAAAAGAGCCTTAAAAAATTGCACACACACAAATCACTATAGACAAAAAACACACATACAGATATAAATCGCTGTAGATACAAATGCAATATAACAAAATACATATTATAAACTAAAAGTAAAATATAGAAACCAAAGTATAAATAAATATTTCTGAAGTTATGTTCTATACCTTTAGATGTATAAATAAATAAATAATTGAATATATGTGTATTTTTTGAATTACCATATCTAACCATGTTTGTATCAGGGAATCTTAAAAATTTGCCATATCTGTACTTGATACTGTATCCATATCCAATACCTTACCATTTCCATGCAACTCTACTTTCATGTAACTCGTATGCATTGTCAAATGATTTGAGCTCAAAAGATAAATCAACAGAGCTTTCATAGTCGAGACCTTTGTTCAAGCTCCCATGAGACATGTTGAATGCTTAAATGTACACATTTTGAATTGGGTAAAATTACCTCATTAAGTTCTGGGTACGAATTACACCAACAGATGAGGCCAGTTGCATGTTCTTCAGGTTGGGGTTACTTAAATGTATAAATTTTGAATTGGGTATAATACCACATCCAATTTTGAGTATGGCATACCCCAACGGATGAGACCAGGTGCTGGTCTGTAGGAGTGTCGTTACTTGCTTAAATTTACAATTGTTGAATCAGGTCAAATACCACATCCAATATTAGGTATGGTTATAGTGACTTTGAATTTTGGGTATGGGTAAAGTACCATATTGAATTCTGCATGTGACACAACCCCATGGACAAGGTCAGGTAGCATCTTAGCTGATGGGCACCACAATGGGAATTTACCAATAAAAAAAAATTATATGCATTTTTGACATGAAGGTTTAGGATGCAAAATCTCAATTCACTATTATCTTTACTTTGAAAAGTAAGCCCTTCCATGGTAAGTATGTTCCCATCATAAAGCTAAAACAACACCAGTCTGCTGTGTGAAGTTTGTTCAGTTGCTGAAGAAGACACACTTCTAGTTCTAGCATTTGCTCCTATAAGTAAGCCTATTCAAGATTAAATTTCTGCAGCTTCTGAAATCCTTGTATGTTTTACAGGAATAGATTAATATAGATTGAGTGATGGTTGTTTGGATGCAGACAAGATCCTGGGATTTCCAATAATGATTTGTTGCTGTTACAGAGTCATTAGAGAAATCATGGAGGAGGATAAAAAATGAATATATTTCATAGATAACAATACCCAGAACCAATATATTCTGGAAGTATATCCATGTATTTCCTATCAAATAAGTTGGAAAGATCAGAGATTGTGGTTGCCTTTGAGATTCATAACACCATGCCTCTATCATTGGCAAGAAACACCTAAACCTGACAGATTAAGATTCCTTTCCTGCCCCTTTTCAGATTAGCGTTTCTATCGTCTCTGTCCATGAACATCATCCTGGCGTCCAAAGAAGTACAGGATACATATTGGAAAAAGTTCGGAGTCTGATAACACAGTTCAAAAGTTTACATTCCTGTGGATAGATGTTATTGAAGTTCCATCTTTTGACATATACACGCCAAAGAATTATGATCAATGCAGTGGGTAAACATGCTTTGGCATTGACACTAATTAGTGATGCTTATACGTATTATGCTGCTGATTTTTTCTTTTAGTTGAATACAAGACATCATCTTGTCTAATTTCTGTCAGTCAGTTCTTTTAATGAATAGCTCTGTTTTGATCAAATAACCATATTCATTTAAGCGTTCCTCCATATAATTTAAACATAAGAGATTTAAATTATAATCTGAAAAAGAACTTCTATTAGACCAAATTTGCTTATTTTAATTGGAAAAAATAGGAGAAGATTGAATATTTATAATTTATCAACAGGTGTCCTGAAATTGCTTAGATGTTCTTGGAAAACATAGAAGAAGATTGAATTTTTATAATTTATGTACAGACGTCCATACAAACTGCATTTATTGCACTAATGAGATCTAAGAACATCCTTCAAATCGAGCCAATTTTGCACTATTGTCGGTTGAACCAAAGAAAGAACTCAAACACTTAAAAGTAAATCAGATTACAATACAAACCATTTAGAGTAGGAATAGGGTAAAGATTGAATTCACATGATCTCATGGTGACAGAGTGTGTTTATTATATTTTGGATATGCCAAAACAATTGATGAAAATGTTGCCCTGCTGTAAGATTTCTACCAGTTAATAATGATTGGGAACACTTTTCAGGTGGAGCAACTGGAACAGAAGAGGCGATATGCAAGGATGCAGGAATATTTGTATAGACATATTGCAGCAAGCAGCATCCCCAAAGGGCTGAATTGCCTTTCTCTAAGGCTGGCAGATGAATATTCCTCCAATGCAAAGGCTCGGAAGCAGCTACCTTCACCTGAATTAGTTCCCCGTCTTATTGACAACTCATATCAGCATTTTGTTTTGGCAACTGATAATGTACTTGCAGCATCTGTGGTAGTCTCATCAGCTGTGAGGAACTCTGCCAACCCAGAAAGGATAGTCTTTCACGTTATTACAGATAAGAAGACATATGCACCCATGCATGCGTGGTTTTCTTTGCATCCTCTCCCTCCAGCAATTATTGAGGTGAAAGGTCTCCACCAATTTAAATGGATAAATAAAGATAACGTCCCTGTTTTGGATGCCATGAAGGAGGACCACGAAATTAGAAGACACTACGATCATGACAGTGCCAATGGAACAGACCCTAATCCCATGTTCATGGCAGCTAAACTTCAGGCGCAAAGTCCTAAATACTTCTCAATAATGAACCATATCCGCATATATCTTCCAGAGGTAAACTTTCATTTGCTAGTCATTCATACTTGTAGGTGCAAATTATTACATCCTATGTTTTTCTTCTGCAATCTTATACCTATATCATAGCCTGCTCTAAAAGGTTGCAGCTAATTATGGTAGGCATGCATTCAAAGACTACAAGGGCAAACCCATAGGACAAACATGATCCCATTGCTTTGGTTGGAAAATGATTCAAGTGAAGGACCAAGATTTAATATATCCAAATCACCTATGGCTTGTTGAGCCAAAAATGACATTATGCTTTATAACTAATTACACAAATGATGGTACCAAAGTCTCATGAAATATATTGTAGGACTCGTTTGCTTTGGCTGTTGCAGCTTATTGCTGTGTAAAATATATCACAAGAATAAACTTAAATTTGGATGCACACATCTGGTGAATAGGTAGTTTTAAACCCCCCTCCAAGTCAGTCATACTGAAGTTGAGTTTATGCACAACAGAAATAACGATTCTTGGTGTATAATTTTCCAGTAATCAATTCAATGGAATCATATTTTTCATGTGCTTGAGAACCTAATAGTGTTTTTTCAACTGTTTGTGAACAGCTTTTCCCGGACCTTCAGAAGGTGGTTTTTCTGGATGATGATGTTGTGATACAGCATGACTTGTCTCCTTTGTGGGATATTGACCTTCATGGCAAGGTAAATGGTGCAGTGGAAACATGTCGGGGAGATGACTCTTGGGTTATGTCAAAGAGATTCAAAAGTTACTTCAATTTTTCTCATCCTCTTATAGCAGAGAATTTTGATCCAGAGCAATGTGCATGGGCATATGGGATGAACATCCTTGATCTACAAGCTTGGAGAAAGACTAATATCAGAGAGAATTACCATTTCTGGCTGAAGCAAGTAAGATCAATTTCAGATTTTAGATTCTGATTTTATACTCTTCATTAGTCGTAATGCAAATGAGGCCATCACTGATCCCCATTTTTTGATTGTTTTTGAGGAATTAAAATCTCCACCATAAGAACTAGATGGAAGCAATCAGTCCTAAAAATCTAGAATCATGTTATAAAAGTCTACACTCTTACAAAAACACCCAAAATCATTGCAAGCTTGCATAACATGTTTGCTCTTTGATTCAATATTTCCCTCAAGAAGGTCGAAACATTAAAAACAAAAAACAGTAGACAGTTGTATCCAGACAAATAATATTATGTTTACCTGAGAAAATCTCAAATATTTAATATTTTCTCGCTTGCTTTTGCAGAATCTAAATTCCAATCTAAGGCTGTGGCGTATGGGGACTCTGCCACCAGCACTGATTGCATTTAATGGGCTTGTTCATCCCATTGATCAATCTTGGCATATGTTAGGATTAGGCTACCAGCCAAAAACCAATTTTGACAATATAAAAAAAGCTGCTGTCATTCACTATAATGGTAGGGCAAAGCCATGGCTGGACATAGCCTTTCCTAAGCTAAGGCCTTTGTGGGCAAAATATGTGGATTTTTCAGATGATTTTATCAAACGTTGTAATATAGTAGATTCCGAACTCTCAACATAACTACTTTCTTTCAATCTTTGTTTGGTGGTCAGCTCTCCAAAACAAGGACGAATAGGAGTTAAATCATTTGTCTCCCTGTAGACTGTATAGATTGATCGGGTGTATGTATCAATGAGCCTTGTTCATTCCCTCAATTGTCATTATCTTTTTGGTTTTGGCAAGATTTCTTTTGTATATGTGAACGCGGGGATTTGATCCCAGAGTAAAGTTTATTCTTAATGAACACATTCGGAAAAATTATGTTTCAGGATTCAGTTAGCAATGCAAATACATACGGGCTATATGTTTTTAAAATTCGGACTGTTTATTTTGTAATGATTATCAAGGGAATTATCAAATTCTTTTCCCTTTTTTTAATCAATGTGGAGCGCGAGCTACTTGGGTTTTATGGGTTGTAACTAGGGGGTAGTTTGCCTGCCTCTGTCATGGAACATCTAATGTTACTGGTCTTCTGTTTCGTTTGCCCTTGAATCACATGTACATGATCCTGATATATATGGTTTATTGAAGTTATTAAATGTATACAAAAAATTATATGTAAATTAATAATAATAATTTAATTAATTTTTGTAGATAAGAGAATAAAAATTTGTCGAGATGAAGTTTGCATGATGATAACATCTTAAAATTTGGAAATTTTGCTAATTGCAAAAAAACATACATAGTTCAAACTGAAAGCTCAATATTGCAATCTTAAAACTTGGAAATTTTGCTAATTGCTTCTATTCATGCATCTTTTTCCTAAATAATTCATATTAATTTTAAACAAAATGAAATAAAAATGTGATATAATATAAATATAGTTTTTTGTGAAACCAAATGTTAAAATTTATTTACAATGTTAATGTTTTTTGTTGATATAATTGTTCAAGTTGTTATGAATATGAAATATAATGACCTAAATATTAAGAGTTTTATTTATGTTATATATTGAAGAATATTACAAGAGTTCAATTAAAAATGAGAAGAATGGTATAATAATCCAAAATTAAGGGTAAATCGAGAAATGATATTTCACAACAAAGTTCAATTTGTCAACAAAAATAATTCATTAAGAAAAAGAAAATAATAATTATGATCATATGTTATTTAAGGGATTGAAAAAATAATTTAGATAAGCGACAAAAGAGATAAAATATAAGGAAAATACAATAATAATAACAATTGTTCTTCATTCAAGGGCTTGGAGAAACTAATTTAGGTAAGCAACATACGAGGTAGAATATAGGAAAATCTTGTGAGGGGAAATGACTTCCACCTCTTGAAAGGAGATTAAAACTCAACTTTGATGGAGATATTAAAGAGAATTTGGGAATTTTGAGGGGGGGCTTTGTATTTAGGGATCATTCAAGGAAAATATGTTATATGGACAGTTTCTATATTTTGGGATATAGACAACTAACAAAGCAAAATATAAGGCCTTAATTCTTGGGCTGCAGTTTGGCTTTAGTATTCTAAGTTGATAGTGGAAGGTGATTCTAAGATAGTATAAATGTTATCAACAAATGATGAAATCTTAATAAAAAAATTAATAGATATTTCAAAGACTCAAAATGAATTTTGATAAATAAATCTCAATATGATAGTAGTTTGCTTAGTCAATGAAGGTATTAATTAGGTATCTTTTAGACCCCTTATATTTGGCTACACAGACTTAGAGGGCCAAGATCTTAAGGTCAAAATTTATTTTTCTACCTAAAGCAAAAGGTCAAGATATTGTCATTTGTATATAGTGGTAGATTGACCATTTGGCTTTAGGGTCATAGGTGAGATGTGGCAATGAAATAACTAGTCGAATGGACTTTGATTGGCATAAACATAGTGCCATAATGATAAGTTGTGTTTGTAGGTTGGTGGGATTGGTCTTAAGTAGGATGAAATGTGGTGGTATTGTAAGGTGATGGTAGCATGTGCGATACTGGTTTCAACATGTTTAGGCAAGGAGGTTTGTAGAGTTGTAGTGTATGATGATAGATAAGGAAGTAGAGGAATGAGTAGGAGTACAATTGATCATTGGTCATGTCTTGGATAGACACCTCCACTATATCCTAGCTTGTTGAAAGCCAATTGCATTACCCAAAATGTGTGTTAGGGAAAATAGCTTTGTGGTGATCTTATCACCAATTTGGCTCATCATCTCCCTCACGTGAAAACTCACTTATAGTTGTTGCAACACTTAATTGCTAAACTAATTTATTGGCTTTGTTTTGGTTAATGTGGATCATTGATACTTTTAAGAAACCTTCTAAACTATATATATGATCTTAATGAATTTTAGTTCAAGGCAATAAATTTTATGGTGTATGTATGTTTCTTTTGGGATTTTTTTCTATAGTTTTTATAATAAATTTTAAAGCTTCTAGAAACATTTTTATATAGCTTTTTTCATCATTTTCTTAACATTTCTTACATTGTTGGTTTTTGGTGGTGAAATATAGACACATTTCAGAAAATGAAATATTTTAGTTGGTGAATTATTGATCTATTAAACAAAGAAAAAATAATTTAGTTGGAAAATATTCAACTAAATTCAAAAGAATAAAATGAATTATTGGGTGAAATTTCTAACAGTTAAAAAAAATCATAATGATTAAATTATTTGGTGAATTTTTACCTTGATAAAGAATGAGTTATTTGATAAATTTTACATCCTTTGATGAGCATTGATCAATGACTTAAGTTGTATTATGTAAGGAAATTTTGACACATTCACATTTGGGAATTAAAGTTTTAGAATAAGCATTAACATTAATTATAATACAAATACCTTATGTCACACATGTGAAAAAATATTAGAAAGAATAAAATAATAATTCTTGATAGAAATATAAATATTTCAAAACAAATATATTGTATTGTATGATATATGATGATTAATAACTAAAGTTCTATTCTATAATTGGTTGCTTTTTGAAGGTTGACTCTACTACTTCTCATATGGGTCACTCTATGTATGCTTGTATTTTGGTGGAGATGGATTTTGTCAAGGCTCTTCACGAGACTATCTTTTTGATGGTGGAGAATAGGCCTTGGACTCAACCACTTGATTGAGGATTTCCCATTGAGATGTAAATAATATTTTTTCATTGGCCACCCAACTTCAGATTGTCCATTCTCTTGATGCAATAGTGTGGCTACATTGTGGAAGAATGCCCACAATGATCATTTGAATATTAACAATTTCAACTCTCTAGTAGATGGTTCCTCTTAGGATGACAAGTCTTCTCAGGATGTTGGGACTTCTGTTCTTGTTCCCTCTATAGTGAGTGAATACCCAAAGTTTACCCTATTGATTTCACCTAAGTTTTAACTCAAAAAGTGAAAAGTTCAAGTCCTCAAAACATGGAAATAAAAACCTTTTTTAATAACACATTTGTACATTTGAAATAAACCCATTTCATATTACATTGCATAATAGAAGTAACATTACATAATACCGGGTGATGACTTCATCTTTTCATATACATTTACAAATAGATTCAAAGTCATAATTACATAACATAGCTTACAAGAGCTTAATAGTATAAGAGTATAATGGTTAAGATGTCCACATCTAGAACTCACATCTTCATCTTCTTTTGTTTCATAAGTATCGACTGCCAATTGCAAGAGGGAGAGCATCACCAAGTGTTTTTTTGCCAACCACGAACTTAATGTGGTCCCACACACATCTTCCTAATCAATAAGATGGCCCTACCCTTCAACGAAGAATTTGGTATGGAAACCCTCTAGTATAATGCCTACCTAAGCATGGTGTTGTGTCCTTCATAACTAGTGCTTCCATACATTGGATACTCGCTTAACATGCATGACACTCCCTACTAGCTATGCAATCCTAGCTCATAGTGAACCGAAAATGTGTACATAGTGGCATCTACACTTACTTTGGCCAAAGTTTTGATATATAAATAATAAATCAAATCCACTTACTAAGAAGCGGTATCGTATGTTCACCCGCCCCCTCACTCAACTTGGAAACTCTATTGACTTCAAATAACTCTTGACTAGATTTGACCTCAACATAATAAAAATAAGATTCCATTCCATAAAGTGATGACACATTGAAATTGATCTAACCGACCAAATAGGTTTAACTCAACCTTTGGTTTATCCTAATCCAATGTATAAACTATCTCCCTACTTTTAAGGAAATATGAGTGACCGAGAATGTGTGTTCTCCGCTCATGGTTAAACTACCAACATAGGTATTCATAACATCAATTCCTAGACAATGATGACATATTACTTCTAACATTATATCCATCACTTTTCATTTCCATACAACATAACTTTATAGAAGTATTACATGTATCATACCATATCTTGGATATTATCATAATACCTTCTAAATAACTTCACTTAACTTATGACAATCAAACATTAAAATCAATGTAGCAATATATTATGCTATTAAGATACCTTTTCCCAACATATATAAATTCAAGCTATATGCATAGCACTATTTAAAAGCTACAAAGAGCAATCAATGATTGAAAAAACACTTGCAATCAATAGAAAAACATAGTATCAAAATCGAAAAGAGTAAGAGTTAAGAATAACTAAGCATGCATGGAAAATATAGCTTCCAATGAAGAACTTGCAACTCTATGCTCAATGCCAAAAAAGACAGCTTGTTGCCTCCTCTGAACTCAACCTATGGCCCTTCTAATCAAGTATACTATGCTTCTCAACCTCACAAACAATCTACCCTCAATTCTTAATGAAACTGCTCTCAATACTCACAATAAAATTCTCTCAAACTCTCACAAATGCACTCAAGAAATACAAAAAAAATCATAGAAAAAGAACTCTCAAATTGAACAACAAAATGAACATCCCAATATGAAACTAGCGACCTCTATTATACAAATTTAGAGACTTGAATTCTTACAAGCCATGGGGCATATAATGCACTAGAATTCCCCCTTCCTCAATATTTCACTGACTAACTAGATGACATACATTCTTTTTTCTTTCATACCCAGGTTCCCATGTCCATGTTTGTACACAAAATACTCACATACATAACTTTATGTATGTTGCTACATCTCCTATCTTGCCTAATCACACCCATGATTCTTTATCATATGCAACTTATAACTTGATTTCTAGCCATAGGTTCATTCCTTCTTCTTATGTGTCTAGGCCATCTAGATCATCTAACCCTTGCCTTCATAGCCATTCGCCACTATTGCCATTGTTACAAAATTCCTCCTCACACTATTAATCTTGTTGTAAAATTATTAATGCATAACATGCAAAAATAACTCACCTCTCTTTCCCTAGTGTCTTAACTTATGACCATAATGCATTTCCACCATAGTCCACTTTCACTTGAGATTCTTGGAATACCCTTTCCAACTTAGTTTGAGGTTCCAGGTTCTAAAAACTATAATAGAAAATGTGACCCTTAGACCCATATTTATACATTCACTACTACTAGTCATGACTTCTTATTTGATGATAAGTTGTTAGAAAAAAAAAAATCTCTTAAAGAAACTACCTGCATTTGGTTTTTCTCTCTTCCTAATCATTCTATCAATTCCTTTGATCAACTAATAAAGATAATAAAATTTTTTCCTCAAAAAAATCAAAACTCACTAGCTATGAACCAAGTTGATACTACCATGTCACCCTCTTCTCCAATATTGGTAATATCCTTACTTCCATAATGAAATTATTACTTCACTAATCATGTTGATCCTCTCCACACTATTCTTTATAAAATTATCTATAATTTAACCTCATCGAGTTAATAATAATTAGACCCCTTAACATAAACAATCCCCTTCCAAAGATATGTGATCTCAAATCCTTATGCTAGTATCATTTTGTCTGAGGATATGACAATAAGAGGCACATACACCTATGCTATATTATACAAGATCTTATTAAATCCAACATCATATAGGTTGAGTAATAATGATGGGGCAACAAATCAATCACCCCTAAAAGGAATCTTCAAATCTAAAATAACTCATTCCCTCAACATTTTATTAAAAGCCTTACAAATCCTCTCACCTCAATTTCTTTCATCTCTACTTTTGATCCTACATTTGACCCACACAAGTATAGTGAGGACTAGGTTCCTCTGAGAATACTAAATTCTCTAAGATGATAGGTGTATACTCCTAAAATCAAGACTATTTATTCAATTAATTTATCATTCTTTTAAAGTCCAATCTTGACTAAATAAATTTAATATTTATTTATTTAATCACATCATGCACATTCCAAAAAATTAAATAAATAATATCTATTTATTTAATTCATTTATCCCCTTACATAAATAGTACACTAAAAACAATTGAATAATCTAATTAATCATCTTCACAAGTCAATGCATGATTAATCAATTAAAATCTTGTCCATTTTCCTAGAATGTACATGTGTCCAAAGAAGGAATTTTGCATGCATTTGTCCCATCCATATGAATTATCCAAAAATCTTATCATTCAATCTCATCCACCCATTTATCTAAGAAAATACCTAACCTTCACATATCTCCAAAAAAGGATTGTTTGGACTCCTAAAAAGGTTCTATTTGATCTCATCCCTTCACCATTTTCCAAGAAAATCTCATCCTTCAAATATCCTTAAATCATAGATCTCTCATTATACACCAATTAAAAGGTGCCACTAGGTGGCCTCTCATGGATTCAAATTTCTCATTCAATCCAAACCCTTAATCTTCATATTTAATACTAGCCATTGATCAACAAACCCAAAAATATATAAATAAAACCTCTTGTGAGCTATTTTCATATAATCCATGAATTCAAGGTTATGATATCAATTTGAAGAACCACATATCATCTTTCAAGAACAATCCATTGGAACACAACCACACACATCTTGTGTGTACAATGAGTTGTGGCTGAGAGAATTCTAGTTTTCTTTCATCTTTTGTTCAATTTATTAGCTTAAATAGGACTATCAATTAGGTGTAGAATATTATTTGAATTTCATAGTTTAGATCCTTGTTTAATGTTTTACATCTTTATTGATTGTATTTTATCATGCTCAATGAGACCCACATCCCTAAACTAACCTTTTCTTGAGGTTCTTTATGTATTTAAAGATATAGGTTTCTAGTTTGACACATCCAACATTTCTTTTGGTGTTTGTGTAGTACTATTTGATGTATTTACCCATGTTGTGGTGTTTCTACTTGTGACTTAGAGATATCACAACCTAACAACCATTATCTAATTTTTAACTTTCTTGCAAATTTCTAATGCTTTTTGGTTATCTTTTTAAGGGGTTTTTAGTATTTTGGTTGATTTATGCCTTTTCTATCAAATTTGGTGCAAGTTGACTTAGTTTTTTTACAAATGCTTTGTACCTTTTGGACATAGTTTTGGTTCAATGTTTCCAATTTGTGAATTAATGTTTTCACTTTCACACAATGTATTAGTTGTTTAGTAATTTCCAGCTCAACCCCCTTGAACTTCATAGTTCTCAACTTCCAAATTTTAGAAAATTATTTAGACATGGATGGATTATGCCCCTTGAATACCTATAAGAAATTAGATAAATATTCCAAATAATAATAATAATCTCCTTAATTTCAACAAAAGAAACATGTTGGTGCTACATTTGGTAACCCAAAAAACCATTTTGTGGAAGCATCTTCAGTCTATCATGGTCTGAAACTTGTTTAGTCTAAAGGATTTGAAAAGATATGGTTGGAGGGTGACTCATTAAATATTATTAATTGTCTTAATAAAGTTAATCCTCCTTTTTGGTCCATAGATAATATCATTTGTGATTCCATATCCATCCTTAATTCTTTTGAGGTTAGGTATGTCTCTCACATATTTTGTGGTGTTACCCCTTAAAATTTTATTTCAAGATAAGTTGTTTCAAAACACATCCTTTCGTGATAACTGGTACAAGCTGTGACTTCCTCAAATTTCATAACTATCATAGTCTTGTCAAAATCTTGAACCAAGTCGCTAAGTTCTGATGTTTCGAAATCACCCGACCCTTTGTAGCTTTGGAAATGATGTTCTGTGTTATCGGGATATTGACAGTTCTGGAAACTCAAGAACTCCCGACTAATTCTTACAAAGTTCTAGTTTGTAGTGACGGGGTAACCTCAACTGGATGTATTGTTTTCAAAGTGTCAGTGCATTTAATGGAGTGTGCGTCACCTTTAAGGAACGTCTTCTCTAATTTCTCGAGATGGCAACGGAAATTTAAATGTAATCTTTAGAGATCCCTTGAAAAGACAACTCTTTAATAAAGAAGTTGGCAAAATGGTTTAACACATTTTCCTGGTGAATAAATGACCACTCTCTACCACCAAAGTTAAATAGATTTGCACGTAAGAGAAGGTGGCAAAGATTTTTGATTTCAGAGCTTTTCCCCAAAATGCTACTTCAAGGTGATGTCCAGGAATGGGAAGACAAACTTGTTCCTATTCTCCAACCTGATGTGAATTGGCCAGAGGAGGAGCAATTCGACATCATTTCTTAGCTGTGTTCACTGGCCTGGAAGGAGAAAACCAGTTATGCAGAGTACAATAGGACCATCCAAGTTTTAGATAAAGAAGAGGAACACACTAAATTCAACAATTTAGTTATGGAAATGCAATTGGACCTGTATAGAGTATCGGCTCTGCTGGTGGATTAGTGACATGCATGGAATCTTTCTGCAATAGGGAATAATAACGTCTTTACTTAAAACGGTTGTCGCTGATCATTTTCAAAACCGTTACTTTTTGTAATGTAATAGTTTCGAATGTACATGTATATATTGGCCTCTACATTTATGATGGAGGCATCTTTTTTTGAATGGGTAGGGGTTTTTCTTTGGTACAGTTGGTTGTGTGTTGAGCCTTTGTGCTTAAATTTTGATGTTGGAGGAATAAAGAAAGTTCTTTTTTAAATCTTTGCATTTATAAATGTTTTCTTTAAATTGTCAATAGACTTTGCACTCTTACAATTGCCTTCCAATATTAAGTCTCTCATGGCTAATTGTAAGTGAAAATTATTTATGGAGCTTTGAATGCAGAATGAATCATCTGTTAAAAAAAGAAAATTCTCTGCTCGTTCTTTTTCTTTCTTTTATGGGTGTGGAATAAATGGGCTTTGTATTGTTTGTTTACATTCATTTCCTTCTAAATATGTTCGTCACATTTACTTTCATGGTTATGGGTAAATGTTAGTTCACCTTTTCTGCTTTTCGGTTAAAAGCATACCCTGAGTTTTTCATTCATTGCAAATTGTTCGAAGGTAGTTGTGCCTTGTAAAATAAGCAGAGAGCACTTGCAACTATCGTTGCAAGTGACTCAACTATTGGTACTATTTTTTCTTCCTCTTGGGAAATTTGAGTCATTTCTGTAGTTATTTCCAAAGGACAAATCTGTTAACCAACAATTTTTTGGCGACTCTGCTGGGGATTACTTGAAACCAAAGATTGGTGCAGTCTTATTCCTCGGCCTTTGATGATACCTCAGTGAAAGAAGTGAGGTTGGAAACTCCGTGAAAGATTCAAATTTGGAAAAATGTTTTGGCATACAGGAAGAGAAGATGATAGTGACGATAGCGATGATGAAGGTTTCTCTTTTTTCACAACTCCAACACAAAATAATCAGGTACTTGATGATCCTGTGCAAGTGAACTTTTTGAAGAGTTTTTATGGTAATATGCAATTTCAACCCCACATGGTTCATCCATATTTACTTAAAACTTTGCAAGAGATTGAACGTAGAGATGGGAAAGATACATGTTTTCTTGCTCGCAACCATGAAAAGACCTTTGTTTGTAAAGAAGAGGTTATCTCTATCCCATCTGATCCTATGATTATAGAATCAACTGTAACAGGCCCAGAACTACAACAAGAATGTTTGGCTAGTACTGAGATGGTGAAGGATGCTTTAATGATATTTGGAAAGCAACTGGGAAAATCTGAAAATGAGAAGCAAATAGAGAAAGAAGATACACATGGTGAAGAATCTCATTTGCAAAAAGAGGATAGTGATATGGAGGTGAAATATTCTCTTGAAATACCTATTCATGAAGCATTGAATGCATGTAAAGATAAAGGAGAAAATACTCTTTCGGTGCATATACAATCAAAGTCTGAGTATGAAGATTTTGGCTATGTTGACAAAGAAGCTCTTATTGTGTCTATTTGCAAAAGCACATATAAGATGCAGCGTCATAAAGGAGAAATAGAAGAGAGAGATCATAAACCACATAATGAGAATTTGGAGAAAATTGCTGTGGGTATAAAAGATGTTCCTACTGAGAAGATAGTTCTAGACCTAAACTATTTCTCATATGAGATCACATCGGTTGAATCAAAGGAATATGAAATATTAAAGGAGCATGAGCATGTTAATCAGACTTGAGTGGAAATCAAGAAGACAATACATTTCATGATATTTCAACTTGTTGTTCGGAGGTACCTGTTTCAAATTTTCTCTATTATGAAATTCTTTCATCTACTGCTCCATCAAATTTTAAAGAGGATTTACATAGACATTCACGAATTCAAATTGTGAAAGATGCATTCAAGAACTTGAGATTGCTATACTTCAAGTCATACAGAAAGAAGTGTTTATCAACATGCATAAGGACATTGAAGTATTTTATGGTTCATATACTCTTCATGAGGAGCATTTATCTAGTTTCCCTATCTTATCTAAAGACCTCCCATATGCCAACTACCACACGACTGTTTTTCAAAGCATCAAGTCACAACCAAGTAAGAAAACTTTCCATTGGCATTGTCATTTCTTTCATTTAGGCATCTATTTCTCTGAACCGGTCAATGGCTTTGCATAGTTCCATGGGAAAATTTAGAATTTTTGCACCTAGTCCAGGTGCATATAGGGGTTTAGGTTTCTTTTCCTTTCTGTCGTCGGTTTTGGCTTGTTTTTTTTTGGCTGGGCAGGGGGTTTTTCTTTGGTATAGTTGTTGTGTAGGGTGTTGAGCCTTTGTGCTTAAATTTTGATATTGGAGGAATAAAGAAAGTGTTTTTTTTTAAATCTTTGTATTTATAAATGTTTTCTTTAAATTGTCAATAGACTTTGCACTCTTGCAATTTCCTTCCAATATTAAGTCTATCATGGCTAACTATAAGTGAAAATTATTTTTGGAGCTTTGAATGCAAAATGAATCATCTGTTAGAAAAAGAAAATTCTATGCTCATTCTTTTTCTTTCTTTTATGGGTGTGGAATAAATGGGTTTTTTATCGTTTGTTTACATTCATTTCCTTCTGAATCTGTTCGTCACATTTACTTTCATGGTTATGGGTAAATGTTAGTTCACCTTTTTTTCTTTCCGATTAAAAGCATACCCTGAGTTTTTCATTCATTGTAAATAGTTTGCAGGTAGTTGCGCCTTGTAAAATAAGCAGAGAACACTTGCAAGTGACTCAACTGTTGGTGCTATTTATTCTTCCTCTTGGGAAATTTGAGTCATTTCTATAGTTATTTTCGAAGGAAAAACCTGTTAACCAACATAAGGTAATGTGCTAGCTGATAGGTTTGCAAACATTGAGGTTTCTGAGCCTAGGGAATGAGACCGTAATGATGCCCTTCCCATTGAAGTTCAAAATATTATTAATCATGATATCCAAACTAGGCAAGGAGGGGTTCATTTTATGGATTATAATTTGTCACATGCTCATCTATAATAGACTCATTATTACTAAAGGTGATCTTCTTGAGCTAAGCTCAACTTTCATTTTAATGATTCAAAGATTTTAGTAAGGATTATAATTTAAAGTTCATGATGGACAAGTGTTTTTTTATAATCAACTTCATATAGATTTTGGGTGTTCATAGGAGCATTTCTTCTAGAGGTTTCTTTTGCTTTCATCTTTTGCCTTCATCTTTTGCCTTCATCTTTTGCCTTCATCTTTTGCCTTCATCTTTTTCTAGTTATTATTGAACTTGCATTTTCTCTAGCCTGCGATAGTCATGGGGAGAGATAGAAATAGGATTGAACCTATTTCCTGTGATGCCTCTAAAAGAAACAAGAAGATATGGAATAGTCTAATGAAGGGTGGCATTACCTTGTACATTGAGAAGCTTCATGGTTTTGACCCTCAAATTTCTCAGGTCTTTGTCAATGGTTAGCATAACAAAGTCCTTCGTGTGTTTGGGATGGAGTTTAACATTATTGAGGAACTTATTGGGGGCTTTACAGGTCTCTCCACTGATGGAAGTAAAGTTTACATGGATATGAAAGCTTCTAATGCTTCTATGGCACTCTTCTTCAAGAAGGACAAAAGGGATAGATTGCTTAAACTTGCCTATGGTGGATATGATAGGAAGATGATTAAACCAATCTGGGCAGACCTAGTTGTCAAATTAATGATGCATTTTACCCTTGATGGTATATATTCAACTCTATTTGGTTATCATTTCATACTCTTAAATCATTTTAGACATAAAAAGTTGGTATCTTTTCCCTATTATCTATTGCTTTCTTTGGAAAATGGTGTTAAAAAATTTAGGAAGAGCCTTAAGAACCCAATTCTTCATAAGGGCCTAATTCTTTTGTTAATGGAGTATGAAAAATATTTTTATATTCCAGAGGAACCCAAGAAACTGTCAAAAAGTCATCTTGTGAAGCAAGATAAGAAGTTGTCAAGATATGAGAGGACTCACAGGATGTAGAATGGGAAGAAGAGGGGTCATAGGGTTCGATGGAGGTGTTCTTATAACCCCCTAAGGACTTTGATCCAAATCCTAGGAAGAAGTACAAGAAGAACCCCCAACTGGCTTGGTCTGGGGGTTCCCACATAGGTAGTGATGATGAGGAATTGGCTACTCCTGACTCTAAGAGAAAGGATTTGGGTTCAGCTAAAGACCCTAATGATGTTGGTGCCCAAGAGTCCTCACATTCTTTAAAAATGAGCTCTTAGATTATTACTACTGAGGGTAAAAGGGTTAAAAGGGGGAAGGGCTCTCTAAAGGATCTTGCCCCTTGTCTTGTCCATAATCGCAAAGGGAAGAATCCTATGACAGGTGGTGATAGTACTGAAGGTACCAAGTGTAAGGGTCATTCTTATCTAGTTGCTTAGAAGAATATGATTCCTAAGAACAAAGATGAGACTAGTGAAGATATTTATATGGGAAGGTTTGTGAAAAAAATGATTCCTGAGAATGAGGCTGAAACTAGTGAAGAGATGGATGTGGGAAGGTTTGTGGGTAGTGATGTCATTCCTCTCAAGGTTGCTAACATTGCAGCAATGGAGACCCCCAATCCCAAAATTAGTCATAGGTGGCACTTGTGGTACTGATAAGGGGAAGAAGGTTATACAAGGTGGCCCTTAGTAGGAGATTCAGAATGATCCTATTGACTACTTGGTTGATGATATTAATATATTTAACTGCAATAGAGAAGAGATCAACAATATTCTTGGTTTGGCTAAGGATGGTTTGGTTATCTTCTTCAGGTTTTTTAAATGGTTCTTTAGTGAGGTGAATCATACCAATGTTAAGGTGCAGTCTATGATCAATAATGTTGAGAACAACAAGAAGCAGGATTCTACCCTTTTTTATTAGAATGAAAAAATGCTTGGTATTCTCCAAACTATGACTGATGAAATGCTAAAGATGAAAAAGGATTTTGAATTAAGAATTTCGACCCTGGAAGAAAGGATGATTAAAGTTTATAACAACCTTGATACTTTGGTTAAAGTAAGCTAAACTACACTCCATAATAATGCTCAAGGGCTTAATTTCCTCAATGAAAAGGCCCATAACTAGAAAGGAGAGGCTTCTAACATGGTGAAGGAGGTTGAGGGTATTGTGGTGGAAGTCAATAAAGGAAAGCAGGGCTTTGAGACTGACACAGGTCCTAGTATTCATACTCGCAACAATACTAATAAAAATGTGGGGATCCTTGCTTGTGAGCTAGTCAAGGTGGTGGATATGAATGAGAATATTATTGCTCGAGATTTAGAAGCAACTAAGATCTTGAAGAAATTATAACTTTTTGCTATTTGTTTTTGTTGCCTTTTGGCTATTTTTTGGCTTATGGTTGGTTGCTTGTATTGTCTTGACTTATCTTAAAGCAATAGTCCTTTTGTAAATGGTTTGGGTCCCTTCCAAACCTACTTGTCCTCTAATGAAAAACAAAAGAAACATGTTCAATTCTATTCCTATCACCCCCATAACTAGGAACTTGAAAGATTTAATTGTTACCAAGTAGGTAGGGAAATTTTACTTAACAAAAAATGATACCACTCTAATAAAAACTTTCTCAAAGCAAGGATAATCCTCAATAAAACTCTTTAACTAGATATACCCACCCTCACTGGGCATGGTATAAGAAAAAAGAGAAATTGTAAGGAATTTAATCAAGAATGAGTTTAATTGCATCTAGGGGAGTCTATGTATCCCCACCCTCTTTGAATAGGAAAAGGAATTTATTTAAGAATGGGTTTAATTACATCTAGGGGAGTCTATCTATCCACACCCACTTTAAATGACCAACATTCACAACCCCCATATTGGGAAAAATATTTGCATCATTTCTCTCCTTGAATATATGGCCCCATTTGAAATTAGAGAAGGATTTTAACATTACTAGGGTATTCAAGATACATGTTTTGATAGACCAATAAAGGTTAGGAGATTTGGAAAGAAAAATAATGATATTAAGGGAGTCACCTTCCTTGAATAGATCTTAGATATTTAATTCATTAGCTTGATGATTTCTTTAAAAAGTAGCATATTCCTTAGTAAAGTGATTTTTTTGGATACCAAGGTTGATGGAGAAGTCATCCTGCACACCACCCTTATGGTGTTTCATAACTCCCCCACCCCTAGCTAGACTCAAGTTACCATTAGAGACCCCATCAAAATTGAGCTTGAACTAGAGGGGGAAGGGAAATAATACCTAATTTGACATCTTACAAGCTTCTTCCTTTGAAGGGATTTATTTGAATTGATTTGAATATTCTAATGATTATCCATTTTTTCACATTATGAGATAGTGCCAACCCCCTTAGAGGAAAATTATCCCTCAAAGATACTATTAATCTTTCCTTTATGACAATAAATATTTTGGCACTCATACAACCATATGAGGCATTGTTATCCTTGAAGATTCTAAAGTTGCACTCCAACAAAAGACCCCAAAGAGTATGAGGAAGAGATATTTTCCATTAAAAAAATAGCTTGGATTTGGAAAAAGGAGAGAAGTTTTGGGAGATAAGATCCTCTAGAAAAATTGTTTGAATTCAAGCGTTATTAATTTTAGACATAAGGAAACACTAGACATTCCAAGGAAAAGAGAAATTAAGAATAAAGTAGAAAATAGACTCTAAAACACCATCATAAAGGGGCACCTATTAGGGAGGGAGAAACCTCTTTTGGCTAGATTATCTAGAGTGATAAGTTTTCTGAACTACCAAAAAAAGAAAAAAAATTCTTTGGAATAAGGGACTTAAACCACACCTGAGACCATGGGGGTGGTCCATCTATGGGTTGAGGAGAAAGGAATAAATTGAAGCTACTCTATAAAATACTAAAGGATAAGTATCCTAGACCAAATCATCCTCTTTGTCAAATTGACACACATGAAAGCTATTCAAAATTTTATGCATCTTGTAGACAAGTTGTAAAGTCTCAAGTGAGTTGTTACCAAAGGCCAAGCTTTTCCATCTATTAACTAGACCCTTGATATCTAGATAACCTTCAACCTTACTACCTATAGACCCCCTTATATTCTCACTTAAGGAATGAAGATAGTTGGGGAAAGAAATAGGGTGATCTAAAATTGATTTATCTTCCTAGAAGAGAATATTGCTATATACACCCACATTCAATTTCACATCTCTCTAGAGAAGATTTCTACTTTTACACAAATCATTCTAGAAGTAGGACCCATTATCAAGGGATTCACTCAAGATAAAGGAAAGGGAGTCCTTACTAGGTTCTTATTTTGACTTAACCATAGTTGTCCATGGATCTATCTCCTTAACAGGTCTCTAGTTGACATTGTAAGAAGAGCTAGATTACATAATCTTAGCTTTTGGGGACCCAAACACCCCAAATTATTTGTTAAGCAAAAATAATCCTAATAAAATAGATTCATCCATGTTTTTTAGTATTAGAAAAGATAAACCTTTTTTTGTTTCTACTTAAGCTTGGTAATAGTTTTAGCTAGCAATCAAAACATAGACAAAATAAATAGGAAGATTTAGCAAAGTGGAATTAAAATTAATTAAATATTACTAGCCTTGCTTATCAAACAACCCTTGTAGCTAGAAGATTCCTTTAGAATATATCCAATATATAATACTAGTATAAGTTCAACTATCACCCCATAAATAAAAGAATCCCAAGATAAATGTAAGGAAGCTTGCTAAGTTAACAACTCATTATGCTAAAAAATTTAATTCATTTTTCCATAGTATTTATAAATAATAAATAACTCTTGTTAAAATTTATTTTATATCTTGATTATCTCTCATAATCAAATAATAACTCCTTTAAAACCTTTATCTCCACTATAGAAGCCTCACTCAAAACTATGGTATCATCCAATGGTATCATCCAAATTTTTTTATGGACAATATGGTTGATCACAAAAGATAGTTTAAATTATTTTAAATTAATCATTCTAGAATCAACCTAAAGGATTCTTTCTGAGGATTCAAAAATAAGGATAAAGAGAAAAGGTGAGATGAGGTCCCCTTACCTTAGCCCTTTACTAATTACAAAAGTCAAGTTGTAATACCATTATAAATCACTAAAAACACATGTGAGAGGATATACATTGAAGTATTAGGCTATTTAAGATTGAAGCCAAAATTTTGTAGGGATATGTCTATAAAACACTATGACTCTATCTTGATCTTTATCAATAGCAAGTTTGCAGATGAAACTATCTTTCTTACTACAATCCATGGAGTGTATCACCTAGTGCATTATGATAATGGAGTCAATAATTTTACTATGATGCATAAATATTCATTCTTTAGGGGAGCTAATAGTTGAAATAAATTTTACATTTTGAGGGCAATGAGCTTTGTGAAAAAATTATAAATAAAATTACAAAAGCTACTTAGTCTAAAATATTTAAAGTTTGAAGGCCCCACCTTTTTAAGAATGATAAAAATTAAAGTATTATTAATATCTCTTAGGACCTTCCTGGATGTTAGAAATTCCCAAAAACCCTCAACCACATCAACATGAATGATGTTCCATAATCTTTGGAAAAACATAGGAAGGAAAAAATTTGTTATATAAATAGGTATTTACACCCACCAACAAGACCACCATATAATTTAATTATTATGAGGAGATAAGGGATAGAAACTACTTATTAGCCCTTTCGTGTATGATAGTGGGAATAATATCTATGGTTTCCTCCACTTGTTTACGATAGAAAATATTATTCTTGAAATAAGTGACAACAATCTCTTTAAAAACCTTTTCACCTGTTTCACCTGAAGAGGTTCATATAGCTAGATTTGGAATCTATTTTATTTTATTTTAGGAGCAATGATTGTGGGCTTATAAATGTAAATACTTGATAATTTGATTCCCCTCTTATAGCCATAGAAATTTAGGTTTTTTTTCTCTAGAAGAGTTCTTCCATTGCAACTATAAAATGGTATTTTCTAAGGAATTTATTTTCTTTCATGAAAGAGTTATAATTCATTAAATTGAATATACTTTGAAGAGGATCTAGTTCTTATATTATTCTCTTATTTTAAGATAAAATATTCTCAAAATTAGTTTGATTCTAAATTTTAATATTGTTTTTGATATTTTTTCCAACTTCCTAGCAACTTTGAACATTGCAGACCTCTTAGCATTAATTTCTCATTATTATTTCAGTTGAGAATAAATTTTTGAGTGGTGAAGCCACACAATTTTGAACCTAAGAGGGAATCCAATATTATTTTTATCATCCTATATTCAATACAAGAGGAAAATGGTTTAAACCAACTCTAGGAAGGGTAGATTAAAAACAAAACAAAGAGAATAACTATTCAAGAAAAATAAAAACATCATCTAACCTAACCTAGATAAGGTTTTCTATAATCCTCCTATTAGGCCAAGTAAATTTTTTACCTCTTGGTTTGATGTCAAATAATCCATTAAAGAAATGAAGTTAGCAAGGTCCTCCATGATATCTATAAACTTAAGAGACTCCCCCTTAATTATTTGAAGTGGACAGGGGAGAGTTGAATTCTCTTGCCACCTTCCATTTGGTGTCCTTATCTTTGATACTAAAATACACAAGCTCCATCCATATTTATTTATGACCCAAGGAGGATTTGGGGGCATAAATGTTGGACAAGATTCATAAAAAACACAAATTTTTGGTGTAAATAGGTGTTTTACCTAACTAGTTCACTAGTGGGTCCTATTTACATGTTAAGTTTACTTAGGTCCTAGGAATCTTTCTAGAAGTCTTAGTTGTCACTTAGATAATATATTTTTGGCATTTAATTCTTGTTTCCCAGGTCATTTAATATTTAGTGAGTTAGTTGTCTCATGACATAAGATTAAGACACTTGTCATGAGCCTGTCTAATCCTATGTCTCACCTTAGCTATATAACCAAGGGGGTCTCATTTTTAATTAAATTCAATTTTATTGCATTATTATGCATTGCATATTGATCACATTTGATATAATATTATTCTTGCATCCATTATTGTAAATTTATGCTTTTGCTTTTCTCTCTTGTAGAAGGTTATTTTTGGTTTTGTAGGTGATCCTGAAGGCTTGAGTCCTTAAGTGACTCTAACATGGTATTAGAGCTTCATATATGCAAACCCCCTTCTTATATTTGAGGGTGATTTAGGCTTGATATTTTTCTTGGTGCACATTTGGGAAAAATGACCTCACCATTGAGTCCAGAAGGCTTAAAAACCCATATTTTCATATAACACTTTATATTTGGGTGAAAAAAATTGAGCCATTTTTGGGGTTTTTAGATTTTTGGTAGAAAGTTTGTCCATATAGTCATATAGAATCCCCACAATCTATATGTGGTTGTACCATTCATTGTTAGTCTACAGGTTGGTATAATTAGAATCTTTAGCAACATATTCTCCTATTTACATTGGCATACATCACCCTATCTGCGTCATATCATGTCACTCGATATAGGAGCGATGGTGCCCCAGTGGACCATTTTTATTAAACCCTGTGATCCTATAGTCATATGGCTAACTGCCTAATGAACTCCTAGGTGCTTTTTTTCCCCAAAACCCTAATAGGAATTTTTTTTTTAAATTCCATAGCTTTCCACCAAGGTGTTAAATTCTTGCAAATGAGATATTGATGAAAAGTTGGTTCTGAGTAGTTCACATTTGTACAAGATTTTTTAAGAATTTGTTGCAAGTGAATTTTGTTCTTGATTGAAGTCAAGTTTTCCTTTTTGGACCTTTGAGCTCATAATTTTTTATCAGTTTATCCAATTTTCGTGATTCTTGTGACATTGTAAAGGTATTGAGGAGCTCTACATTTCTATATGTGCACTTTTTCTAGACTCAACCCCATGTATATTTTATTTATATTTGTGCAAATTTTTATTTTAGTTGATCACTTGGACATACTGACACATGAAGAATATTTTTCCTTTTGGGAAGGCTTCATTTTCAATATAGATCATATTGGGAAAGTGTAATTTGTTTGAGGATCTCATTCTGGGATACTGTTATATTTTTCCATCTTTGGTCCATCTTGCCATTGTAAACTCTGGAAAGCAATTATGATATTGTAATTGCACTTCATATAAAGTTCCAAATCATAATTTTTGGGGGATTCCTGATTGAGTGATTTGCGGGGGGCGGGGGTCTCTTGGTGCATTCTTTTGATATGTTTGTTAGTTCTCTTCTTTTATGTGGATCATTCTAAGGTTCCTTTGCTAACATCATACAACTATTCAACTTGGAATTAACATGCATGGAGTGCTCTAATGAATCAAGGCTACTCTTTAAATGTTGAGAATAAGGTACCAAAACCTAAAGATGATGAAAACAAGATAAAATTGATGATTGGACATACTAAAACTCTTGTATGTCTTTGTAGCTTAATTTATCAAGATCTATTGTTTCAAATAAAATCATGTAAGGATTCTCATGAAGCTTGGAACAACTTGGAAATATTGTATGGAACTATAGATGAAGTAAAAGACTATCAAATTGATAATGAATTGATGATCCTTGATCTTAAGAACTTTTAAAACATCCAAGACTACATCACTAAGGTTAATGATCTAAGAGAGAAATGTAAAACATGTGTAATTGATAAAGAGGACATTCACTTGGTCTATAATGCATTGAACAAACTTGGTCCCAATTATGTAACTTTTATTTTTTTCATATTCATAGGTTAACTATGGGGTCTACAAATACTACACCCTCATTTGTAGATTTTTATGAGATGTTAATACATGAACAACATAATATTATTTTTATGGGTCTCATAAAGTCACATAAATATCAAACATTATTGGTTAGTCAGGTGAAATAGTCAAAAAATTATGATAAGAAACAAAAGAAATCAAAGAATAATTGACAATCATATCAAGAACATAATAAATCATCTGAGGAGAAGCCTACTTTTTCATATTGCAATAAGATTGGACATGACAAACATTCTTGTTATAAGAATGATATTGATGAATTGAAACATCTTAAAAAAATTACATTGATCTACCTTCTAGAATGTCTGAGTCAACTTCTTCTTCTTCAAAGTAGTCTAATAAGGAAAAAGTTCATGTTGGTTTAGTTACTACATCAAGTAAAAATGGACTAGATCTTTTTTCTTCTACATGTCTTGGATTAAGGAGATGGCTTCTCGATTTAGGAGCATCTCACCATATGACATCTTTACAATCTATATTATCTTCTTTTGAGCCTTGTGCCATGTCACCTATTTTGATGGAAAATGATACATACATGAATGTAATTGGAAAGGGATCTATTGATATTGGGGAAGGAACTTTCAATGATGTTTTTTGTGTACCTCATTTATCAAAAAATCTTCTTTCCATATATCAAATTACCCATGGTGGAGCAAGGAGGACTGTGGAATTCACACCTAATTCAGTTATCATTAGAGAATTGGAGAGTAGAGAGATTATTTCTATTAGGATGGTTGATCAAACATCTCGACTATACACCTTTGTAGATTTTTCTTTTGATAATGACTTTGATCCTTCGGTTGTTAATCATACTTTTAGTGTGGACCATGGTTTTGAGGAGAATTTTGGCTACTTGAACTTGGGTGTCCTCACATATGATCCCATTCCTGAGCCTTGTATTCCATTTCCTCCATCTTTTATTGCATTTGATGATTCTTGTGTTTTCATAGTTTTGGCCTCTTGTGATTCAGTGCAATGGGCTATACATGGCCTTCTAGATATAGCTACTTGGGATGAGTACTTGACATACATTGTTGGTTTTTTTTCGAGTCCCACATTTCAAATTTGGAAGACACCATTGATTTCATACACATTATTTTTGATGGAGACGATTCTTATTCAATTTTTTTGAGGAAACACTTTGACCCTCTTTTTCATTCTCTACATGATCATTCTTCACAATTTGATGTGAGTGTGGATGCTTTTGGACAAAATTTGGAGGAGGCTTATTTGTCTTCAAAGGAGATATCTTTGTCTTTGGATTGTGTTCTAAATTCATCTCTACTAGATTCTATATTATCATCTTCATCAGTGTGGCCTAGAATGCTTATTTGGAGTGTGTCAATTTTTGACATCAACATGGAGAAACTTGAGCGTAGTTCAAAGAAATCAAACATCATCCCCACATATTCCTTTCTAGAATGGGAAGACATCCTGCACACTATCTTGGTTTTGCTTCTTTTGTAAGGGGAGCAATGTTGTTCAATGAGAATGGATCATATTCAACATTCAATGTTGAGTATATACCATCCTGACAAGAGAGTCTACATTGAGGGGGGTTGCATGGTATCTCTTATGGGAGGTATTTTCCTTGCATGGGGTTTTTCCACTCTCATTATTTAGTAAAATTATATTTTTTTATCTCTCTTTTGGGGAGGAGTTTTGTCCCACTGGGTTTTCTCCTTTTCTCTATTTGTGAGAGATTGAATTTGTACATGGGTACCTAACATAGCCTAGTAGTTGAGACCCATATTTGCATCATTTGGATAATAATCTACTCCCTAAGTTGCACTTAATGGGGGTGTTCGTGTAAATATGTGATTTAACTAGCTATTTCATTAGTGAGTCTTATTTATATGTTAAGTTTATTTAGGTCCTAGGAATCTTTCTAGAAGTCTTATTTGTCACTTAGATCTTATCTTATCTTTTTGGTGCATCTAATTCTTGTTTCCTAGGTCATTTAATATTTGGTGTGTTATTTGTATCATGACATAGGATTAAGACACTTGTCATGATCTTGTCCAATCCTATGTCTCATCCTGGCTATATAACTAAGGGGTTCTCATTTGTAAGTCCATTAAATTCCATTAAAATCTTGTGTATTGCATATTGATCATATTTGATCCCATATTATCCTTGTACCCATTATTGCAAATTTATGCTCTTGATTTTCTCTCTTGTAGAAGGTTATTTTTAGTTTTGCAAGTGATTTTGGAGGCTTGAGTCCTTGAGTGACTCTAACATCATTGACCAAAAGAAGGTTCCACATCATCACAATAACACTAGAGGCACAAACTAACTCAACCTATCTAAGAAGCATCCTTCCAATATTTATTCTTGAAATTATAAAAATTATCCATGCTAATTTTTACTTTCTAAGGAAGAAAAAATATAAGCTTATTATCCACATAGAAATTATAGAGGAGGCCTTATTTATGAGGTTTATTGATCCCATAACATTCAAATTTATGAAACTAATTTCTAGCATTTAGGAATGAGTTTAGTTCCACTCAAGTCAAGAGTGATTTGGCTACAATTGGAAACCTCTTTAATAGTTTTCCCCTGTATATTTCCTTGTGGTTAGATACTTCTTTCTTTGAATCCATGCCAATGTTAGTAGATTTCCTAAAATTTCTTATTAATCTTAAAAAAGACTTATCCATCAACTCCTCCTTATGAAATGTGAAACACTAGAATTTACATCCTAAAAAATGATTGATCAGGGAAATATTCCTTGCCACACTCGTAGTCCCTCAAAGGTGACAAAACTAAATTAGGTTTTCTTTTGCACAAATTATAACAATATGAGTGAAACCAAAAATGTAAATCCTTTCCTAGGTAATCTTACCTCCTCACCTATTGGTAGCTTAACAACTAGGAGGCCAAATAAAGAAGGAAAAAAACTTATTATTGGTTGTTAATTAAGATTTGTCTAGTTGGATACATCCTTAAGTACCCTAGTTTACATATATTTGCATTTAGTCACTTGTCATTACCTTGATTTGCATCATATTCACATAATCACAGTTTAGAAAGTTAGAAAAAAGCTCTCTTTTTCTTTGTTACAATTGGTAGTACACAATAGGCTCCACATTCCCATCCATAAGGTAATGGGCCAACATAATAAAATAAAGATAATATACTCATGGACACATGATGTTCTTGCATACCTCTACAATATTTTGTTTCATAATATATATTTTACTATTTGTTGATATATCCATGTCAATTTGTTGGGTTCCATACTTCTAAAGGATTTTTACCTAGACACAACCATTGTTATTGCTTAGCACCCCATAAATCTTAGCCAAACTGGTTGCAAATCTATAAAAGATGATGAATCAACCTCAAATCTATTAAATGTATAACCTATTAGGACTCAATATCTCGTTGTCCATTTTTGCTTGAGTCCTTTTCACTTTTTTGTGTCAGCCATATTTCCCCATGTTTATAACCGATTTGAGATTTTTGTCAAGGGTGGTTTTTTTTCCAATTTTCTTAGCATAATTGGTTAGAGCATGAGAAATTAAGCTCAATTATTTTTGGAAGTGTAGTGTAGAAAAATGTACACCTTTGCATTTTCACACTATGTTTGCATCCCCTTAATTATTGGACTTAATTAAGGCTTTAATTGGCCCAATTATGCATTCACAAGCCTAATTAATTTTGTTTTCCAAAACGAAAAACCCACATTTAATCAATACCTACACTTAATTACACATCTTGGAAAATGTGTCTTAGGTTTAGGGCCTAGGACCCATTCACCCAAGGACAAATGAGTCTTCCTTAAGTCTAGGATCCCATTTTTTAATATGTTTTTGGTGGCATTTTAATGATCTAAATTTAAATCGTAAAGGTTGGCTTGTGATGTTTAATTGTCGGGTAATTAAGGAATCACCTATAAATACAAGGTTATTTTATCAAATTAAAATCCTAAGAAATATAAGACTTCAAGAGATCAATTACAAGAGAAAATAATATTGTCAAGAGCATTTGAGAGCATATTTATTAGTCAATTATTGCAGCATTCAAGATCCTACCATGATGTCAAGATTTATGTGTGTTCATGCATGTTTTTGAGCTAACATTGTGATGTAGGTTTCAAGTTTTCAAGCATCCAATCAAGCCATTTAATGCAAGATCTAATCCATGGAGTGATGTGATAGACTTCAATCCTCTAAGGACAACCATTAAAGGGTTTGGTGAGGTGTAACAAGCTTTGTTCATTCATCATTTCCTTCATTTTATTATTATTTCATTATCAAGGTTTAATTACCAAACTAGGGTTTGACCAAGGAAAACCCTTATCCACCAAAAACATAAAAAATTCTCCTCTTTGGTGTTTGCAGATTTGCAGGTGAAGAAAGATTGAAATTGAATCAAAAGTGCAATTTTGCAAAGTTGTCATCAAAGTTGTCAAGACATAGAAGCTCACCTACAGGTTTTATTTTTGGCTTTCCGAAAGTTAAACCTAGGGGAATCAGAAGCTTAGATCCAAGATTTGAGAACTACAAAAATAATTTTTCAGAGCCTTGTACAAAGACCCATTCGCCCCTAGTGAATATGTCCTTCAACAAAGCCTAAAACCCACTTTTGGAGCCAGTTACATACCATCCTAACCTTCTTAGATCTACTAGTTAATGGTTATTTCTATCAGTATTACCATAATACTTCATGTTTCAAGTGATAGATCTCATAAGTTTGATTGTTAATGCACTTTTATTCTTCTCCCAAAACTATTGTTCAGTCATTTCTATCATAAGGAAGTTAGGGAAGCATAGTGTCCAAACCTAGGGTTGATTCACCTTGAGGGTTGTAAGTCAATTCTAACCATTTATGGAACTATCCCTCTTCCTAATGAACATGAAAATGTGGATTTGTGATTAGGTAGACACCCCCTTTTCCTTTTTGGCATAGGTCCTTTATTTTTAGGTCTACCTATCTCAGCCCATCCCCCTTTCCCTTCATTTCATTTTGGTGAACCTGACCTTGTACATCTTAAATTCTGATTTAGAGACATTCAAAACCCTAGATATAGGTTTGCATTAGTGTGCTTTTCTTTGCATTTAGGTTTTAGTCTTGCATGTTTGCATCATTCAAATTCATAAAAAAAAAAATTGTATTAATTTTGCATACATCTTGCATTGTAGTTGCATCAAGTGTGTCTTTCAGTCATTTAGATTCAATTTCAGTTCAAAATTGCATTCCAAAATTTGTCACTTTTCTCACTTTGTTCACTAATTGCACTTGCATTAGGACACCTAAAACTAAAAAAATTATCACAAAATTCACAGTTTACAACCTGAAACAGAGAACTCAAACATCAAACCAGAAACACAAACTTGAATTTTTCCAACCCCTGTACAAAGACCCATTCACCCTTGGGTGAAACTGTCCTTGTACATGTGCTTTTTCAAAATTTTGGGCATCATTTTGTCTCTGTTTGCTTCGTTTCATTCTACTGTCAGATTTGAGTTTTAGATTCAAAAAATAGAAAATTCTATACTTTCTTGCATTAAGTTCAATTGGTCAAATTGAGTACATTGTTTGAAATTAAAAAAATAAAATTAAAAAGACATCATTTTCAGGTTCTTTCACCTTAATCAATAATTTATCAAATCTGAAATCTTGCATTCACATTTGCATTTTAACAACTTCATCATGGATATGTGTTTTGGTAAAGTATGGGTGTCCTTGAGATCTTTGGTAGACGTTTCAAGTTATGTGTTTGGTGATGACTCTAATGCAATTGAGCCTATTCATGAACCTTCACCTCTTAATGAATGTCCCTGTGAGGTGGACATCTTAGGTCAATATGAAGATAACATTCAACAATTCATACAAGAATCCTTATGCAACCTTGAGAACAATGCATCTTTCTATCCATCCATGCAAACACCTCCAATAATCCCATCACTTGATATGTTCAATCTTTTACATCCTTTAATTAAAGTACAATGCAAGCCCCAACCATCAAACATTAATGAACTTGTTAACAAGGACAATACTAATACTCTTCTTTCTTATTCTCATCAAGTTACTAATGCATCCATTAACTTAGAAGAGAGTTATGGTCAAGGATTTAAGATCTTAAACAAACAAGGATGTGACATAACAAATGAGCATGAAATCCACAAAATGTTAGAAAAATACCATCCGAAGATACCAAGGGATTAGGATATCAAGGATTGCCTCACCTTGTTACTTCTCCTAAGGGGAAATGTATTCAATAAGATTTTTTCACAACACCAATTAAAGCCTCATGATCATGATCAAGTAACCCTAGATCCTCCACCTCCAACAATTACTCAATCAATTAAGTAACATAAACCATACAAACTCAAGAAGTTGCAATTCCCTTGTCCTATGTCCAAAAATGAAAAATATTTACACACACTCCTTAATCAAGGACTTATAACATTGCCACCTATCAAGGAAAATCCAAAAGGAAAAAGTATAAACATGTCTCATTGTTAATATCATAGAACTCTTGGGCATAGTACTGATGGGTGTTGTGCTTTAAAGAGAATTATTAGATAATTTGAACCGCTTTCACATCAATATGATTATATAATAAATTAGCAATTGATCACTTTTCTCCTTGGCATGTGATAGTTGTAGGATCATCAAATGCTCACTATTACATGTTTTACATTTAAATGCAAATCCTTTCTATATTGTAAGGATCACATTCTCATCACTTATCATGGCTCATCCTTGTCCTACATTTGGGGGAAAAGGGGTTAGATAGCCTTTTCCTACTATGGCTCTTGTCATTGTCCCTTTGGCTAGTTGCTCGCCTTTTGCCTATGATGAACAAGATTGGGATGCAGATGACCTGCTATAGGTTGACTCACATGTGCCATACTAGTATTTTCTTTCTTTTCTTTTCATGTTCTTTGTGATTGCATGTGCATAATGTGATCCCCCATATCATGCTACTTGGTGTGTCTTTATATGTTTGTGAGCCTACTTTGGATGACCCTTGTCACTCCGTTGGTGTAAGGATACAAAGGAAGTGAGTCTATCATGACATTATTCTATTTATATGTACATTCTTCTATCTTTTGTTGTAGACACTGAAAAATGTCTCGATGGATCACATTGGCTAAATAACATCATTTCCTCTTTAATCCATCCTCTTTTCGCTTAATTAATTTAAATAGCCTAGATATTTAATTAGGTGTATCACTTTCATCTATTAACCTAATTAATTTAATCAGGATAATTCATCCCTCTTTCATGCTAACATTTCATCTCATTAAATTAAATACATAAAAATGTTTAATTTAATTCCCTAAGTCATCTTATTTAATTAAATAACCCTAAGTTATTTAATTAAATATCATTTCATCTCTCCCCCCATTCATTAAATCATTTAATTTAATGAATAAACACTTTAATTCTTCTAATCCCCTAATTGCATGATTAAATCTTGTTTAATTAGAAATTAAACTTTCTTCTAAACAAAGGGAATATTCCCATAGAATATTCCTTATCCCCTTTTTGCATAATTAAAACTTTGTTTTAATTTGCAAAATTCCTTTTTCCTCACCCATGAGAATATTCCAAAAGAATATTCTTATTCCTTCAACATTTGAAAAAGGGATTTTTTCCCTTGGCTTCTTAAGCAAGTTTTAACCTTCAAACTTTTGGGTAAGTCACCCTTGACCTGTGTGAGCAAGTCAAAAGTGTGTTTGTTTGAGGCAAGTGTGAACCTTTGATTAAAATCCCATCATGCATTCTCATCCATTGATAAGAATCCATGATCCATGTCTCTCATCTTCTTCATCTTGGACTGTTGATTAATCTTTTTAATCTCCATCCTTCATTCCTCATTTGCTTTCCTATAAATAGGTCACTATTTGGAGACAAATGGATCCATCTTTTTCAGAGCAAACTTATGTTGTTGAAACTCATACATCCATCTTTCAGAGCAAAGTCATGCTATTGAATTCACTTGCATCCATACTCTCAATTTACTCACTTTTTTAGCTTATCTTAGTTAATTTTAATTGCATAATAGCTTAGAGCATCCATTAATGGCTTCCATGCATCCATCTTAGCTTGTTTATAAACTAGGGTTTTGAATCTTTTAGCTTAGAATTAGCTTAGAATTAGCTTAGCATTACCTTAGCATTTGTATATCTTCACCATTTAGCATAAAATCATGTTTAATTAGCTTGCATCATGTTCATTTAGCTTTAAATCATGTTTTCATACACATCTCACTGTGGTTCCATCAGTTTTCTTCAATAAAAATGATTGGAACAAGCTCATTTACCCACAGAGATTGGGAAAGGGTTGTCATTTCACATCAACACAACACCAATCCCCTAATAGAATAAGTTTCAATGGATTAGAGTAGGTATTTCAAAAGCTTTTGTAGTTTAACATGTTAAGTTTTAATGGCTTCCACTTTGATTTACGTTGATTGATTTTATTGGGACTGAGGTTTAGTGGCTAAATCATACTTTGATTCCTCATGGATCTGAACCATAGATTTTAAAGGTTAGGAAATGCTATGACTCTCTTTTGCTCAATTAGGGTCTTTCACCTAATGGAAAGAGATAGATACCACACCTAAAATATAGGTGATTCACTCAATCTAAGGTATGTATGATGAAATTATGACTAAATGCAATGATATAGATGCAACTAATTGATAAAATTGATTGATTAGGAATGTACAACTATTGAAATGCAACTTGTTTGAAAACACATTGTGTAATGTAAAAATACCTAGAAATGTGAACAAAACTGAATAGAAATGGATGAAACTAAAAGGGTGCACCTGAAATATGGATGTGGATTGGAAATGTCTTCTGGGATGCTACTGGTGCTGATTTTTAGGCCTAGTGGGACTCATTCGTCATTCTGGGCGAATCAATCCTAGTTTTGGAAACTTGATTTTATAGGCAATTCACCTTATTTTTCCGTTAATTGGATCCCTAAGGCTGACATGTAAAAATAATAAACTTAAATTTTAGTTTTTCCCACTCAAAGGTAAAAAATAATCCAAATGGGACTCATTCACCACATTGGTAGAATCAGTCCCACCTGGCAGGGACTCATTCACCATAGGTGGAAAATTAGTCCCAGTGGGGTCCACTTTCTAGCTGGGTTCTTAGGAGATAAGAAAATAAGGTTTATATGATGTCTATGTCGGCTATTTCATCAAATATTGCCTTGGGATGCACAATATGGGGTAATAGGGGCCTATTAATGATGATGTAAAAGTCAATTAGGGCTTGGGACACAAAATTCAATGTGAAAGTGTGATTAAATACACCTTACAACACTAAAATGAGGTCCACAGCCTAGAAAGGCACAACATCCAATGTGAATGTGCAAGACACATTACAACACTAGATTAACATTAAGTTTATTTTACAAGCCTTCTAGATTAGTGTGATAATGTTATTAAATAAATTTTATAATGTTGAATTAGGGAGAAATGGGTCCATTTAGTCTAGAGAGGTGTGAAAGTATTTTACAACAGTTTACAACACCTTCACAAGACTCCATAATTTGAATATTTAGGACCTAATGTGAATGCATAAGTTATATTGCAACATTAAATCAAAGCAAAAAAATTCAAACATCACAAGAGAGAGACCTAAAAGACCATGAAAATGTCAATGATCCATTTTTCTATGGTACATTTAGCCCCCACTTTAGTGAGAGGATGAACTTGCTTTAAACTCACACTAAAGTATCCACACATATCGAGAAGGATCCAAATGCACTTATGTTAGCAAGATGGAATGGCAATGATCAAGAGGGATGATCAAGCCCCCAAGATGAAGATCCCATGGAAAACTAAACATAAGGACAAGGGAACACACACGAGAAAGAAGGAGAAGAAAAGGGAGAATTAGATCAAGCTTTGATCATTTGTCCAACTAGTTGTGATTAGATATAGGCTACTTGAGAGAAAAAGAGAATGCATACTCACTCTGGGGCGATAGAACTCATAGCGGTCTGCTAGGTGAGAAGACCCAAAAGGGTGAAGTACATACGCTAGTTGGTATGCACTCACAAACACATAGGTGGCTATGGGGAAAGTCGTGTCGCTGAATTGGCTTCCCACTCAACCATATCAAGGTTATACCTCTTGATAACTTTAACAAGGTGCCACAAAGGAAAATGTCAGTTTTTGCTTCATGAGACAAGAAAAGCTCTGTATTCTTAGAACTCATGAACAAAGAGAAGGGTACCACAGGCATGCAAGTTGCATTATGCAAGGTGGAAAAGATGTAAAATGTAAAATGAAAAAGATGTTCGAAGGAGTCTTGTTAAGTTCATGCAAGGTTTATCACTTAGGGAAAATTGTGTCTGATGTCTCCAAGAGAGGACCAATCAAATAATAGAATATTCACAACTTAGGGGATGCAGTGCGTCGCATCAGGCCACTAAGAGGAACGTAATATGCTAAAATAGATCACACTTATGAAGGACATCACACCCAATATCATCCACAAAGTGAAAAAACATCGTATGAAGTGATAAGGCTACACTGAGAATCAAGAATGCAAATGAAATGATGCCAATGCATGTCCCCCACTTTCAATGAATTGCTACACATTGTTCTATGAGCAATTACTTTAAAGTATCAAAGGAAAAATGCAAAAAGAAAACAAGACATGAGAGCCAACTTGGAAATCCCCTATGCCAATTCATATGTTTCTAAGTTAGGCTACGCCATGTAAATGAAAAAGAAAACAAAAGAAAAGGAGGTTTCCCCCAGAAAGGAACACACCAAACACATAAGGGATCTATGGATTTGGGGTCAATATGTTAAGTTGTTGCAATGTTTTGATTAAAGAGCTCCTGTCATCATTCCCCAAAGCACATAGAATTGGAAGAATGACATAAAGAGAGAGAAACAATAGAAAAATAAAGTCTATTTTGGGTCAACATGGAAGAGATATTGTGGTCTCAACACTTTGCATCATCCCCAAAAGGAAAACACAAGAGTGAAAAGAAAATGGAAGGCAAAAGAAAAGGGAAAATCTTTTGGGTCAACATGGAAGAGACATAGGATGTCTCAATGCTTTGCATCATCCCAAAAAGGAGAACACAAGAAAAAAAAAGGAGAAGGAAAAGGAAAAGGGACCTTTTGGGTCAACATGGAAGAGACCTAGGATGTCTCAACACTTTGCGTCATCTCCAAAAGGAGAACACAAAACAAAAGCGAAAAATGAAATGCAAAATGTACGACATATAGAAGAATAGAGGTACAAATAGAAGAATTTCACAAAGAGAGAGAACATCAAATGCACATTACGGGGGAACACGATACACACATACAATCGAACCAAAGAAAAAGGAAAATGAGTGTAAAAGGATAGCAAGGCGAATGCAATTCAACCATCTAGCAAGTCATCCACCTCCTAATCATGTTTAGTATATTGCAAGGGTGGTTGACTGTCCAAAGGAAGAATTACAAGTGTTGAACTAGGGGAAGTGCCAGGTTCTTCACTTGGTGTAGCAAATTTTTCTTTTAAGCTCATGGACGATGAAAATAAAGAATTTAAATCGTTATGCACTTCTTCATTGATTTTAGTGATCTCCTCATCATCATCATCATCTAGATTGATCACGATGGGAGGACGCAGAGTAATTTGTAAGGAAGGGTGTATTAGGAGTTGTGGCTATTGGATCAAATCATTTTGTTGTGAGGGTTGGACTATACTATCTTGTGGCAGGTCAGGAGGAGGAGGGTAACCATTTATTGCTTCTGTCAAAGGTAGAGGTTGATTTTCTTTGTTGTTTTCAATTTGCATTTGATGAGCAAGGAAACGACGACGACGTCTATGCTCCCTGGCATAGCAGTTTCTCTTAATTTTATTTTGAAGTTGTTGAGGGGTAAGAGCAGGTTGAGCCACCATAGGTTCATTTTCTTTCAGAGGGGGAAGAAAGGAAGAAACCAAAGAAGATGGGTCAATCACTTTCTCTTTTGATTTATAAACTTGTTTAATGCGATGAGGCATGACAGGATTTGTTTCATTTTCTCTTGTGCATTTAAACGATGAAGGGGAAGTGTCTATGGTTGGGTGCTCATGAGGTTGCATTGTTTGTTCAATTTCAGACTCAGGCTAAAGCATGGTCTCATCAAGGATAGGAGTAGCGGAAGTGAATGAGGACATGTTACGAAGAGACAATTCGGCTATTCATTTGGATTTGAACTTTTGATAGGTTATGAAAAAGAAGTCCTTTTGAGGGGTGATGGGTTCCATAGGTTCAGGCCAAAAGGATTCCAAGGAAAAATTACCTTTAGAGGACAAGGGATTAAAGCCACTATGGTGTATGGTAAATATTTCATTACCATGTGAAAAATTCAAACATTTGTGAACAATTGAAGGAACAACTTTCATCGAGTGAAGCCAAGGATGACCTAGCCACAGATGAAACTGATCTGATTGTGGAATAATAGAAAATGTTACATCCAAAGTTTTAGGTCATATCTGTAATGGGAGTACGATCAATTTGATTAGAGGGCATGCAATACTAGTATGTGTTTTAATCCATGCGATTGGTTTATTATAATCATCTTGATAGAGATCGTGTAATACTAAAAACTCTTCCATGATCGCATTCTTGCCACAAGAGGGATCTATTAATATCCCATTGGTGGGATTATCATAGATTCTACCAGCTATGTAAAGAGGACCATCAAGAAGCTTTTTAAGTATATAATGAGAAGAAAAAGTAATATCAAGAGATTTGTTGGCTGGGCCCTTACGAGGGATAACATCTATCATACCCACAATTTCATCCTTAGGATTGACTTGGGTAACATTTGGGGTAATATCATGATGCTCATTATTTGTATCAATGTTCATCACATGAGTGCTTGAAGGTTCACTAGCCTTCAAAAATGAAACATTGTGTTTAGGCATAGGGTTGGTAAAAATTTGTAAATTCTGATTAGGGGGTGCAACAGACTTATTTCCTTGATCATTGATGCCCGCAATGGACAAACGACCAAAATCAATGAGGTATTGAATTAAGTGTTTGAGACACTTACATTTTTTAGTGTCATGTCCATTTTGGAAATGAAAATGACAATAAGAATTTGGTTTAAAGGTGGATGGTAAAGGCTTGGTGGTATCAAGTGGTTTAACGGTGGGAAAAGTGATCATTTGTTGCTGGAGCAATTGGTTCATTGTATTATGGAGAGTATCGGGTAAGGGCATAAATTATCTCTTCGGGTCCCCACAGGTAAAGGGAGCTGCTGCTTTAACAACTGCCACTTGACTCTGAATAGGTTGGGTTGGTTGCAAAGAAGGCAGATTGAACTGTACGAAGCCTTTGTTTGGTTTTCTAAAGTTTTGCGCGTTGTTTTGCTTAGACTTCTCAACTCGATTAGAAGTGGACTTTGAATCATGACTAGTAACCGAGTTGTGATAGTCACAAAGGGTCATGAATAAATGCATGAATGAAGGAAATTTAATCATAGTTAACTTATCCTAAAGGTGAGTGTGCAAGTTTTTGATAAACATCTTTTGCAAATGTGAATCAAGAATCTTGACATCAATTTGAGCATACAATGACTAATAACGTGAAATGAAATCAATGACTTTTTCATCTGCATTTTGTTTACATTGCATTAAATTGGAAATTGTATTTTTGGGAGTCATATGGACTTGGAAATGACTTATAATGGCATTCACAAGTTCATTAAATGATCGGATTGAATGATTGGGTAGGTTTGAAACCACTCTAATGTAGTGTCCTTTAAGTTCCTAGGAAAAAGTTTGGCTAACAGTTTATCATCGAGGAAAAAATTACTACACAATGTTGTATAGGCATTAACATGATTAGTAGGATCTCCTTTAGGGTATGTGTAGGATCATGATGGGCCAAAAAGTGGCGATATGATGGGTATTTGTAGGGTATGTGGTTGACAAAAATTTTTTTACCCAAAATTGATTAAACTAAAAGGGTTTTTAAAGGAGATTCTCGGCTTTCCACCAATATAATTATTCTTTACTTTGAATTTAATAAATACTTATTATTCCTTTCCTTTTTGAATTACAACTAAAGTCCTGATTGATAGGCTGATTGAAAAACATATATGCTTTCAAACGGTATCGCATTTTTTGAATCCAAAAAATGCATCACATTCTATGCTTCACATACTATAGGATTAAAAAAAGAAAATTTGAATTTCATGAAGCTTTGACCAAGTTAAGGTGGTTAGACATACGATTTTTTTATATTTTTTAAAAGTTGTAATAAAAAAATCATAATTAATTATTTAATTGGAAAAAAATTACAAAAAAATATCCATCACATCCAGACATGAGTCCTCTACTTATGTCTAAAATATTATAAAAAATAATTATCATTTTATTGTGGTTAGGGTGGTCAGACAGACACCCACTTCTTTTTTTTTCCTGAAATTTAAGTACTACTGCATTGAAATTTCAAATTTTCACCCAATAGATTTATTTTTTTAAATAAACTTAGTAGTTTAGAAACTACATTCAATTTTCTACATCTTATATTTTTACATATTTTTGAAATAATATAGATAGCTTATTCAAATTTTTACGTCAAGTTTCCTAACTCTAATTTTTCTAAATTTTTTGCCACTTAAGGGCCTATTTTTTGCATGATGATCCTGCACATACCCTTTACCTCTATACGTCTCAAACCTAGGCATCTCAATTCCCTATGGCATATGTGTTCTCAAGATGTCTAGAGATAATGGGCTACTATGGACATTATATGTGGGTGGAGCATTTTGACTTTGGCTAATGGTGGATATTTGTTGTTGCATGGATGGAATGGTATTAAGGAATTGTGTAATGATGGGGTTGGTGTAAGTGGTATGAGGTGGAAGGGAAAATGGTGATGGAGTGTATGTAATGTTAGGAGAAGTGAAAGGAACACTAAGAGGGGTGAAGGTAGAATATGGAACATTCGATGCCACAAAAGAACTAGGAATGCTAGTTGGAATAGTGAAAGAAGGAGTCGCATGACTAACCTGTTGCATGGTTGTTGTAACTTGAGGAGTGGCATAGGTGGGTATGGATGCAATGGTTGAAGGAGGAGGAATGTGAGATCCTCCTTGGCTCACAAAAATGTTTGTTGATTGGGATGTGGAAGGAACATGTTTGTTGTATATCTCAACTATTATTTTCATAAATTGTAAGCCATCGTCACTTTCAATCAAGCAATGAAGGTTTTCTATGGCAAGTATGGAAGTGGTGGAAATGTTTTCTAGACTTAAATCTTGTTGCAAATGTGCAAAATCCTCATGAATACTAATGACTTTTTCTTGCGGAATATATGTTTTTTTTGTGTGTCAACATGCATTGTATGTGAAGGTAAAGACATACTAGTGGTAGTATCCATGCTTAATGCACCATTGTGCATACTAGGAGTAGGAGCTCTTGAGATCCCAAGGTGCACAACGAAAGTGCTATCACAGGAAGCCATGAGTCTAGAACTTCATCTCACTAAAGTATTATCAATAGGGCACCAAACACTCATACAAGTACCACAAAATATGGGGTCAATGCAAATGAAAACTAGGAACAACAAAATGCTAAAGACATAAATTTTGTAAACTGAAACAAGAAGACAGTAACAAGAAACATAAATGCAGGAAAAACTATGAAAATGCCAGGAATTTCAATGCGATAAATGCAACTAGACTGATTTGCCGAGGGTAGCGAATGAGTCCAACTATGATATTTTTTTATGTTTTTCAAAAAAATTAAAATGATTTCAATACTTTTTAGATGCAGAATGAGGATGCAAATGCAAATTTTCAATTTTTGAATGATATGATATGCAAAAATGAAGTCTATATGAGTCTTTCACTAATGCAATTTGAGAAACCCTAGGATGAAAAAACAAAAAAAAACCTAATTGAAAGCAAGATGCAATTGAAATTAGAAAGATAAAGTGTTCAATATGTAGTTCACCAAAATGAACCAACAATTTTAAGGGAGTTTATGTGCTTCTCTTGCACTCTTAGGATCTTTCACCTAAAAGGAGAGATAAAACCCCAAAATTGAAGTGGTTCACTCAATATAAGGTATGTGTGATGAAATTATGACTAAGTGCAATGATCTAGATGCAGATAATTGATAAAATTGATTGATTAGGAATGTAAAACTATTGAAATGCAACTTATTTGAAAATACATTGTGTAATGCAAAAACACCTAGAAATGTGAACAAAATTGAATAGAAATGGATGAAATTGAAAGTTTGCACCTAAAATATGGATGGAGATTGGAAATGTATTTTGGAATGCTGCTAATGCTAATTTTTAGGCCTGGTGGGACTCATTCGCCATTCTGGGCGAATCAGTCCTAGTTCTAGAAAACTAAACTGAAGCCCGTTTCAGACAAATGGGTATCCAAAACTACAGAAAACCAAAACCGGGCTTGGCAGTGGGACTCATTCGCCACTCATGGTGAATGAGTCCACTTTTGAATTTCTAAAAATTCAAAAGTGGAAAATAAAGTCCTTGATCTTCTCTTCGGTTCCTAATAGGTGTCCGCCTCCAAAAGTCTGATTTCTGAACCTGAAAGTGACTTTTTATTAATATTTTGCCTTAGGAAATGAAGAGAAAACTTTAAAAACTTTAAACTTGATCTTAAATGATTTCCAAGTCCTCAAGATGTCTAAATCTGCAAACACACAAGACAAGAGAGAGAAATGTTGAGTGTTAGGGAATGAGGGTTTGCCTTGGTCAAACCCCTTCTAGGTAATTAAACCAAAATGATGAAAGAATGTAATGAAGCGTGAAATAATGGAGTTATTATCTTACCATGATGTTTGATCTTGAATGTGTACGACAAAAAATGATATTTAATCTTCCCTTGAATGTCTTAGGAAGCTATCTTGATGACTTGCAATGATAAAACCCTAACTTACTTGACTTGATAGAGAGGATAGATGATGAATGAATGGTGAGAGATGTGTGAATGAGTTATTGAATGTGAATTAGGGTTTAGAGACTTGATTTTATAGGAAATTCACCTTATTTTCCCATTAATTGGATCCCTAAGGCCGACATGTAAAAATAATAAACTTAAATTTTAGTTTTTCCCACTCAAAGGTAAAAAATGGTCCAAATGGGACTCATTCACCACCTTGGGAAAATCAGTCCCACCTGGTCTAAAGTGGTGAATTAGTCCCAGTGGGACCCATTTTCTAGTTGGGTTCTTAGGAGATAAGAAAATAAGGTTTATATGATTTCTATGTAGGTTATTTCATCAAATATTACCTTGGGATGCACAATATGGGGTAATAGGGGCCTATTAATGATGATATAAAAGTAAATTAGGGCTTGGGACACAAAATTCAATGTGAAAGTGTGATTAAATATACTTTACAACACTAAAATGAGGTCCACACAACCTAGAAAGGCACAATATCCAATGTGAATGTGCAAGACACATTACAACACTAGATAAACATTAAGTTTATTTTACAAGCCTTCTAGATTAGTGTGATAATGTTATTAAATACATTTTATAATGTTGAATTAGGGAGAATTGGGTCCATTTAGTCTAGAGAGGCGTGAAATTATTTTACTACACTTTACAACACCTTCACAAGACGTCATAATTTGAATATTTAGGACCTAATGTGAATGCATAAGTTACATTGCAACATTAAATCAAAGCAAAACAAGTCAAACATCACAAGAGAAAGACCTAAAAGACCATGAAAATGTCAATGATCCATTTTTCTATGGTATAGGATCAAGTGTGGTTAACCCGTACTAATCCATCAGTCACAGTTGTAAACCTTTATCTTTTCATTTGTCTTGTGTTTTCCCTTTGGGAATGATGAAAAGTGTTGAGACATGTAGGTCTCTTCCATGTTGACCCAAAAGGATTCTCCTTTGTTCTCTCTCTCTCTATGTGTCATTCTTCCTTTGTGCTTGTTGTTCCATGAGTTATTTGGGGAATGATGACAATTCTAAGCTTGATTATAACACTATAGCAAAGACATATGCTGACCCCAAATCCGTGGATCCCTTATGTGTTATCTTAGGATTGCATATGGGGGAAAATCTCCTTTCATGATGTAGCTCTACTTGGAAACATTGGCTCTACATAGGGATTTTTGAATAAAGCTCTCATGTATTGCCATTTATTATTTTTCTACTTTAAAGTAACTGCTCACAACATGGTGTTTAGCAATTTCTTTAAAATGGGGGAATACACATCCCCGCTCATCATTTTCTTCAAAGTGTGGTCTTCTTGCTTCATGTGATGCATCTTCTTGGTGGTAACATTGGGTTTGATGTCCTTCAAGATGTGACCTTTCTTGGCATATGACATTAATCTTAGTGGTAATACTATGGCTTGCATTCCCTAAGTTGAGAATCTTTTATTCCTCGACTAGTCCTCTCTTGGTGACATTGAGCATGATGTTACCTAAGGTGTGACCTTTCATGAACTGAGAAAAATCCCTTTAACTATCCTATCCTATTGTATTTATAACTTTGGCATGGACACCAAGCATAACACAACTTTCTTGCCAGTAGTGCCTTTTTTTTTCATGAGTTCCTAGCATAATTCAACTTGCTAGCCTTGTGGAGCCTTTTCCATTTTTGTGGCATCTTATCAAATTTATCAAGAGGTATAAATTTTGCTATGGTTGACATATGGGAGCTTGTATACCTGACATGAATTTCCCATCAGCCACCTTTTTATGGGTACATACTGACCTAGTGTGTCTTTCTCACTTTCTTGGGGCTCACCTAGTGGACACCGGGTCTCACTAGCCCTCATGAGTATTTTTTTTGGCATAGTGGAAAATTTTCACTTGTGAATTCTTTTTTTTTTTGGGAAATACTACAATTGTGACTAGTCCATCCTTCATTTTGTTTCTTTTTGAATTAATTTTGACATTGTATGATTGTGTATCTTGTATCACTATTGCAAGAATGTTTCCCTTTGTGCTTATGTTGGTTTGCCATGGGTCTTGATCTTGGAGGATTGGCCACCTCCTTGATCTTTGTCATCCTATCCTATCGACATTCATGCACTTGGACCTCTCTTGACATATATTTTTCTACTTTAGTGTGAGTCTGAGTGCAAGTTCATACTCTCACTAAAATGGGGGCTAAATGTAGTGTAGAAAAATGCACACCTCTACATTTTCACACTATGTTTGCATCCCCTTAATTAATTGGACTTAATTAAACTTTAATTGGCCCAATTATGCATTCACAAGCCTAATTAATTTCATTTTCCAAAATGGAAACCCACATTAATCAATTCCTACACTTAATTACACATCTTGGAAAATGTATGTCCTAGGGTTATGGCCTAGGAACCATTCACCCAAGGGTGAATGGGTCCTCCTTAAGTCTAGGATCCCATTTTTTAATATGTTTTTGGTGGAATTTTAATGATCTAAATTCAAATCGCAAAGGTCAGCTTGTCATGTTTAATTGTCTGGTAATGAAGGAATCACCTATAAATACAATGTTATTTTATCAAATTCAAATCCTAAGAAATATAAGACTTCAAGAGATCAATTACAAGAGAAAATATTATTGTCAAGAGCATTGGAGAGTAGATTTATCGATGAATTATTGCAGAATTCAAGATCCTACCATGATGTCAAGATTTATGTGTGTTCATGCATGTTTTTGAGCAAAAATTGTGATGTAGATTTCAAGTTTTCAAGCATCAAATCAAGCATCCAATCAAGCTATTTCATGCAAGATCTAATCATTGGAGTGATGTGATAGAATTCAGTCCTCTAAGGGTAGCCATTAAAGGGTTTGGTGAGGTGTAACAAGTTGTGTTCATTCATCATTCCTCCATTTTATTATTATTTCATTATCAAGGTTTAATTACCAAACTAGGGTTTGACCAAGGAAAACCCTTATCCATCAAAAATATATATTTTTCTCCTCTTTGTGTGTTTACAGATTTGTAGTTGAAGAAGGATTGAAATTGGATCAAAAGTGCAATTTTGCAAAGTTGTCAAAGTTGTCAAGACATAAAAACTCACATATAGGTTTTATTTTTGGATTTTCAACAATCAAACCTGGGGGAATTAGAAGCTTAGATATGAGATCTAAGGATTGTAAAAAGAGTTTTTAGAGCCCTGCATAGAGACCCATTCGCCCCTAGGTGAATATGTCCTTCAACAAATCCTAAAACCCACTTTTGGAGCCGAGTAAATACCATTCTAACCTTCTCAAATATGTTGTTAATGGTTTTTTCTGTTAGTATTATCATAATACTTCTTGTTTCAAGTGATAGATCTCATAAGTTTGATTGTTAATGCACTTTTATTCTTCCCCCAAAACTGTTGAACTTAGTCTTTTCTGTCATAAGGAAGTTAGGGTAGCATAGTGTCCAAACCTAGGGTTGACTCACCTTGAGGGTTGCAAGTCAATTCTAACCATTTGTAGCACTATCCCTCTTCCTAATGAACATGGAAAAGGTGGATTTGTTATTAGGTGGACACTCCCTTTTTATTTTTGGCATAGGTACCTCATTTTTAGGTCTACCTATCTCACCCCATCCCCCTTTCCCTACATTTCAAGAAATACAAAATTCTCTAAGGGAAGAAAGTTATACCTTTGTGGGTTTTCCCCTTCCATCTTGATGGAGTCCATTCTCCCACAGGTTATTATCAGGTTGGGTTTTCTCGCAAAAGTCAATTCATTTATCAATTCTTACAATGGTTGAATAAATAGAAAAATGGATAAGTTTTGTTTTTTCAAGAACTTTATATCCAATTGAACCTCCCCTTTCATGCATAAATGTTTGATTCAGTTAATTTTCCTCACTTTTAGTCAGTTCACTTGGATTTTTCCGCCTAGTGGGAAAATTGTGCCCATTCAATTTTATGGGAATTTCCATGTGAACCATCTTGGTTTAGTTTGCCGATGAATTTTTCACATTCCCACTTGCTGATATTTTCCTCACAAACATAATTAAACTTTAAAAAATAATTAAGTATTTGTTGGAAAATAGATTTTATCTTCTTGCATCCACCCCTAGTGATGTCATCTTCCTTTATGAACTTTTCCCATTCATCTAAACTTCCATTCTAAGGTTCTTCATCTGATTCATATGGATTTGTCTGAAAGGTGCAATTGGAGACCAAACCATTACAAAGGGTAAGTGAAAATTGAAAGGCCAATTAGTGTAGTTCAGTTGTAGATCCCCAAGCCACATGGATCCAATGGAACTCCTTGGCCCACATCAACCTATTGAAGGTTGATACATTTTAGGGAAAGGTTTGCGGGTAAATCCATGTGAACTAGATATTTATTTAGAAGGTAAAGTTCACTTGCCATCAAAGTTTCCACATGAACCCGATGGGTGTTAGCTTCTTGCTAGTGCCCCATAGAAGCCAATATTCTACATAAATGATTTTGTAGGGATATCGATGGCATCTGAAATATTTTCCAAGGGTTCAAATTTCTATCAGAGTCATAAATTAGACTAGTTTTTCTTCCTGATGCCAATAAGATCTATCCTAGGGGCTTGATTATCATCTTACATCTAGATCAAGATCAATTTTTCACATCCTATAAGAGGTTGATTTCCTACAAAAAGATAAAAAAATAAATAAGAGGATGTGGGAGTATTTTAGTGAACCAAACATGTTTTAGATGACATTGGATGTTCTACAATAGTTTTGGATGGACCCCTAAAGCTTGCAATGCTTCATTTCAATGTGAAAAAAGCAATGATGATGTCTAGACTCCCATATTTTTTAAATTTTGTATCTACATTTATGTTTCACTTACTCCTCTATCAAGATTAGGTGTTGACTGACACTATCTCTCAATGGTCTTAATTCTCTTGGTGACCTGTTGAATGGATTTGGGCAAGATTATTTTTAGCATAGTTTTTTATTTCAGCTATCAATATAATTTTCAAGTTGTCACCCATGCCCAATTTGATAACGGTAGCTACTAGAAATTAGTGTTGACTTGTTTTGTGCCATTATTGCATGACACCCCTTGTTTCCACCTACCAACATTCATGGCCCGCTTCACAACCACCCATAGTTATTGCAGTTCATCCCCTTCAATTTGAAGTGCTTATTTTGGGTGGGATTCTACATGGACCATGGATCTAGGTTCCGTGATAGTGGCATAATTTAGGGTTTTTTCTAAAGAATTTTTTAGGGGACATTATTCTTTCATTATGATTATTGGACAATATATGCAAAGAAAAGTAGAACAATATTCAAAAGGGAATAATTTATAAAAAAATCAGTTATAGAATAGTGGTAAGGAGGCAAGGAATGTTTTATGTCTCTAAAAAGAATTTTGTAATATCACTTTCAGTTTTATGTAATAAATTCAATCCCTAAACCCTAGAAAAGGATAGATTAATGAAATTGTAAAGGCCAATGACAACTCATATTTGGAAAATCATAAAATTAGAATAAAATTGAAGATTTTGAAAACCTAATTAGAGTTATAAGGTTGAACTAAACAACCAAATTGAATTTGTGTTTGATGGGATTGAATTATGGATAAGGATTAGATTAATGATTCAAATCAAATAGAAAACCCAATTGAACTATGATTTATATTCATATAAACATATAAATAATTAATGAACAAAAAAGATATACAAACCCAATTGTACACAAAAATATATTATTTATAATCATATAAGTATACTAAACACAAAACTAATTGAAAAATACAATTAAAACACATCTTTCAACATTTCACTTTTTAAATACCTGAAATAGAATTTTATTCCACATTAATGAATATCTGTCAACCATAAATGAGAACTAAAGCATAATCTCAATTAGGGGCATATTTCGACATAAGTTCCTCGTGACAACTGCCTTGCTTGCCCTACCAATCTGCATCTAACTTGCCGTATGGGACTCACATTGTATTTAAGGCCTTGCCAAGCTACACTTAGCTTGCCGTATGGGATTCACATTATATTAATGGCCCCCAATTTACTCCTCATTGATATGGGTAGCTGAATAAACCAAATGAATGTACCTCCATATTCATTCCATTCCCAATCAATTCTTGTTAGATTAGAGCCGTAAAGATGTGGAGTCTCCCAAATGCAGATCAGCATATTATCAGTTTAAATCCAAAAACCCAAAAGACTACAAGTACCTGCCTACCTATATCTACCATCCATGATGAATCTGTGTTTGTTAAATATTATCTGTTTCACATACCTAGGTGGGATATTTGTGGCCAAGGATGCAGATTTTTGCCTTTGAGACTAAAACTGTCCAGTACAAGTATATTTTATTATGTCATAACTCTCGCTCTGACTCTGCTTGACCACCTTTCATTTCTGATCATTGGGTATCAGAAAGTGAATAAATTCAGATCATTGGGTATCAGCAAGTGAATATATTCTGATCATTGGGTATATGCAAGAGAAGAAATTCTGAAGATGGTGGGCATTTGCAGTATCAAATCCACAAGCCCAACTGTAATGGGTTGCACCTTGTACCACCCATTACAGTCAATGGGAATGCAATCCAATCAGTATCCTTTTCACCCCAAGATAAGGTTTCAGATGGTTATGAAGAAGAGCAAGGAGCAGCAGAACCCATTGTCTGCGTGGAAAATATGGTGCCACTGCCCATCTGAGAGTGAAGAAGATATCAAAAGATTCAGAGAAAAGCTTAAGGAGTCACCCTTTCCAGTTTTCAATGGAATGCCTTTACATTATCCTAGATTTAAGAAGGCTGACTATGAAGTGATGCCAGAATGGAGAGTAGAGCTATTGCTGCAGGAATATGGGCTGCCAGTGAGGGGCTCTCTCCAAGATAAGCGCAACTGTGCAATAAGTGCATTTCTCTTTCCTGCTCAACTGGTTGCTGAGGAAGAAGAGAAAATGTCATCTTCTGAACACTAAGTGCAAACATATTGCCAAATCCAGAGTGCTACACTAGTTGATTGAGCTATATAGATTTGGTATTGGGACATGGTTTTCTTGTTACAGCGATCTAGTGGCCCCCCTTTGTAAATAGTAATGATCGCTACTTTATAAAATAGTTGTTTTCTGAACATCATGGAACTCAATTCAGCTTATAAGTCTTTCTTTCTTTTCTTTTCTTCTTTTCTTTTTTTTTTGGTTTAATTTTATATATTGAAGCAAAGTAAGAAAAAATATTATATTTTTTTGTTTTGTTTTTGTGGTGTGAATGCTTCACTAACCAATTATTTAAATTATTTAAATTAGTAATCTTATACTTGTGAGTAGTAAATTTAAACTGTTCATAGATAAAATGATAAAGCTTCTCAAAGATTTTGTTAGGGTTTGAATTTTGTTTGGTTTCTATTTGTTTGGATTTGTCACAATTGTGTGCTTAATTTTGTTCATAGTTAGTTTGTATTATACTGTTTTTCTTTAGCTAGAGTTCATATATTTATTTCATATTTATCATAGATCTTTTTAATTTTTTTGTTTTCATATAGTTTTCTTGTCTATAAATGTCTTCAAATCTTAATAATCTAGTGATTGATGTTGGTTTTGCTAGTTTGGATACACAACAAAATGACTCATCTTCCAAAGAAACCTTGAAAATTCGTACCAAAGGTGTTTCATGAGGCAAGTATTTGAAAACCCCATCTCAAGTGATTTTATATTTTCTTAAATTTGATAATGCCTACAAATGGTTTAAAAATTCTACTTTGACTGGTTATTTTTTTGGTGTATCCCATCCAAAAGTATGGTCCATAAGTGGGTCAACAAACTTTGGGTCTCTCATGGAGTCTAACTAAATGTTATCAAAACCTCATAAGAGGATATTTCTTTTCCACTTTGTGGAATAAAATCAGGTAGATGCCATTCCCAAGCATGGTCCTTGGTATGTTTATAGCTTTTTATTGGTTTTGACTCTATAGACTTGAGATGTTGGCTCTAAAAAAATAGCTCTCTAGGTCCCAATAATTTAGTTGCTTCCTTACATAATATTATCTATGCTTTAATTGAATAAGGTTTTTTGCTCATCCTCAAAAACATGATTGTATTGAGGTTAATCTTTCTAAAGACCTCAAAGATCTATTGATGTTTAAATTCACTAACTATTTCATACCTAAAGAGTTATTTGTATCAATTTATCAAACACGTGTTAAAAGTGTCAATCCTCTTAACACAAAATCAACTATTGTCCCTCAATAATGTTAAGAGCCAAGCCTGCCACTAAACTTGCTAGTAGCATACCTCTACAAAAACTAAAGAAGGATGAACTATAATGGGAAGCCACAAGAAAAATTAAACCAACGAGATGAAAGGCCCATCGTCTAATGTTAGGTCACAACAAATAAATAATGGTACTTTAATTTTAAATCCTTTTAACAAGGAAAAGGGCTTCATTATCTCCCCACATTGAGGAATCCTCCAAAGAGGTGAGTAAACCTCAATTTACTAGAATTTTTCTTTTTCCCAATGTTCCTTCTTCCTCTCCTCAAGTGACTACAAGGCACTCTCATAGCCAATTTGAGGCTTGGAGGATATGGATTATGTTCTAGATAAGTGAACGAATTTCAAACCAACTTTCTAGCAAGGAAGTTATAAACCCATGATGGAAAGTGAGTTGTTACAAAACAGCTATAAAAATCTTGAAGAGCTTGATAACAATGATATACCTTTGGTTTCCCATGTTTCATAAATTTTCTTTCATGGAATGTTTGAGGTTTAATAGAACTTGAGATCAAAAGTTACATTCTATTGTATACTTAACAAAGATTTACAAAACTAGGAATTCTTTATGTGTAGGAGGTAAAAACTTTAGCTTTGATTTCTATAATTTATCATGTAAAATGGCCAACTACCCACTTTTTGTGCAACAAACATGAATAAAGATGTGGTGGTGTCTTTACTTTTATTTCTCAAAAATGATAATCACACTTAGTGGAATAGGGATGCAAGCCACCAAAAAGGATTTACGAGCCATTTTCAATATTAATAATCACTTCTTCGATATTATTAATATTTATGCTTACACTTATGATGACAAATCTATTTTTTGGCATTAGATTGCTAACTAGTTTCTTACTACAACATGGGTTTTTTGAGAAGAATTAAATATGGTGGAAGTGACATAATAAAAATGTGGTAATCTCCCTATATGTAGGAAAACTCATGAGATGGAAGCTTGGTACTACATGTACAATAAATTAGGCCATTTTATCATAATACTATTTTCCCTCACAATCAATATTTTTGGCACATGTGGAATAATCTCTACTCTAGATCTAAAAGAATTCTCAAATATCTTTATAGATCCATGTTGTTAGTTCAATCTTTCTTTTCTTTTACCAATTGAGCCTTTGCCAAAAATTTCCTTTATGATCACTTTCTATCAAAGCTTTTGATTGAATGGTAGTTTTACATGTCCAAGACAAATAAAACTCAATTCTTCCTCAATGCTTCTATACTAAATCATTAGTCAAGTATCTCCCATATTTGACTTGTTTGGAATTTGGAGCCACATCTTCAACATTAAATTGGCTAATTGAATAGTGGAATAATATTGTCAAACATACCTCTTTCTTTTTATAAATTTATGGGCACCAATTGACATGTTTTAACTACCACTCATATGAAGCCACCACCTCAAAGCTCTATTGTTCCACCATTAAGTTGGAAGAGCAACCATTTTCTCCTTCTCTACAATTGCATGTGGCAAAAATCCACCAACAAAAGAAAATTATTGATAATCATTATACTAAGGGAGCTCAAAAAAACCTACCTTCACTAGTTTAAAATTAGGGACAAAGTTTCTAAGGAATTATTGTAATACTTGAGATCTTGTCATGCTTCTTTGTCAATTAAAAGTTGGTCAAAGAAGTCCAACTAATTTTAATTGAATTGTCTACCATTACCTATGATTTTTATGACATTATGAATAAGTTATACAAACCCCAGGTTCTTCTCCTACACAAGATAATGCTCTTCAACATTTTGTTAATGTGGTTTCATGTAAACTCTCCACATATTAGCATGCTCTATGTTAATAAATTCTCACCTAGGATGACCTTCATGAGGTAGTATTCACCATGGAAAATGAAAAATATCTAGGATATGATTGGTTTTCTTGTGAATTCTAGAAATCCTTATGAGATAGGTTGACGATAATATTTAAAAATATAACTAGAATTTTATCATTCAAAATTTAAAGTAATATATTAATAAAGGAAATATTAAATTTATACCTAAACCTAGAGATCAAGAGGATATCTATAGCTATAGGTCAATTTATTTTCTTAATGTCTCCTACTAAATCATTATGAAGGTCCTTTCTCTCAATTTAGTAATTTTCTTCATCTCATTGTCCATCTTGAATAATCTAAATTTATAGAATCTAGCTATATTCTTGGTAATATCATTGTTGTATGGCAAGGAATTGAATGGGGCAGGTGAAATTAATTTTTAAAAAGCATATGACTACATTGAATGGTTTTTTATAATTTTTATGCTACAAATACTATGTTTGGTCTAAAGTTCCTATGGTCTATTCAAATTATCTTTGACAATAATTCTACTTGAAATACTACCAATGGCCAATATATCTCCATTTTTGGGCTATTTTATTCCATGCAACAAGGATGTCCTCTTTCCCCCTACACTCTTTGGGTTGGCTTAAAAAGGATTGGCTAGCTTTTGATTAATGTTATTTCTCAAAATCGATATTAGTCTTCCTAATCCCCAAACAACCTATTAGTGGTCACTTTGCAGATGACTAATTTCTCATTCTTCTAGAAGAAGAGAATAATGTCATATAGGCTCTTTAATGCTTGGATACATTTTCTTAAACTCTAGTTCAAGTATTCAATGGTAGAAAAATTAATGTTATAAAAATTCTCTCTACCTTATCCTAATTGGCTCAATTAAATGGTTGACAATGGATTGATCAAGGAAAGGTTTTTAGATTTATTATCATCCCTTATAATTTTAAATATTTCCCTCATACCCATGGAAAGTTTCCATTACCCATGTTGAGAAGAAATCAACTTTGAATCACCAAAATTATTTCTTTAACAAGACAAGTTTAGGCTTGTTATAAAGATTTAGTGGCTACCCATGTGTATTATTATTCTTTTTGGATTCCCACAAATTATCCTAAATAAATCTTAATAATATTTTAATATATTTGTATGGATATCTAATTTGGGAAAAATCTTTTCATACAATTGTCTCAGAGTTTTGTTGCTTCCCTCATGATTCAATAAATCTTAGCCTTATTGAAATTCAACACTAGATTAACTTTGTGTGCTAAGTAGGTTAGTAGATCCCTAAAGTAGAATAAAGCCTAGAAATTCTTGGTTTTTCATTAATATTTATTCTATTGTTCCTCATGGTCATAAAATATGGAGAAATCTAGGCTTTCAATCTATTCTCATTATGAAGGAACAAATTCAAATATAGGTCATGTTTGTAATAAAAGCGTATGGATGGATTGCAAAGTTATCAATGCATAGATTTGAAGGAAAGAGATGATTTTCATAATGGATTATCAATCAAAATTAATTGTCCATTTGATGGTCTCATGTGATCGCTTGCTAGGATATACCTCTTTCTAAAGATCCATGGGTTTGTTCAGTAAATTTTTTCACAAAAGTAGTGTAAGGCTGCACAAAATATTTTTTCAAAGACCACTATAATTTTTTTATATTGGCCTAAGGCCAAAATGAAATTTAAACTCTTAAATCAAGATTTTGAATTCTTCCAAATATTTTTTTATTCTATTCTTAAATAAATGCTTCACAAAACTAGGGATAGGTGCAATAAACCTTGGTGGAAAGATTGGAAATGGCATCATGATTCCCCATTTTGTAACTATAAACTTTACAAATGATATTCAATTTTCTCCCTACATTTGCATATTTGAAATTAATATGGATGAAACTTAATTAATAAAAGGGGATAGTAGTGTAAATAGAAAACATTCATAACCATACAAAAATGATGAACATAAAGAATATTACACAATCTTATACCCTAGAAAAAATATTTCAAGAAAAAAACATACCTCTAAATATAGAACCAATTATATTCAAAATAACACCATCTATTATGATATAATTCCAAGCTCAAGCATTCATAGGATATTTTATACCAATATATAGATCTAGAGATATTTTGGTAACATAATATTACTTGCAATGCAACTATATAAGCATCCATCTCAAGCACCATAAAAATATAAGGAGTTAAAAAAGAAGCTAAGAGTAGTTTACCAAAATTCCATGGAAAAAAATCCACCATCATTTTTCAAAGGATGGTCTTAGGCTATTTTAGCATATTCTCTTGCATTTGTTATAACCACCTTTCTAATTTGGGAATTGGATATTGGCTCCATCATTCCTATTCAAAGGTGTTCTATGACATAGTATAACATGCATCATAAGTTGGTTAAAATTTAAGGCCAATAATGCAATTGCATCCTTACATGCTCTTATGTGTATCACTAAATTGTCATAAGATCTCTTATGTATCTTATAATTTCATGATATTTTCTTACACATCTCTATAACATTAGATGCTCTTATAACTTCTTGCATGCATCATATATTACATTACACAAGGAAAGAATGCAACCTCAAAATTGGACACCCTTTTCCATGAGGGAACACTAACTAGATACAAATTAAATAGTGAAATGAACAATAGGTTGCAAGGTATAGGATACCTAAACCCGAAATTCTCCTAGTTTTAGTATACTTGTAAGAGTAAAGGGAAACAAAAATAATTTTTGACCTATCTACTCAAGGTCATGAGTCCCATATATTCACTACACTATCTAAATTACCCTGTACTAACTAGATTTGTCAAAGAATCTACAATATTTTCTAAAGTATCAATGTTCTCTAGAAACACTCTCCTATCCTCCACAATGTTATGAATATAATTATACTAAAAATCAAAATACTTCGTCTGCATGTGAAAGGTTGAGTTATTTTCCTAGCTAATGGAACTTTGACTATAACAATAAACTCTAACTATCCTTTCAATTATCTCAATGTTTAAACAAAGTATCAAAATCCAAATAGCCTATTTACAAGAACACTTGTACTTGTTATATAGTGTACCTCTATAATGGATAAAGCAACTGTAACATGTTTGTTACTCATCCAACTCATTGCACCACTAAATTTGATAAACACGGTCACTAATAGACCTTCTATTGTTGGCATCCCCTACCCAATTTGAATCCACATATCCTTAAATATCTACTCAATATTGTGGGCCCATTTAGGCATTACCTCTTTGATAACATATAAGTACTCAATGTTGGCTCTCAAAATTTTAGGAACTCTGATTAGAGCCATTACTCAAACTAAGACAAGGGAAAAAAATACCTTATGCATAGAGGACACATTAACAAGGATAGGACAATTTGGGACCAATTCATATGAATAGCCTCGAAAGTACTTTTCTTCAATCTATTTATAGAACCTAGGAGGGTGATTCTTGAGGTCTTTAACATAAAAAAAATAGAGAGAAATAAATAAATAAATATGTATTTTATTACCATGTCCTAATGGAATTCAAGAACAAGCGTATTAGATATCATTCATATAAAGTACAAATAAGCATGCATATGCGCCCATGGATATAAACTTATTAAATTTTATAAGATGAACCCCCTTATATTTTCTTACACATATGTATCTTGCATCTCATCAATTATCTAACAATATCTTCCTAACAATATGGACTAACTAAATCATGGGATGGAGATACAAGCAATATTCTTACATGCACACTTCTCTAAATATTCCTTCAAATATTAACTCCCTTAAGATGTAACATGTATCAAAATTTTAATTTATTTTGAAATGTGTAACATGTACATGTAACAAAATTCATGTTTAATAACATTAAATTTTATATATATATGTAAATATGTGTGTGTGTGTGTTAATTTGAAGTGTTTGGTGTAAATGTATGACTTTAGGATGTCATCTCAATTAAATCATATTTATTTTATGTCAACAACTATACTTGTTGACACACCTTACACTCAAGTAAACCAATATATTTTGACTCTAGAAAATTGCATATCTGTAGATAGTTTTAATTTAAAGTTGCATCATTTAATTTCTTATATTTATATATTTTAATTTTATCCATATAATTTAATTCAATTGTACACATGTGTGAAACAATATTGTATCTATGCAGGGAGATCATGTGATATCCATGACCGACCAACCACAAGGTGTGGCCAGTGCTCCTCCATCATCAGTTGTTATGCATGAGCCATTTCTGGTGTGTTTTTTCAAAAGTTATTTAAGTTTGAAATTTACATACTTCAAAAATTCACTAGATGTACTATTATTTTAAAACTTAAAATCAAATTAAATTGATATTTAAATTTATATATATGTTTTATATATATGTATATGCAAGATGATAACACTATACTAATAGGTGCTAGCCTAGCTACTGATCATGTTCATTTTCACAATTCATCCATGTCATTTGAGGTCCTAAAATTTACTAAATTTCCTATGAAATTTCTAGGTCTTCTAAATATTGTTGACAATGGAAATGGAATACACAACTTTCTTGTTCATACAAAAGGGGAATGAAGGAAGAGGGGTCCAATTTCACAATGCTCACATTCAAGAATATCTTAGAGACCTCAACCCAATGAAGGATATGAGAGATCTGACTATAATATATCCTTGGAGATGAATGAAAACAAGAAATGGGTTCACCACCAAGTATAAACTTGGGAAATGCAAGATGTTTGAAAACACAATGTGATATGTGGAAAGACTTAGAAATGCAAGTAGGATGTAACAGAAACTTATGAAATTGAAAGTATGCACCTGGAGACTAGAGAGGGATGGAAAGGATCTCTGGAATCCTAAAGAATTCACTGTTGATGCCAATTGGGACTCATACACCAAGCTGAGTGAATTAGTCTTGCTTTGGGAAGACTGTGCTGAAACAGGTTTTGGACAAAAGGGTACTCAAATCTGCAAAATTTTTGTTTAGGTCTGGGTAGTGGGACTCATTCACCACTAATGGTGAATTAGTCCACTTCTGGATTTCTGGAATCTCAAAAGTGGAAATTGTAGCCCTTAGTCTGCTTCTCTGCTCCTAATTTAGATCCAGGTTTGAAACTGCAGAATTCAATCTGTAGGTCTTCTCCAAGCTTCTCCTAGGACTTTGAAAACTTTGAATCACTTTGATAATTTGATGAAAACTTTTCCAATTTTTCTCTTAGATAAATCTGTAGCCCAAACTTGCAAATCACATGCAAAGAGAGGGAAAAATTGTTGTAGGTGTGAATTCAAAATTCACATGCTCCCTTTGGGTTTTATTTTTGGCTGTGTCATCCCATGCCTTCAACAATTTTCATTGGCCCCCTTTTTGGTTGTCACTACAACTTCTACCACGTGTTTGCTCATCACACTCTGAGGAAATTTTCTTTGTGCTCTTCTATCAGCTCCCAAAATGCTTCCACGTGTCATCGTCGCTTGTGATTTTGATCATCTTCTCCTACTCTTCTATCAACTCCACCCATTTGCATGCCATGTAGCTCCCATCTGCATAAGGATTTAGTGGGCCCCACAAGCAGTGTCTACAATAAAAAATTTTGCTACGTGTCCTCTCTGTGTAAGCTTTCTGTGAAGGAAGGAAGAAGAAGTGATGTTTTCCAATGATACATCTACATCTAAAACGCCGCAAGTACAATCTGACTACAACACTCGCTCAAAGAGGAGATTTACGGGCGAACCAGTTGTCCTGCAACTAGTTAATCGACAACCTAAGGGTACCCCTGACTAGATACATAGTACCTTGGTAGTGATGCCACAATGTCGACCATAGAAGGAAATTATTATAACAAGAGCAAAGGAGTAGAAACCTCTGAATCTACCACCTTTCAACGTGGTGGAACAATTGAAGAAATCATCCGCTAATGTGTCTCTATGGGATATTCTAGCCATCCCAGAACATAAAACACTACTACAGAAGGCTCTCTAGGAAGATGTAAGTGCGATATCAATGGAGCAATTTCCCAAAGCAAAGGTTGTTGATCAATTTTTTTTTCCAAAGTTCTTACAAACAACACAACAGAAGCCCCTATTGAAGTAAGAGATAAGCCAAAGCCTCAACCCTTCTTCTTAACTCTCATTATAGGGAGAAATTATTACACAATGCCATGATTGATTCCAGAGCTAGCACCACTGTTATGCCTAAACAAATAGTTGAGGTCTTAGGACTCAGTTATGAACCCTTAAAAAGAGGAGTGATGCAGCTTGATGGAAACAGAGTCAATGTTATGAAATAACTTGCACAATGGAAGAATATGATATGAAATATGCTGCAAATACTTGATAATAACTGAGAATAACAAGCCACTTCGAGGGGGAAAACCTCCAAATATCTCTAATGAGAACACACTTCACAACTTGATGATGAAATAAGACTCACAACCTCCTATATATACCTATCTATGCCAAGGATATCACCAAGGCCGACTTAGACACACCTATATAAGACTTAGGCCAACCTAAACAACTAAATAACAATATACTAATGATAATATAACTTAATAGAGAGCATTATAATGCTTCACTATTCATAACCCGATGTACAATAATATTAAGGGCGTAGCATGCCCCCCTTCTTCAAAGAAGCATTGTCCTCAATGCTAATCAAGTTTGGAAACTTTTGAATGAACTCCCCATCTTCCCATGTGGCATCTTCAACTGGTAAATTCTTCCATTGGATGAGATACTCAGTGATAGTTCTATTCCTCAGCTTCTTTGTGCGTTTTTGACGAATGCACTCTGGTTCCAAAATGATTCTCCCTTCTTCATCTAGCTCAAGAAGTGTTGTTTGAGTGGGAATATTATGCCCAATTACCTTCTTCAAACAAAAACATGAAAAACATGCATCTTTGTTGTAGGTGGCAAACTCGCTTGCAGGAAACCTCACGATCTTTCCGGCATAGATTTGGTATGGACCATAATACTTTTTGGTGACAACTTATTATTCTTTCTTTGCTGCCGAAGGGAGATTTGCTTATAAGGTCATAATCGCAAGAAGACCCAATCCCCAACTTCAAACTTCACTACGCATGTTGGTCTGTTTCATCTCGATTTGTGCCATATAACCTTCCGAGTCCCAAAAGTACTTGTTGTTGATGAAGCAAGGGTCTTCTATCACTGAACTCTTGGGGACAATCTTAATTGATGATGTGGGATGGAAGGAGGATGATAATTCCATAAAGTGCCAAAATGGAGACATTTTGATGAGCTATGAAAAGAAGTGTTATACCACCATTCGGCAAGGGTACTAATCTACCTACACTGCTCAAGTGAAACAACGATATCCTTCCAAACACTTATTAACAACCTCCTCTGCTTTCCCATCCGGGATTGAGGGTGGTATGAAGAGCTTAAGAGCCAATTGAGGCCCAAACATGAGAATAAATCTTTCCAAAAGTGACTAGTGAAGATAGGATCACGATCACTAACAATAACCTCTTAGGGTGTACTACATGTAGCTTTTGGATATTCCTCCAAAAAGCTCTAGCCATTGCACTTGTTGTAAAAGGATGTGCTAATGCAATGAAATGTGCATATTTAGTGAGCCTATCAACCACCACCATGATGACATTATGACCTTTAGATTTGGGAAGCCCTGTGATGAAGTCCATGGATATCTCTTCCCAACACTGGCTAGGAAATAGATGGAGGCTGTAAGAGACTGGTGCCTTTAATTGTCTCCCTTTATGCCTTGATTACTACACCAAACATCTCACCACAAATTTTGAACATCACCCTTAGCCCTTCCCCAAAAGAAATCTTGCTTGACTCGATGATATGTCTTCAAAAATCCACGACCACCCAATCGGAGACTCCATGCAACTCGCGGAGAATCTTGATTTTGCTGGGTTGGAATTTTGGCAGAGAGATACAAACGCCTTTTATACCACAAAAGCGAGCATCTCCTCCCAACAAAACTCATCCGGAACTACTAGGATCACTTTTAATTGTTCCTCGATGAGATTGCTAGCTCTGTTCAATTATTTTGCCGTACCTACTTTGGCTTCCTCCACCCACCTGTTTGTAATATTGGAGTGGGCACACAATAAGGCTTCCATCTTTCTCATCCTTCCTTGAAAGGCCTCACATGTTTATTTCTTTTCCCTTCTTATATACAATCTCAAAGTCATATCCTAACATCTTAGTGACCCATTTTGTTGCTCTCTCTCGTATGATAGTCATTGTTCCAAAAAATATTTTAGGCTATCATGATCTGTCTTAACCTTGAAATGTCTACCCAATAGATAAGGCCGCCATTGTTTCACTGCATGGAGTATTGCTAGCATTTCCTTCTCATAAATAGGTTTTAATAGATTCTTACCTTTTAATTGACGACTCTCAAAAGCAATTGGTCGACCTTCTTGCATAAGCACTGCTCCTATCCCATTTCTAGAAGCATCACATTCCACAATGAATTCCTTGGTGAAGTCAGGAGTGGCAAGTACCGGAGTTGAACACATAGCCTCCTTCAATCTCTCAAATGTTGTATTGGCAGACTCATTCCAATGAAAAGAATCCTTCTTCAATAGAGTGGTGAGAGGTGCTGCTATACTACCATAATTCTTCACAAATATTCTATAGTACCCTATCAATCCCAAGAATCCTTCCTCTTAACAATGGTTTCTGGAATAGCCATTCCATGATAGCCTTTAATTTTGTTAGGGTCCACCTTTACTCCTTCATGAAACTGTGAACCTAAATACTCCACCTCTGTAAGACCAAAAGCACATTTGGATGGCTTAGCATAGAGTTTATGATCTTCAAGTATTTGTAATGCTTGGTCCACATGTTGCAAATGTTCTTCCCAAGTCTTGCTGTAAATCAATATATCATCAAAGAATACTAATACAAACTTTCTCAAGAACTTCTTAAAAATGGAATTCATCAAACTTTGGAATGTAGATGGTGCATTGGTAAGACCAAATGGCATCACCAAAATTCATAATGACCCTTATGAGTCCAAAATTCTGTCTTACAAATATCCTCCTCCTTAATCCTAATTTGGTGATAAATCCGCATCTAAGATCTAACTTGGTAAAAAAACATAGCTCCATTTAATTCATCTAGCAAATCATCAATGACTGGAATTGGAAACTTATCTTTAATGGTGTACATGTTGAGCACTCTATAATCTAGACACATGTGCCAAGTATCATCCTTCTTACGTACCATCACCATAGGCGAGGAGTAAGCACTTTGGCTATGCCTGATGATTCCTGCCTCTAGCATCTCTTCAACAATCTTTTCTATCTCACTCTTTTGTATGTGTGGATACCTATAAGGCCTGATGTTTGGTGGTTGGCTCCTCGGGACTAACTATATGGCATGATCATGATCCCTCTTAGGAGGAAGTCCTTTAGGCATATCTCCAAGAACAACTGAGTGACTATCAATTATAGCTTGCAAATCTGGATGAGGAGTAATAGATTGAGAGACTTCTAATGAACATAGTTGGGCCACAAATCCATCCACTCCTTTCTTAAGTAACTTTTGCATTTGATGAGAGCTTACCATTTGTGGGGATTTTTCCTTCAACCTCCTTAGCTCTACTAGCCTTCCTTCTGATTGAAATCTCATGAATAGTTCTTGGAAGTTCATCTCACCTTGTTCCTAATGTAGTAAGCCATTGTAATTCCCAAAACAATAATATTTGCCGCACTCCATGGATATCGTGATATTGGGGTATCAAGTTGATAATTCCCATGATAATTTAATGCTGCGACTTCCCCTAACAACTAACTCTGTATCACCATTTGCAATCAAAACTTGAAACTCGAGCTGGATATATGGTGTTCAATTTAGACGTAGTAGCTAACTTTTGTTGATGAAATTATGAGTACTACCTCGAAATGAATAACACTCTACCTTTCTCTCGCTTTAGAACCCCACCACCTTGAGAGTTTGTGGAGAACTGAAACTTGAGAGTGCATGACAAGAAATGATTGGTTGAGAATCATGTGATTCCTTATTTGACTCCCTTTCATCTTCTAGTATGGGTTCCTCCTCTTCTTCCTCATTGGGACCTTCAATATAAAACAATTTCTTTTCACTACATTTATGTCCTCGACTATATTTGCTATCACAATTGAAACACAAGCCTTTTGCTCTTTTCTCCTCAATTTTTTGTTGAGTCAACTTAGTAGGTTGTGTTGAATATGCTTTCTCTTGTCACATTGTTCCCTGTTTCTTAGAATCAAATATTTCTCCTCTACCCTAATGTACAAGATAAAAAAGACTCATTTATGGAACTAGGGCTAAACATGCGTGACTGTTGAATGCATCCTTTATAACTCAAATAAATAATTCAAGTTTTCCTCCGTAATTGAATCCACCCTTAATGATAGATTTTGGAATTGCTGAATATAATCCTTAACTGATCCTGTTTGTTGAAGTTTAGCTAGCTGGCTGAAGAAGTTGTTTGTGACGCTATTGCTATATTGTGCTTGGAGTTCCTCCTCAGAAAAATTCAATCAGCTTAATGCAGTGAGCCCCTTTTTACCTCGATGAGTGCAAAGCCAACGATAACAAATGAATTGATCTGGTTCTAAATATAAGGAAGCCATCGTGACCTTTTATCCATTTGGGATTTGGTGTACTTCAAAAAAATTCTCCATTTGGTTTATCCATGTTAGAGGATCCTTACCATCAAACTTGCGCATATCCACCTTGGGAAATAAATTCCTAGATCCAATAGGAGTACTAAAGCTTGTTTTAGTAGTGTCTCAATCTAGAATTTCACCTTGAAGCTGCTTGAGAACCCCTTCGATCCGCTTATGTAGGTGCTTAACATGTTTTGCATGTCCGACATATCTCCTCTTAGGTCACACATATCCATCTTAAGTGAGGAAATTTCTTCCTTGACCTTATTGTTAATTGAGGAAATTTCTTCCTTGACCTTATTGATTTCTTCATTATGAGAAATATCCTCGATTGTTTCACCATCCTTATCAGGAGTCTTCCCCGGAGTGACAACATTCTTTTTACCCCTTGTTGCAGGCCCTGTCATGATGGAAACCACTAATGTTGAAATAAATCACACAAATGAAACTTAAATTATCTCAAATTTTTACTGTAATCTCCTTTAGTATTTCTTAAAAAACCCACTAAAAATTAGACTCCAATTCAACAAGATGTGTGAGATATGTAGATTCCAAAAAAATAGGGTAGAAACCCTAATTCTGCAATAATTCTCTTAATTCTACTCCAATTCTTCTAAAATCTGGACTGTAGATTCTTCAATATGTTCTTCAAAAACCCTTTAAAAATCAGTAGAAAAAAATTCGAAATTCTGCATATATGTCTCTTCCCAAAATTGCCTCCAAAATTGAGAAAAAACCTTACCTTGCCTCTATGGTGCCAAGATCATGCTCTGATACCACTTGTTGTGAAATAACTTGCACAATAGGAAGAATATGATATGAAATATGCTGCAAATACTTGATAATAACTGAGAATAACAAGCCACTTCGAGGGGGAAAACCTCCAAATATCTCTAATGAGAACACACTTCACAACTTGATGATGAAATAAGACTCACAACCTCCTATATATACCTATTTATGCCAAGGATATCACCTAGGCCGACTTAGACACACCTATATAAGACTTAGGCCGACCTAAACAACTAAATAACAATATACTAATGATAATATGACTTAATAGAGAGTTAAGATAGCCACAAGCCGACTATTCATAACCCGATGTACAATAATATTAAGGGCGTAGCAGTCAAAACTGTAGGTTTCATAAAAGCACTCCCCTTGACTCTATTTGCTTTCCCTAGTATCATTGTGTCGCAAGACACTATGATCATAGATGTTCCCCCCATGTTCAGCCTTTTCCTATCCTATAAATTTACTTCAAAGGTGGGTGGATACCTATCCCTAGATTGGTTGCATTTGATCCTTAGAACTAAGCATGGTGTGAAGATGAAGATAAAATCTGAAGCTTTACACTCAAAACATGTAGTTGATGAAGCCATGATCAATTTTGAAGCTGCGCATACCTCTATCACCAAGCAAGAAATGTATTGTGTTGAACTATTAGAAGATGAGAGGGTGATTAGAGATTGGGATGATCAAGAAGATGCTCTCTTGAGTGAACATATAGATACTGACCCTTTCAGCAACTACCATGCTACTGGGCTGGGCACCTATGTCATCTACGATGAAGATCAAGTGCTCCCAAAGGTTGCCAAAGATTTTGAAGGTGGTCAAGCCTCTGAACTACGGACGTTGCACTTCAACAAAGCAAGATGAAAGAATGACACAAGTGTTGGGATATGTTTAACGTCCCCAAAAAATGAAAAGACATTGAGGTCTTTCCACTTCTAGTTCGCTTGCTCAAACAATGAAGCTAAATACGAAGGACTAGTGCAAGGTATTAGCCTTGCGGAACGGATGGGCATTAAGCAATTGATGGTGTTTGAATATTTTTAACTAGTAGTTAATCAAGTCCAAGGTGTCTTTATGGCCAAGAATTTTTGCATGCGATGCTATAGATGCCGAGTTTGGGACCTAATTGAGGGTTTTGAAGCCTTCAACATTCAAATGGTGCCCTGAGAACATAATGCAGATGTAGATCACATGGCAGCAATTGGATCTCAATTTGACCCTGCCTCCGATCTCATTCACAAAAAGCATGCCGTATGAGTGATAGTCCAACCAACGATTCCAGACAATGACCAAAGCTGGCAAGTGTTTGACAATGATGAACACATTGCCTCATTCATCAAGTAATTAGGAGAGTTTGCTGACCAGCTCCAACCGAAGATTGTTGAGGCCTATGAAGGATAGATCATCCAACTAAAATCCAACAAGCTTCCAAAAGGATTAGTCACACTCAAAAACCTTTTCGATTGTGGAAATGCAAGAAATGACAAGCAGAAGTTCTTAGCAAACAAAAGTGATTATGCATACCTTCAAGTCAGAGATGGAAGAAAGCTCAAAGTCAGGAAGGGTGTCCCACATCGTGATAAAGAAAGGCTTATCAAATTTTGCAATAAATATGAAGGAGTGGTGGCCTGGTCATACGATGACCTCAAAGGGTATGATATCAATATCATTCAACACATAATAGAGTTGGCGGAAGGTGCAAAGCCTTTCTGCCAAAAAAAAAACTAGTCAATCCCAAGATTGAAGCGCTAATGGCACAAGAATTAACAAAGCTAATCCAGTCGCGGATTATCTTCTCAATCAAGCATAGCACGTGGGTATCCAATTTGGTCCCGGTCTGAAAGAAGAATGGAGATATTCAACTATGTGTGGACTTCTGGGACCTAAATAGAGCATCCTTGAAGGATCATTACCCACTACCCTCAATGGAGTCAATCCTACAAATAGTGGCAAGATTTGAGATTTTTTCTCTGTTAGATAGATTCTCTAGTTACAATTAGATCTGGGTCAAAGAGGAGGACCAACATAAGACAACGTTCACTACAAAGTGGGGAATGTTTGCATATTCCAAGATGTCATTTGGCCTCTCAAATGCAAGAGCTACCTTCTAGCGGGCAATGGATATCACTTTCAGAAAATTAATCAACAAGATTATCCTAATCTATTTGGATGATCTGACGGTGTTCTCCAAATCCAAGGATGATCATTTTGATCACCTTAAGATGGTTTTCAAGAAATGCCAAGAGTTCAGGATATCCCTGAACCCAAAAAAATGTGTCTTTGGAGTACCACAAGGCAAACTACTAGGGCATGTTGTGTCCAAAGAAGGAATTTCAATTGATCCCGAGCGGGTGAAAGCAATCAAAGAGCTTCCTCTTCCAGTCAACAAGAAGGGCATTCAATCTTTCTTGGGGAAGGTAAATTTTGTTAGAAAATTTATTTTTAATTTTGAAAGAATAATTAGGCCAATTACCCTAATGCTAAAAAAGGATCAAACATTTAAATGTACAAAAGAAGCTAGAGAAGCCTTTGAGAAAGTCGAGGATGCCATCTCTTTCATTCTTGTTTTGGTTAACCCAGACTTATCAAAGGACTTTATAATGTATGCATTAAGTAGAAATTCAAGCATTGCTACTGTCTTAACTTAGAAAGATAACGAGGGAAAAGGAGAAAATCCGATAGCATTTCACTCCCAGACCCTAAAGGAATATGAAACAAACTACAACTTTGTAGAGAGGCAAGTGTTTGCAACAGTTAAGGGGCTCAAGAAGTTTCAACAGCTAATCTCCTACAATAAGGTGATTGAATATGTTGCACATTCTAGTGTGCGTGAGTACATCATGGAGGGAGAAATCACCGAGAAAAGAGCCAATTGGATCACCAAGATCCTCGAGTATGACATAGAGGTCAAGCCTATAAAGATTGTTCAAGGAAGAGGATTGTGCAAGTATCTTGCGCATGAGGAAGAAGTGGCCTCCGAAGAGGAACAACCAGAGCTAGTCCTAGTAAATGAGCCAGATTCTGAAGGTTGTTGGTTGGCAGATAGAATAAGATTTATGCATATAGGAAAGTATTCGATGGACCTTCCTTCTCAGAAAAGGAGATTCTACTAGTTGCAAAACAACAGATTTGCACTCATCGAAGGGATCCTTTTCGAGAGAAATTTTAACAGCGTTCTATTGTGTTGTGTTACTATATAGAAAGCAAGGAGGATCCTCAAAACTTACCACAACAGTCCCACAGGAAGGCATTTCTCCACAAAAATAACTGCCATCAAAATCATGTGTGCAGGGTACTTTTGGCTGACATTATTCAATGATTCCTACTCCTTGGTGAATACTTGCAAAGAATGTCAATTCTTCGCTGGAAGAAGAAAGAATTCTACAGTGCCTCTCAATCTAATGGTGGTTGATGAGCCATTTATGCAATGGGGTTTAAAATTCATAATGGGGTTTAGACTTCATCAGAATGATCAACCCAACCTCCAACGCAAGACACAAATGGATCTTAAAGGCCACATACTACTTCACAAGATGGATTGAGGTTGTGCCACTCAAGAACACGATGGAGGCAGAGATAGTGGATTTCCTAGAGGAATTGGTGACAAGATTTGGCCCACCCAAAAATATCATCTCCGACAATGCTAAAGCTTTCCTAGGCTCCAAGGTAACTCAATTCGCACTTACACATGACATATTCCCTAAAAAATCATCAAATTACTACCCGCAAGGGAATGGCTTATCCGAACCAACAAACAATAATCTAGTTCGACTCCTCAAAAGAATTGGGTCGGAATACCATAGGGAGTGGCATAAAATCTTTGAACAACACTCTGGGTAGACCACATAACTCCAAAGCAAGTCCTCAAGACTTCACCGTATGAGCTAGTTTATGGAAAAGAGACGTTATTGCCTATCTCTATGAAGATTTTGGCGCTGCAATTGCTAAAGTCCCTCGAAGTAGAATAGAATGATGCAATGGAGGTGCGGTTAGCCGAGTTGCTAGAAGTACAAGAGAAAAGGGAAAAGTCCCTAACCACCATGACTAACTGCCATCAAGTGGTTAAAAGGTGGTTTGACAAGAAAATGTCCTGCCAAGGACTAAAGTGTGGAGACTTGGTGCTAAAATATAATGAAAGGGCCACAAAGCTGGGTCAACATGGAAAATTTGATAGCCTTTGGGAAGTCCCATTCAGAATAATTCAATGCAAGGAACACAATGCATACGAGTTAGAGACTAGAAAAAGAAGTGTTGGGAATTTCGGTCAATGGAATTCATTTGAAATTATTCAATTAAGCTTGCTTTCCATACCCATGTAAATATGTAAATATGTTTTTCCCTTCTTTCCCTTTTATTTTGTTGGCCGATCTTTTCTTTTATCTTGTGGTTCGTGGCAGAAGGAAACAATGACCCATTATTGCAGAGAGTAAGGGAAATAAACTCATAGTTGAACAAAGCAAAAATTAAACACCCACATGCAAAACTAAGATTCATACATACAAAAAGAAAAGGAAAAGATAACTCAGTTGCATAATTTAGAGAAAGACAACAAAATGGTTATATAAGGATATATTTTCATTATATATACTTTGATATTTACATTTTCAAAATGGCTCATAAGGCCACGTTTCTAAAAGTATAGATATGTTTTGCTTCTGTTATATATTACAAAAATCCTTTTTAGGCATGTATACAAAAAGGGACTAATTATTATGAGTGTTTTGAAAGCAAGAAAAAGAAAAATGCAGTTCTTCAATTCACGGTGTGAGTAGCAACAACGGACACATCAATGGCAGTGTCCATAATATCCTCATTCATGGTGGTATCAGTAGTAGCAACATCATCCAATGGAGCAAAGGCAGGCAGAGGGAACACCAGGTTCTTGAAGTACATGTACCAGTCGATGTCGTAGAATGACACCACAGTGTAAATGCGGAATAGGAAGTGGCAAGCTTGAGTGACCCTCTAATGGTGCTCATCTCGTGTCTGGAGGTGAAAGCCACTCAGAAATGGCAACCACGACATGACCACATCCTCTTCTATAAACCTCTAGAGGTCACTTGCAGTTGGGATTCCCCCACCATATGCAGCATTTGCAACAACCTCACCGAGGCCATTTAGGTATTTCTTGGGGAATATTTCCTTCACTAAATAAAGAATTAATGGCTTGGGAATTCCTATATCTAGCATGGAGGCAACAAAGTGCAAGCACACATTAGTGTTAACTCAATACTTGTCCCTGAACTCGAGGCAGTCTTGTCCCAAGACCCATTTTATGGCTACAATAGATAGTTAATGCTTGTTCTTCGTCATTCTCTTTAACCGCCTGGTAGAAATCTCTCCTAGGAAGATAGATTGGGACTTGTGTGAAACTAGCCTAATTCGGGTATTCATCTTGCCAGACTTTCTGCAAACACTTTAGAACTATCCCTGCAAAGCACCTAAGTCTAGCCTATGAGAATGCTATGCAACTGCAAATACTAAACTACTACGCCAATTACCTAACACCAATTATGATCAAATTGCTAAGTTTGATTTCACTACTACGAAGAGGCCCATTTATAGAAAAAGCAAGAAAAGGCATAGTAATCCGCTTTCCACAAACATGATATTAATCAAGTACCAACTTGAAAAATGTGCCCTGGCTTTCTTGAATTTCCCACCCAGTTGCGTCTGCTAAATACGATTTTCCGTGTACAAAACTAATGAAGGCTAATTAATTAGCCTAAGCTGTTGGCAGCAATCGACAGTGTTATGCACGGCTAAGGATTGAGGTGTCATCCTCTAGGTATTTTTCTTATTCCAAGGCAGAACTCATATCTTTTCAAATACTGAGCACATCTTCATCCTAATCATTCTATTTAAGATATTAATTGCCAACGCATATGAATGCTTAAGCTTCCTGCAAGGTGCCAACTCAAGTTCCTAAAAAATTGTGTTGTACATGCAGTTGCTAATTATATTTATGAATTCTTGTCAAATAAAAATGGCAAGTAATTCATTTCACACAAGCCAAGGGGTTAGCAGTACATGCCGCATTAAATGCAAAAAAAAGTGATTCTCGTCTACCACCTTGAGAAAAGATCGCTAAATATTGCATGTAAAAGTTTTAAAGCACTTAAAATTTTTCTTTTAAGAACACTACTCAAAGAAGAAAGCAAGTTCTAGAGCATAGCCAAAGCTGAAGTAAAATTGCAGAAGAACTCAAGCTAAATAGAAAGCTTCCTGCAAATTACCAATGGCAGAAAGTTCAAGTCAAGGAGTTAAGCTAGTAGCGTCGTAAAAATTAGCTAAAGCTTTGCGAAGAGCACCAATGGTTAATGTCTTTGAAGATCTTTCGTATGCTACGCTGGGTATTCTTGACAAGCTAGAATGGGAAAACACAAGGCGGCTAGATAAGCCCAAAATCTACAAAGACCAGAACTCGGTTCATGAAGATTGGGATAATGTTCATGATCCCTTTCTTGCAACAAACCCCAAAGGATTGTGGGAAGTAGCTTGTGCACAAATGAAGGTGTCCAGAAGGGAAATGTCAGCTGCAGAAAAAGTATGGTTCAGCGGGTTTCCTCAGTATATGGTCCCATCTATGCACTACTTCCCAGAGTTGGTAAATGTAGCAATTAGGTGTTTCAATCCAAGTACCAACATTGTTGAGGGTCAGACTCTTTCAATTAACATTAGCATGGCCGCCATCTAGAACACATTGTGTATTCCAGATCCTGTGCAAAGAGGAATGAAAGTGGAGACATTCAATCCTAATTGAGGAAATGATATATGGAGCACCAGGGATAAGGCACAGGAGTTTTTCAACCAAGAAACTAGAAGAATTGAAGCAAAATGTGGGAAGCCGCTAGTAATTCCTGCTCCGCATGATGCTTTCAAGGAAGACCTACAAGATGCCTTTTCAATGATGGCATTTTTTTTGGTCTGGACATTGACCAAGAGGTGCAATCTTTTCAATTGGGCCCAACTTTCCAATTCCACTACCAAAAATCTTATTTCTGGTATGATTTTGGAGAATTCCTCTCAAAAAAGATGTTAGAACAAATTAACAAGTAACCAGTTGAACGAAAGTTCATATTTTTCTCCTATCTTGCTTATATGTTTTTATATCAAAACCCTAATTTATTTAATGAGCATATGGAGTTATCTATCTTTGGTGAGAAGGGTAGGAAAAAACTAGTTTCTATCTGGACCCCTCTCCTCTCTTCTACTTTTGATTATTACACATTTTCAGATCATTTCTTGACTCTAATTTTGTAAGATTTACTAGGGGAGGAGTATATTAATCGACTCACCTTGAATCAAATAGAGTTTATGCAAAATTTCATTCCTAAATGTGATTGGTTTTTTTAGAGCAAATTTTACATTCATCTAAATGGGAGGCTTCACAGGGGAACCCTTCCGCCTTCCAACATGTGTGACTAATCGAGTGTTGGCTCTGGAATTATTCTGGCAGGCGTGCATTATTGATATTACCTTCTACAACACAAAAAGAATCAAGAAGAAGGGATTCTTCACATGTCCACAAACTTTCAAAATGGTGGCCATGAAAAATAAGAAGACACACCCACTATTATAGGATAAGCTAGCTCATTTGGGGTTGGTGATGATATGTGACAAGTGGGATTACAACCCTTTCAATGATTTACCGTATGATCACCTCAAGGTAACTCACAATCCTCGGCCTTACTAGGAGTGAAGATGCAGCCTACTAGAAGATAAGGATGAATTATTGGTTGACCTGGTTCATATCCCCATGGAGGACAACAGGCCACCATGGCATAGGTTATATTTCCTGCTGGCAGATTATGATGAGAACTATAAAATGGGGAAGATTCTGTACAATAAACTAAGGAATGAAGAAGAATAGACTGTTGAAAAGATCAGATCCTTCTGGATATATCGTTAGGAAATGAAGTGGCCTGAGGTACCTTATGATGATGTGATGGAAGAATAATATTTTGAAAGGCTATGGGATGAGGAGTACCCTGCTTCTGACTCAAGCGATAGCGGTGGAAAAGACCCCGATGAAGGAGAAGAGCAAGCAGAAGAGGAAGCTGAGACATCAACATCCTCCACCTAGCAAAAGAGGAAGTATACAGGGAAATCTACTTATGTCACTTCAAATGTGTCATTGAATATGTCACGAGCCTCACAGACACTCTCGTGGGCCTTGAAAACAACAAGAGTGCCCCAACAACAAGAGTTAGAAACTATAGAGACCATGGAGATCAAGGACTCCTCGTCCGCTAGGTAGCAATGTACTAAAGCTATTTCGGGAGGAGGATCACAAGGAGCTGATGCAGGCCAATTGCTCACAGCAAACCAGGAACCCAAAGTAAGTAAGCAACCAATGAAAAGAAAAGCACTGCCAACATCCAGTCAATAGGTAATTTTTGCTTCCACTTTTCTTACTTCTTAGTCTTTGGTGTCCTCTTCCATTTCCACGGCACCCATTACTACAAGTTTTGGCCCTGCTTTATCTAACCCTACCACAATGTTTGCGGGAGGTTTCTCCCAATTTTCCTAGGCTAGGCCATCTATCTTAATGCCTCTGCGAACCTTAATGCTAAATGTCGCTGCTCAATCTCTCCTCGCCTCTCTTTATGAAAGCTTGGTCACTATTGGCACCCCTATTATCCCTACTACATCGAGTCCAACCTAGCATGCCCAACAAACATAATCGATTGTGACTACCCCATCATAGCAACTAATGAGCCCTTTTTCCATTTCACAAACCGAACTATGGAAAGTCCCCTTTTTCTCCCTGAAAACTATCAATCTCCCTCCAAAGAAAATGCAAGGGCTCACTACACGAGTATTTCCTTTTTCCCTGCCTCTCGGTGCACCTATCGTTAGTGGATTAGTTTGGTCTCCATCTGAATTCATATCCCATGGAGAAGCCACAAAGCAGATGCGAGCCCTCAAGATCCAAAAGTGAAAAGTAAAGGATGATAAGAAGGAAACAGAGTCCAAAGTATATACAGTTTACAATGAAGAGAAAAAAGTGTTGAATTTTGCCACTACCCAAATGTTGTCAAACCACAAGGGGATATGCTCCTAGGATATTATGACATGTATTCCATGGGACTTGATCTCACCGCAGCCCAACCATAGGATAAGGTGGAACTCATGGAGGAAACGTAGCAGGTAGTGACAATCGACTTCCTAAAGTCTGGCCATCAATTGAAGGAAAAAGAGGAGTAGCTAAAGTTGGTGAGGGAACGAGTCAGGTTCCTGGAAACAAAGGAGAAGTCACTTGAAGTAGAAGTTGAGCACTTATTTGAGAAAGTGCAAACAAGAGAGTTGGAGTGGAGCAAACTCCAGGAAGAACTCAATAAGTCCTATTCCATTGACCCCATACTGCTCAATGAGCTATAGGAAAGGAACCAAAAATATCAGATCCAATTGACCTGAACGGAGTAGAATCTGCAACAAAAGGAGGAGGAGATAGTAGCTCAATGCACTCTATATGAGCAAGAATTAGAAAAGAATCATATGGAATTTGAGGGAAAAAAGGCTCAGTTAGAAAAGGAGCTTCAAGAGAGAAATTTCTCTCTTGATAGAGAATTAGCAAACCATGCCCAAGTTGAGGAAAACTAGTGTAAAGAAATGAGCAGCTCCAAGGAGCAACTAGCATCCACAAAAAAGAAAAATTTGGAATTCACAGAGGCCATTAACTCAAAGGATGCAAATATTTCCACTCAAAAAAGCTCTCTCTAAGCCTCCTCCACACATTTGGTTCTCATCCCCTTGGCTCAATAGATATATATTTCTTATTGGGAAAAGGTTAAAACCTTCTACCTAACACTGTAGCCAACACCCTGGTTCATCTCAAAGGAAAAAAAATTGAGTCAGGAACTTCACGGAACAATTGAACAATTCCCACGGTTCATCTCAGAGAAGGTTCTGGAAGCAAAGAGTCTACTCACCAATCTATATTCAATCTCCAATGAAGAACTAGCCAAGGAAGCGATCGAGGGTCGGGATACTGCTACCCAGATGACCAACAAGTTCATCCATTGCCACTCGGCCTTCTAGCGAACTAAAGCAGTCGTAGCTACTTTGAGCCAAAAATTGGACATCATGCAAGATAATTTCTCCCAACTAAGCGAGATGGGTCTGCCATCTTCGTTTCTTAAGGATGGTTCGATTGTGACATACGAGTAGATTACAGAAGGAATTGAAGAAAATGAGCAAGATCCAAATTCTTTCCAGAGTTTTAGCCATCCTCCCATCAGAAAAAACATTGAGGGTGTTATTCATCCTCTTGCATAGCTAATTTTCCATTGCGAGGCAGGGGTCGGTTTACCTAAAAACTACCTTATAAAGAAATGTTTGACCTAGGTGGAGTGCATGAGAATCTACACAAAATAGAGAGACCATCCAAAGATAATTGGCCACCTCTGTAGACAGCCCTTTCCAAGCTCTAATTTCATCACCAATGGATGGAACTCTAGTCTGTGAACTAGAGAAAATTTTGGGTTCCACATTCCTCAAAGCAAAATGCCCCTGATAGTCACCAGAATCTATGAATTCAAAATTCACCATGCTCCCTTCAGGTTTGATTTTTGGCTATGTACCGTCCCATGCCTTCAACAATTTTTATCGGCCCCCTTTTTTATTGTTGCTACGGCTTCTGCCACGTGTCTGCTCATCAAACTCTGAGGGAATTTTCTTCGTGCTCTTCTATCAGCCCATGAAATGCTCCCACGTGTCATCACTATGGGTGATTTTGATCATCTTCTCTTGCTCTTCTATCAGCCCCTGCTCGCGTACCACGTAGCTCCCATCCGCATAAGGATTTGGCAAGCCCCACAAGCAACGTCTACAATAAACAATTTTTCTACATGTCCTCTCTACACAAGCTTTCTGTGAAGGAAGGCAATATTGATCGCGAGCTATGAAATGTTGCCACACATCTCTTTGGCGCACACTTCTTCAACACAGGGTCTGAGGCAGACTATGAGCTATGGGGTGTTTCCATGTTTTCTAACTACCTATCCTAAAGGGTGACACTTGTCTACATGAGGCTTTGCTGGACCACTGCCATCATTTACGGGGGATGCACTTGAATGGAGGGTGACCAAATGTTGTGTCTTGAATCTTTTCTATTACAACAACCAAGGGTGATCATTGCCTCGACATCATTGCTCTGATTCATAATCTTTTTGGTTGTTGCTAACTAAGTGATGGTTACTAGTTCTATGGTTGTTGCTTGCTATAAATATTTCTCTTTGCTTCCGACAAAGCGTTCTATGGTTACTAGTTCTATGGTTCCATTCCAAGGGTTCTCATATTTGAAGATCATATGCTTTTTCACCAAATTTTAGAATCATAGGACTTTTTGGAGAGATCAGGCCTTTGTATTGTTTAGATTATTGCAAGAACTCACAGATTGTGCCATAGTTAGCCTCTTTGTTTCTTATGCTATTGATAAACTCTATGTTGTTCCATTATTGTTTAAATGGTTTATTTATCATACTTTTGTAATTTGAATGCAAGTTTGCTAGTTTGTAATTTTTCAATAAATGGGCGTGATTATTACTTTATGTCACTAAATAAGTTGTTTATACTGCAATCCTTAATTTTTGTTATTCTAGGACATGGTAAATTGCTAAGTAGGCCCTTAGACTATATCCAAAAGATAGGTTTATCATGCCTTTCATATAAATTTTGGCGTATCACCTTAGTTAGATTCTTTATTTTATATATTTTTTTGTTTCCCATTCCAAAACCCTATTCACAGAAGAAGTCGGCTTCTTTAAAAATTTGGAGGTCACTCAGTTTAGCGCAATAGGTCCCCCATAAACTAAGTTTCCCACAAAAAGGGTTGTTACCTTGCCAATTTTTGGCATCAACAGTAGGGTTAGTGAATAGTATTTTCTCTTGGTCAAACCCCTTGTTGGTAGTTAAACCCTTGAAATGAAAATGAAATATGGAAAGAGAATGATGAATGGACAAAGACAATGCTACAACTCATGAAACCCTTGAAGTAGAATGTTGCAAACATTTATTCGATGGCTCCAAAGTGCTTGAATCCTCTTGTAAACAAAATGCTTGAATTCTAAGTCACTTGATTTCTTGTTAGATTGATTTCAGATTGAAATTAATGAAAGAACCTTATATTTATACACAATTATGCAATAATTCCCAAAAAATACATCATAGGCTAACCTTAGATGTTAGAAAATGAAAACCTACTAGAAATTTGAATTAATTTTCAATTTTGTGCCAAAGTGGACTCATTCACCACTCTAGGCAAATGGGTCCCACCTAAGGGGACTCATTCACCCAAAATGGCGAATGGGTCCCACCTTAGGCATTTGAAGTGGGTTTCAAGATTTAAATGTTTTAAATGATGTTTAACAGGTTTATTCTCAAAAATACTCACAAGTAGGGCCTATAGATACAAAATGGGGCCAATTAAAGAATAAGAAAGCCTAATTATTAATTAAAAGCCTAGAAAAGTGTGAAATTTTGTTACAACACTTTGAAATAAGGCTTGGTAAAACCTTATTTAGGTGAAATACATTAATAAGACTCTACAAAAATGTGAAAGTGTGTTACAACACTTTAATACACTTAAGTAAGGTACCATTTGAGTTCTTTTAGTTTACAAGGGCCCAAGACCTAATGTGAATGTGTTATTCAAATTACAACATTAAATCAAGGCACAATTAAGCCAAAATCACAAGGAGGGCCAAAATGAGATAGAAAAAGTAGAAGGGTTACTTTTTCTATGTCCACATTTAACCCCCACTTTAGTGAGAGGATGAACCTAATTAAAACTCATACTAAAGTAGACCAACATGCATCAAGAGGGGTTCCCATGAACCAATGCTAGCAAGGTGGGACAACAATGATCAATAGGGGTGATCAAGCCCCTAGGATCAAGATCACATGACAAACCAAACATAAGCACAAGGGAACACACAAGAAAATGATATCAAGAAAAATGACAAGGCACAAGCATATAATGCCAAAGATGAAAGAGAGAAAAAGAAAAGAAAAAGGAAAGAATCGAATCAAGCTTCAATCATTTGTCCAACACAATGTGGATCAGATCTAAGGTTGTTTGTTCGAAAAATCACTCTGAGGTGACTGAACTCATGGTTGTTTGTTGGGTGAGAAGGCCTAAAAGGTGAGAAACATACACTCATGGCTGGTATGCCCTCACACACACGCGAGTGGCTATGGGGAAAGTCATGCCTCAGAATGGGCTTCCTGCTCAACCATACCAAAGTTATACCTCCTGATAACTTTAATAAGGTGCCACAAAAGAAAAAATGGTCTTTTGAACTTCATGAGACAAGAAAACATTCATATGCTTGGAGCTCATGAACAAACAGGATGGCACTACAAGCATGCAAGTTGTGTTATGCAAGGTGGCCATATAACAAATACAAAGAATTTAACATACAAAGAATGTTCAAAGGAGTCTTGCTTAGTTCATGCAAGGTTTTTAACTTAGGGAACATTGTGCCTAATGTCTCCAAGAGAGGACTGATCAAAGAATAGAAGATTCACAACTTAGGGGATGCAGTGTGTCACATCAAGCCACCAAGAGGAATGTAATATGCTAAGATATATCACGCTCATGAAGGACATCACACCCAATGTCATCCACAAAGCAAAAAATGCATCGTATGAAGTAAAAAGGCTGCACTAAGAACCTAGAAAAGGAAAAATGCAAAAGAATAATGACAATGTATGCCCCACTTTAAAGAAATTTCTAAACAACATTCTATGATCAATTATTTTAAAGTGGAAAAATAAAAAATTCAAATAAAAAAGAAGACATGAGAGCCAACTTGGAAAGCCCTATGCCAAGTCATATGTTTCCAAGTAAAGCTACATCATGTGAAGGAAAGGAAACATAAAAGGAAGGGGTTTCCCTCAAAATGAAAACACCAAACACATAAGGGATCTATGGATTTGGGGTCAATATGTTCATTGCTGCAATGTTTTGTAAAGAGATTGCTGTTATCATCCCCAAATACATAGAACTAGAAGAATGACAAAAGAGAGTGAAAACAAAGAAAATAACCATTTGGGTTAACATGGAAGAGACATAGGTCTCTGCACTTGTCATCCCCAAAAGCAAACACGAGAAAAATGAAAAAGAAAAGGTGAAAGAAAAAGAAAAAGTTTTTTGGGTCAACATGAAGGAGACATGAATGTCTCGATGCCTTGTGTCATCCTCAAAAGGAAAAAAAGAAAAAGAAAGGGAAAAGGAAAAGGAAAAGGAAAAGGAAAAGGAAAAGAAATCCATTGGGGTCAACATGAAAGAGACATGAATGTCTCAATGCCTTGTGTCATCCCCATAAGGAAAACACAAGAAAAAGAAAAGGAAAAGGCAAAGAAAAAGAAAGCCTTTTGGGTCAACATGAAAGAGACATGAATGTCTCAATGCCTTGTTTCATCCCCAAAAGGAAGACAAAAAAAAAGTAAAAGAGATGTATGACATAGAGAAGAATGAAGGTACAAATAGAGGAATGTCACAAAGAGAGAGAACATCAAACAAAACATCACGAGGGATCACATTACATACATCCAATCACACAAAAGAAAAAGAAAGAAAAGAAAAAATGCAAAAGACTAGTAAGGAAAATACAAGTCAACCATCAAGCAAGTCATTTGCCTCCCAATCTCAGTTTGTAGAAGCAGAAGTTGAACAACACATCTAAAGGACAACGACAAATGCATTACTAAGACAAGGCTAACAATTGATTTCCCCCACTGAGTGCAAGGAAAGAATGAGCTAAGAGAGGTGATGGGAAAGGTCATGTAATAGTGAGAAATAAAACATTCAACAACTATTACATGACCAAAAGTAGGAAAGTAGGTCATGGGATCACTAGATAGCAATTATTTCCATCAAAGTGATACTTGTTGAATATTTCATTCAATGTATGACACTCATCACTACTATGTCCAAGAACTCGATGATATGCACAATGTGGAAATTTGGAATCTTTAGGATATATCACCAACCTATTCATGGGTGGTAATATTATTAGTTCTTTGTTTAAAATTATTTGTAATTTCCTTTCACTTTTAGGTGGTGGATGGAGAGGAAACTTTAATTTTTGTAACTTGTAAGGCCTCTTGCGTTTACTAGATTTTCCATTTTCTCTAATTGAAGGAGGAGGACTCAAAGTGATCTTGTCATCCTTTTCATTATTATCAATCAAGGGTTTCTCTCTAGGAAGAAGGACATTCAGATTGGGGGGAGAATCAAAGATCACCATACCATCACCACGAAGCCTTGGATATTCTCTAGGAGGCTTGTTGTTATGAGGGGGATCTGGATAGTCTATCCCCTTTGTGTTTTCATCATTTTGTATTTGTTCTAGAAGTTGATGAATTTCATGTTCACTTGTTGTGTCACATCCTTTTTTGCTCAAGATTGTGAAACCTTTGCCATATGTTTCTTCAAGGTTGATTGGAGTGTTTGTTACTTTATTATCATAAAATGGTTGAGTGGTTGCTTGTCTAGAGGAACTAGGTTCACCTATTGTAGGGAACTTAGGTTCAACTTTTGTTTCAGGATGTAAGTAACCAAACATCTCAAGAGGTGGTATTGTAGGAGGATGTGTTTTGTTCATGGATGGATAAAAGGATGCATTAGCTTCAATGTTGTCAAGACAATTGTTTATGAGCGTATTCACGTTGTCATCATCTTCTCCAATGATGTCAACATCACGAGGACATGCATTAGGATTCGAGTGAGCATGAGTGAGTTCAATGTCATCAGGGTCATTTCCAAAGGCACAAATTGACATATCTACTAAGAATTTTAATGACATCCACAACTTATTAAAAACCATATCCACGATGCAGATTTTCAAAGTCTAAACTATGCAACAATGCACTTTTGATTTTTATCAATGCACAAGATGGATGAAGTTAAAATAGATGCAAGGAATTGAATGAAATTGTAGAATGTTTTGCCTAGACCTGCTCAAACATGAACAAACAATCAAACATTAGTCCATAAACAAGTGTAAACAAGCATTCCCCATGAAATTCATTCAAACACAAGAACATGAAAACAAAGTAAAATACCAAGTAAACTACTAATGAAATCCTATTCTAATGCTCAAACCAACATCCCATGGGGGAATTGGTGCTTCTTTGATGTGGAAAGAAGCCCTTTCCCAATTCCTTGATAAGCTTGATGATAGATGTGTGATTCTTGATCCAAAATGCCAATAACCTAGCTATGGATGATAAATTCTATGCTAACTTGGATGAAAATATGGATGAAATTGTGGATAGTAAACTTGCATAAACTTGCATCATAACCTTGCATCAAAATATAGATGATTATGGATCCCAAATCAATAGAGAAGGCCTCGATTTATAATGGAGAAGGTTTTAAGAATGAAGAATGGGGAGAATGTGGGATTAAAATTTGAACTAATGGCATTGTGCCACTTGTCAACATGCTAATGAAGGGAGGTGGAGCACATTTTGAAACATGTGCATGTTTAATGCATGTAGGTGGAATTTGAATTTGAAGAGGTGACTTGTGTAAGAGGAGGTGTAAGAGGAATTAATGCCAAGTTGGCTCAAGGAGAGGACATGTAAGAGCTTTTAATGCCAAGTTGGAGGACAAAAGTCCTTTGGGAGGGAGAATTCAAATAAGTGGAATATGCCACTAATATGCCATATTTGAATAAAAATAGGGGGAATTAGTAAATCAAATAAATTGATTTACATGTGCAACTTGCAAAAGCTAGAGGAATGGAGGATTTTTGTTAGGAGTTAATTAATCTGGGACTAATTAACTTAGATGAACTTAGTTGATTGTGACATTAATTTAAATGCTTGAATTTATTTAAATCAAATGAGAGGATATTGGTAGATTAGTAATTTAATTAAATAAATTTGATTCGTTCAATTAAATGAAGAACATTAGGATTTAATTAAATAAAGTTGATTTATTTAATCAAAGAGAGAACATTAAGATTTAATTAAATAAAGTTGATCTATTTAATCAAAGAGAGAACATTAGGATTTAATTAAATAAAGTTGATTTATTTAATCAAAGGAGGAATTTTGATGAATTAATTAAATAAAGATTATTCAATTAATTGGTTAGTAAAGAAATTATCAAGGAAGAATCAAAGTTAGTTAATCAACATCGATTGCATGATATCAATCAGGATATTTCGAGTGTCTACATTTTTCCCCTCTTTGAAGCAATGTACCTGTTGCATTGGTTCAAAGAATAATCTTGCCGAGATCAAAAATAAAAAAGATTCTGATTTTTTTGAATGCCCCATTGCTGCCCCCAACGAGAAGAATTATGCTAGTATACTGCCCCCTCAAGAGAACATACGATGGATTTTAGGGCGATTTCTCAAAAAAAATGATAAGTTTCCTAACGGGTCCATAAAGGCTCCAAGATGCTAAAAATATGCCAAAACATGAAATGAACCTTGGTTGGGAAAAAAGGTGCCGGAGGTGCAAAACCCTAGTTTGATGGCTAAATTGGGGCAAAAAACCCTAATTTTCATGCTTAAATAGGCATGGAGGGGTCACTTTCCATTCATTTTTGCATTCACTTTGAAAGTTCTAGCCTTTTGAGGTCTAACCCTCTTGCAGAATGGTGCAACAAGTGCTTCCTCGACACATTTCTGAGTGAGTTTGTGTGCACCATAGACTTCCAGGCACAGGACCACTGGTATGTGACCCAAACCTGAATTTGAAATGTGATTTTTTAGTGCATTTATTACACTTTAAAGAGTCAAAGTCCTAAACTTCACTATATAGCAACGCGCCAAGTGAAAAATTGGCGACATTGAAGCTCAAATAACATCACCTATGTAAATTATGACATTGTTCATAATTTGACTTTAGGGTTTCAAATTCTAAATAGTGATGCTAGTGTAAATGGTGACACTATGCCCGATTTGAGATTAGGGTTTATCGGTCAAAGGGCAATGCATGTGTGAATGGCGACACTAAGGTCAATTTAACATTTTTAAAGAGTCCAGCGTCGTTGTTTGAAGTTTTACAAATAGCAACGCCTTTGCAAACTGTGATGCATTCATGGTTCTGGGGTTGAAAACTCCAAACGGGGTCAAATATTTTTGTGAATTTTGACATCGTGGCTTTATTGGTGCAGGAGATGATCTAGCATGTGCATTCATGTGAGCATCAACCCTTAGTCCTACATAGATTGGGTAATTTATGAGAGTTATGATAGGAGCATCTGGGGGAGATCGGTCTCTAGTACATTGCATATGTACCCATTGTCCAAACCCACCTAGTGATGATGACTGCATTGGTAGAGAGGTGGCATAGCAAGACCTCATCTTTTCACCTTCTGACTGGCGAGGTGACCATGACCTTAAAGGATGTATGGAAAATCCTGCAGTTGCCGATACACGATGATCATGTGATCTATGAGATAAATGCCAACAATGATGTGTGTTTTGAGGTCAGGGAGGTCAAGGAGCTTGCACTTGCTAAGGGCTAGATTGACTTGGACTATTATAGAGGTTGGGTGCTGAGTTTTAGGTTGATTGTTGTTGCCATTATATGTGGGTTAGTAGCTCCAAATTGATGAGGTAGATACTTAGTCCAGGATGGGGCTTGGCGTGGGAGAGGTTGCTTTTCTAGAGGAAATAGTTTTCCTAGGGACCAGTGATGTTGGCCTTGTTGTACCACAATTTACATGATTTTTCATATTGTGACACTTGAGCGATTGGTACTAGAGTGACACTACTACATATCTGGGCTTGGGAGCATATTGTCATGCTCTGACCAATTGTAACTTTGGTTGATATAGAGCCTGATGATTCAGCAATTTGGAGATATAGGGGTGGGATCACTTTGAGACATACAAGACAACTCGGTCTACCCCACTAGCATTGAGTTTTAGATGAGATGATAGTGTTTTATTGGTGCCACTAGTTACAGATGCTAGCATGGTACGATGACGTTCAATATTTTTTTTATACTCGATAGACCTGACTAATGTAGGAGAGGGAGCATACAATTATAGAGTGCTACCTCCTAGACAGGGTGGCCCGACAATTTGGGGAGGTTCAATATCGGCTGGATGACCAGTATACTCCCATCTTTGCTAGATCATCCTGAGAGACTTCGTGGGGACAGATGATTCCAGCATCTAATACAGTTGACTCCTTTCAACAGTTGGTTGCTAGGCCATGGGCCTATGCTTAGGGACCAGCGGATCCAGGCACAACACGTGCATATGATGATTGGTTCAGACCTTCGCTTTAGCTGACAGATCCAAGAGTGGCACTTCCATAGGGGAGACCTCAGGGGAGGAGTGTTCAGAGAGCACAGGTAGGACAAGGTGGATAGGATCTTGGGGCACCACACAAAGATGGGAAGGCTCTGCAGTAGCCAAAGCAATAGCCACAGTAGATAGATCCACGGGATGGCTAGATACAACAGCTACAGGCACATCTACATGGATTACAGGCACAACTACAGATAGTTACGGTAGAGAGAGATCAGGCCAAGTAGCAAGTCCAATCCCTTACTATCAAGAGGGATCATGAGTGCTAGCAGAGGCATGCTACAAAGTTGTAGTTAGCTCAGAAGGTGGGCCGCAGATAGCAGTTAGAGAGCATGGATTCCACATCCCAAGGGAGGACCGTTCCAGCACGGATGTACCATGAGGTAGTTCAAGAGGCAGAGTACTATAGATTTCATTATCATCAGGTTATACCTACAACTCAATGACAACCATATTACTCCCAGTAAATAGGGGTTCAACAGGTAGATGACTAGCCAGAGAGGTAGGCAGGTGAGGGGAGCAGCCACTAGGGCTAGCAACATACAAATTTTTTTGATTAGCGCTTGATTCTTTTTGAGATAGTCTCATAGGCTCCATTTTTTATAGCCCTATGGGCATTGTATCTTGATTGATATACATACACTTGAGTCATATTTGTACCATGAAAGTGATGATATATGGATATGATTGATTTATGATGCGATGTGTTCACTTTATTTATGCCCTATGGATGAATGTATTTGATTTTCTATGCAATGTGATTCTATATGATGTGATATGATGTATGGATTTTATTTTATGTGATGGATGATTATACAGATGTTTATGGATGTTATGGATGCATTTATTTTCTATATTATTTCTATGCACTTTTATGGTGATGATGTTTGCAGTATGGATGTATGGTATGAAATTAATTCTAAGATTCTTTGAATAACAAATCTATATTATGCCCCAAATGATAATGCAAAATGGATGATGTGATACATTATGATTATGAGATGTTATGATATGCTCTTTTTATTTTTTTAGTATCTTTTCTATGTGTAATATGATGATGCATGTATGGATGTTATGATGATGTCTATATGATTATGCAATAGATGAAAATGTACGGTTTATGAGATGCTTAGAATAACCAATTTATCTTATGGTGCAATGATGCAAATGCAATGCATGTGAAATGATCGATGTTTCCTATTATATGTGATATGTAGTATGCTGACAGTTTGTGGCTGTAGGATGGATGCATTGGTGATGTTTGGTTGACTGCCATGATACCATGTTAGCGTAGAGATAAGAAAGAAGAAATGAGATGATGACAAGAGGATCCAATAATTTCATGATCTGCCAAGAGTTTATTATAAATAATGATGAGAGATTGATGATGTTTCACTTATCAAATATTGGGATTTTAAAAGAGCTTACTTACCTTATTTTTTATAACACACATAGGCATGATGCATCAAGGTATAAAGAACCAGGATGGAATTGTACCTAGTGAGATTGACTTTGACTCGACAATTAGATAGGAGTATCCTTTTTCACACCTCGCATACAAAACCTTATTTAGAATGTATTTTGAAATATTTTAAATATCTCAGACCAAAACATAGAAAGACAAGCCTTCCTATGTGGTCAAAAAGACACCTAAAACGCCCTCCCTACAAACCAAACAAAATGTGCATGACCAAAGTTATATTACAAGAATATCTAGCAAGAACAGTAGACAAAAGATAATGATCAATGCCCCATTCCTTTCTCTCTAAATCATTTTGATTAGACATCATCGAGAAGTCATTGGAATGAGCACAATAAGATAAATCAACAAGACAAAGATCAAGTAAACAAGCAAGTGAATGTTCTTCATACCTCTATCCAAGACTAAACTAAAGTGATGCCTAATGTTGATGTCCATTATAGGAAGGATGCATCGTAGGACATGATGTTATCAGATGATTTGGGACAAACTAGATGATGGGCTATTAGTACCAAGATTTTACCAACTTGTTTACCTACTGACCTAGACTTGAGACCTTGACGTTTAAGTTTTCACTTTTAACCTACTAGATTTATTTATGATGGTTTCACCAAAATTTGAAGATGATGATCATTTATTATGAGCGGATGTTTTATTTCGGGTGATCATGAGATAGGGTGGATGGATTTTTTTCAAATATTTGGATGTTTTTAATGTTTTGAAATGTTTTAAGGTTGTTTTTGGTATTTTCGAGATGTTTTGCAAATGTTTTGGTTTTTCAATTTTCCAATGTTTTTGTGTTTTCTGATATTTTGACCAAGAACCTAACCTAAAGACCTATCCTAAGGGCCTTGAGGGTTGATCAAAGATTAGCCTTGCCTACATTATACACGCAGAGACCACATAGTTTGACTGACACAAACTTGTTTATTGATGATATATGAATAAATGGATTGCCATTTATTGTGATGCACTCCTAAAGGACTAACCTAGGGTGTCTTAGGGGAAAATCGATGATGGCCTTGCCTACGTTCAAAGCTCAGAGACCTATAGTTTGACAAGATGACTCTTTTTTTGAATTTTCCTAATTTTTTGACCTATTTTTATATTTTGATATGTTTTGAATGTTTTAGGGTTTTCTAATTTTATGAATGTTTTTGGATTTTCTGATTTTCTATTTTTTTTTTTATTTTTGGATTTTTGGATTTTCTGAATGTTTTTGGATTTTCTAATTTTAAGGAAGACTTCAAGAATTTACATGAATCTGATCCAATGTAGGTATACGAATATTTCCCCAGTGTGATGTGATAGAATACTCCAATATAGGCAAGACAAACTGACCTTAGGAATGTGCCAAGTAGTTCTAGGAGGGGTCATGATACAAACACAAGATCAAGCTAGGATGCAGATGTGGATGGGTGATGGATGGAGATATGGAAGGGTGATGGATGAATGATGTAGAACAAGTTGAAGATATGATGGTGGATATAGAGTGCTTATTTAAATGAGGTGCCTTTTTCCCAAGTTTTCACCAAGGTACTTGCCCAAAGCACCACTGAAGTGGTTTTCACTAGAGAATGATTTATTTTTCTTTATTGTTTTTAATCCTTTTTTTTTGGTTTTTTATATTTTTATATTTTTTTGGATTTATACCTTGCAAGCTTAGGCATAAATTTTTTTCAGATGGGAGCTATTGATGGGCTCCTACAAAGGCTCACTTTTGGGTGTTGATAGTTGATATTCTCATGATTTATAACTTGTTGTGATGATGAAGGGCCCCAACTAGTTGGGTTCAAACTTTCCCTTGCTATCTAGATTTGGTACCTTTTTTTATTCTCCTTCAATATGAGCTCTTCGACTTGAAAGGTTTGGCTCCTGATCTTGTTATTATAGCTCATCTTGAGACGGTTCTGATAGACTTGCAAATGATTCAGAGCATCCATGTGCTGCCCATCTTGTAGTTCTAGCTCGTTCAACTGTGACACTCGATATTCTTCATTAGTGATGAGATTATGGAATGATATTCTAAGGATGGGAGATTGATCTCAATAGGAAGGATGGCTTCTAATCCGTAGACTAGGGAGAATGGGATTGCACCTATAGGTGTGTGGATACCCGTTTAGTAGGCCCATAAGGCGGGGTTCACCTATAGGTGCCAATCACAACCAACTTCATTGACTATTTTCTTTAGGATTTTCAAGATGGTTTTATTGCTAACCTCAACTTGTTCATTTCCTTGGGGGTAGTATGGAGTAGAAAAGCAATTTTGGATATTGAAATTTTGGCATAGGTCTCGAACATCCTAGTTTTTGAAAGGTGTCTCGTTATCCGAGATAATGGCTTGAGGGAGACCGTAGCGAAAAATCAGGCAGTTAAGGATGAACTTGGAAATCTGCTTTCCTATAATATAGGTCATGGGAATGCCCTCCACCCACTTTGTGAAGTACTCTGTGGCAGTGATAATGAACTTATGTCCACTAGACGATGTGGGAGTGATTTTACCAATGAGATTGAGCCCCCATTGTGAAAAGGGCCAAGGTGTAATGATTGGGTGGAGCTCCTAAGCTGGTGCATGGATGAGATCCCCATGTTATTGACACTGTACACATATTCAAACATATTCATGAGCTTCCTTCTCCATCATAGGCCAGTAGTACCCAGTCCTTTGTAGTTTCTTGGCCAATGTCATACCACTCAAATGTGATCCACAAATGCCATTATGTACCTCAGTTAAAGCAGTCAAAGCTTCCTTAGGGTCAAGGCATCGCAACAAGGTTCCTTCAATACTCCTACGATATAGGGTGTCTCCTAGGATAAAAAATCAAGATGACTTCTTGACAAATGTTCTTTTAAGGTTTGGGTGATATCGGTGGGGAGGACTCCTATTTTTAAGTAGGTGAAAATGTCATGATACTAGGGATCATCGGGACCAATGATTTCACACATGAATTCAGACTCTGGTACCTTGAAAGCTAGTATGAGAAGCTGCTCTACAAGGAATTCTTTCTTAGGGACGTTGTGTGGGATATCTAGTAGCGATCCAATTGTTTCCATAGCATCTATTGCTCTGTTATTTTTCCTTGGTATTTTCTCAAACGTGATGTCAATGAAGAATTATTTAAGGCTTTCCACCAGTTTCTTGTATGGGGTCAACTTGTTATCCTTCATTTGGTATTCATCATTGACCTAGTTGATGATTAGATGTGAGTCTCCATAGACCTTGAGTGTCATGATTTTCCATTATACTACAATTTTGAGTCCTATAACAAGAGCCTCATATTCTACAATGTTATTTGTGCAAGGAAAAGACAGCTTATATGACTTTGGTATATAATCTCCTTGTGGTGTAATGAAGAAGACTCCAACTCCTGACCCATGCTATGTGTAGTATCTATCAAAATATACTTTCCAGTGATATGATGCTTATGTTAAAGATGGAATCATTGGGGAACTTTGATACCAATGGATTTTTTCAATATATTAGTCCCTCTACTAGTTGGTCTGCAATTGCTTGTCCTTTAATGGCCTTCCGTTCTACATACTCAATGTCGTGTTTTGTCAGGATCATGACCCATTTAGTTGTTTGCCCTGTGAGCATTTCTTTAGAAAGAGGATACTTGAGAGGATCTATTTTGGAAATGAGTTTTATCTAATGTGTTAGCATATAGTGTCTGAATTTTTTTGCGGCGAACATGACTACTAAGCAAGCCTTCTCAATGGATGTATAATTTAGCTCATGTCCTACCATGGTTCTACTAATGTAGTAAATATCTCTCTCTTTCCCATTTTCATCATGTTGTGCTAAGAGAGTGCCAAGGGCTACTACTGTTGCCGATATATATAGGATTAATGGCTTGCCTAGAATTAGTGGCATAAGGATTGGTGGTGTCAGTAAGTACTCCTTGATTTTGTTAAATTCCTGTTCACATTTCTCATCCCATTTGTATGCTACCCCCTTGTGGAGTAGATGGGAATATGTGATAGCCTTATCTGCTAACTGTGTTATAAACCAGTGAATGGATTAGAGTCTTCCTTGCAAACCCCTTAATTGCTTCAATGTTCTTGGTGCCTCCATCTCGAAAATGGCTTTGAATTTGGTGCGGTCTATCTCAATTCCCCTCATAGATACAATATACCTGAGAAACTTTCCTGACTGTACACCGAAGACACACTTCTTTGGATTAAGTCTGACCTTGTATTCTTCTAGCCTGTTAAAGATGGAGCTTAGAGCTGGTATGTGATCCCGACGCTTTCTTGATTTAGCTAATATGTCATCCACATAGTCTTCCATAGTTTTGTGAATCATGTCATGGGAGATTAGCATCATATCTCTTTGATAGGTAGCTCCTTTGTTTTTCAACCCAAATGGCATCATGTTCTAGCAATAAGTTCCCCATGGGCAAGTGAAATTTTTTTTGTGTTGATCATCTTTAGCTATCATGATCTGATTGTACCCTGAGAACCCGTCCATTAATGAAAACATTTCATGTCATGTTGTTTGATCCACAATCATGTCGATATTGGGAAGAGGGAAGTCGTCCTTGGGGCATTCCTTGTTTAGATCTCTGAATTCAGTGCAAATTTGAATGCCCCCGGTGGGCTTAGTGACTAGTACCAGATTTGAAACCCATTCTGGATAATCAATTTTCTATATGAAGTTGGCATCAAGGAGCTTCTATAATTCAAGTTTGACCAGTAATGATATTTGTGGATGCATCTTTCTCAGTTTTTTGTTTTACTGGTTTTGCTTATGGATAGATAACTAGATGGTGAACCACAACTTCTGGATCAAGACTAGGCATGTCAGCATAGGTCCATGCAAATTTTACCTTCCTTTCTCTTAGAAATGTAGCTAAAAGTTCTAGTTCTTTTGTCAATAGATATTCTACATAGAATGTGATATGTGGTATTTCCTCAGCCCTTTGATTGGCCAGATTACACTTTTCTACCAAGACTATTGACTTCTCCTAATGAATAGCACTAAGGGGAATATTGAATCCCTCATCCTTTGGTGCCTCAGAGAGGTTTTCACCATCGGATGTGTCCTTTATTTTTACTATTTTTGGGTTAGAGAGTGCCATAGTGTGGTTTTCACTCAAAGACCTAGATATTATTCTTAAATTTTCACTTTTGTGACTAAGAGATTCAATCATTTCCCCATAGTAGGTATGTGTGTCTAGCTCAATGTCAAACCTAGCTTTATGATCTCCACATGGTATCGTATCCCACAATCCCATGAATTTTGAGAGAGCCTCACTATTTTTGAATGTGTCTAAAATTGGTGGTCGTCATTGGTTGTAATCGATGAGTTGGGGGTAGACAAGTTTTAGCTCACGGGTTTGGTTGTTTGACTCAAAATATAGGGTACTAATCATGAAGAGGGAGGAATCTATGTATAACATGGGTAGATCAGTTATGGGGTCCTTGTCACACACATCAGTTATATCAAAGGTATAGTTGTCTAAGGGAAAACCTTGGGATATCGATAACTGAGGAGGAGCTTTGACCTTTCTAACCAGGGCACCTTTTCCAAGTATGGTTATTTTCAGAGGGGTGCATCCAAGGCCAAGATTTCTTATACGCTTCTTAGGAATGATAGTTTCTAATACACTTCTAGAATACCATTGTTATTTTCCCCAAGATTTTCATTTTTGTTATAGCCCCATCCTTGCATTAACTGTAGTCCTTTCTTGTTATTATCCATGGGAAGATCAGGCACGAGCCTTTCATATTTATACAATAAGCTTGATATATCCCTTTCATCTACCACTTCTTGACTTAGGTCCCCCCACCTTTTGAATCTGGAGGGGTCTGACTTGAAGGTTTGGGCTGATGTGTCAATTGGTTGAGGTTGTCCATGAGATCGAGGAGATTGAGGTAAATCTCCTATTACAAATGCACTCTTTTTCCTTTTGTAATCTCTGCACCCATTGTCTTGGATAATGACTTTGATATCAGAGATGCCAGGAATGGTGGGTGTCTTTGTTCAGAAGTGGAGGCTAAGGTAGATGGTTCAACATATGGAGTCGTAGGGACTTCATCATTCTTTGGGACTTGAGGAATCTTGTAGTACTTGGCTTCTAGATTCTTGCAATAATAAAATGGCTCAAGATCACCATGGATTGTGACCTCTTGATTTCAATAGGGAAACTTGATACATTGATGGAAGCTAGATGTGACAGCTTGCATTCCATGGATCCATGGGCACCCTAGGAGGATATTGTAAGGTAATTCAAGATCTAGGACTTGGCATGTGGTTTCCATGATTGTTGGCCCTACCTGAATAGGGAGTTGAATGGTGCCTTGAGACACTCATTCCTGATCATCATATGCCCTGATTATGATACATTTACCTTTTTCAATAACATATTTAGAGAATCCTAGACTTTTTATTAGCTTGAGAGTACAAATATTTAAGCCTACACCTCCATCCACCAAGACTCTTTTGACTTTATTATTATGGACTAGGACTTCGAGATGGAGTGTGAGGTTATGAGATGGTTGTGTTGGGAAATCTTGATCAGAAAATGTTAGGAGTTGTGGCATGGTAATATGTTCGACCATAGCTTGGAACTGGTCTATGTCAAGATCTGTTGGGACGGAAGTTGTGGCCAATGCTTCTTCTAGGATTTTCCTATGTGCGGGCAATATTTTCAGCAACTCCATGATGGAGATCTGGGTGGGGGTTCTTTTCAACTGATCCAAGACATTATAGCCATCGGGAATTGACTTTGGATTGGTGACATATGCTTTGGGTGCTTGGGATGGTCCTAAAATGGTAAATTTGCTACCATGTGTGGTCACTCCACAGTCGGCCTGAGATCCTTTGATACTGACCATAGTAACCCATTCATCTAAGGGTGTAACAACATATAAGGATGCAATCACATGGTCATAAACATGGTTCATGTTATTATACTTTTATTTACCATTGTTGTTTCCCTTATTGTGATTTGGCATTAGATTCATGTATATCTTTAGATCTTGATTTCCTGTAGGTTGTTCAACATTTATGGTTTTGTCATCAATGAGGTCCAAAATCAGATTTTTGAGTCGCCTGCAGCTGGTTGTTGTGTGTCCCTTTATTTTTTGGAAGTCATAGAGTTGTTTCTTGTCATACCATGGTGGTTTGACTTGAGGTTCTTGATAATTTTCATAAGTGGGGATCTTAATGATATTTGTCTGGACTAGCCGTTGCATGACAGACTCAATCGGTTCCCCAAGTGGTGTGTATTTCCATTTAGGGGGATACTTCCTTGGGGGTGGTCCCCCCTGATTGTTTAGGTTATTGACCACTTGGTTGTTGGGTTGTTGTGAGGATGTGTTGGCTTATGTGTGGTTTTGGTTGTTGACTTTTGGTTGTTGATATGATTGTGTGTTTTTCCTTGGAGCAATGATGATAAATTTGGCATCAACCAAACCATCGTTAGTAACATTTTTATTCTTTTCCATGTGCGAGATTTTTTGTTGTAACTGGTTGATGGATGACTGTCTTGATAAATAGGTGTCCCCCCTTGTGTGATAAGGTCTCTTTCAATGTTTAGTGCCTTGGGGATCAACTGGTCATATGTGGTGATGCATTGCATTTTCATATGGAAGGACAAGATTCCTTCGAGATTGGAAAAGATAATACAATTTTTTTGTTCTTTGGGCATAGTCCACTTGCTCCTATTGGCCTTGGATCACCATCATTGAAAGAAGGATGTGAATGTTTCTCCCTTGGCTTGTTTGAGAGTAGATAGTTCTTCTAGACTCATGTCCATGCCTATGTTGAATGAATAGTTTTGTATGAATGCATCTACAATCTCATGGAACTTTTTGATTCTGAGAGGAAGGCGAGAGAACCATTCCATTGTTGGTCCAGCCAAACTCTGAGGGAATAGTCACATTAGATAAGTGTCCTCATATGCAACTTCCATATAGTGAACATGAAATTCCTTGATGTGATCTTCAGGGTTACCAGTTGCACGATATTTTCCAAATTTAGGTATCTCAAATCCTTATGGGAATGAAACCATCACAATACTTTTGTGGAGAGGATAAGGGCATAAATTCCCTTGGGGTTTTGTTGTTTTTCCAGATTGTAGTTCTAGCACTTGTTGTGAGAGAAACTTGATTTGTGTAGACACATCATTTTGTGGATCAGGAGGTGGGATGAATGTGTTCTGAGGTGGTTTGATTGTTTGAGTGGAAGGTGGGGTGTTTTGTGTGTTCGTGGGAGGTGGTTGCATGCTTTGTTGTGCGATAAATGCTTGTTGGTATGCCTACAATTGTTGTTGGTCTTGCTTCTATTGTGCCAACAATGCTTGTTATTGGGCTAGTAGTTGAGATACTTCTTTTTGCACTTGGTATTGTTGCAAAGCTTACTGATAGGCTTGTTGTTGGACTGCTTGTGCTTGAGCTTGTTGGGCAGCTTGTGCAGCTTGTACAACTTGGGCAGCTTGCTATTGTTGTAATAAAGCTTGAGCTTGTGCTTGGGTGATTTTTTGCGCTTGTTGTACGGCTTGTTCCTGTTCTTTTTTAGTAGCTTGATGTGCAGCTTGCATGGCTTGTTGAGCTTGAAATTGTTGGAATGCTTTTTGATAGGCTTGTTGGGTAGATTGCAATGTGATATTGTATTGATTTTTCATGTTTGGTTTCGATGGTGGAGGTGGAGGATTTGGAATCGTGTGAGATGTTGTGATGAGATTTTTTTGAGGTGGTTGTTGGGGTGTCATTGGATTGATGATAGGTGGTTGTGTGATAAATGGTGCGGCTGTTATGCTAGGTCCTTGGGAGATCACATTTATAGATGATGTAGTGATTGATTGTGTCACTTGGATTGATGTCACTTGTTGTTGCAATATCGGTGGCATGTTTGGAGGATTTGGTGTGCTAACTTGATTTATGATCAAAGGATTGTTTTGGTTTGATTGATTTGGGATCAGTATGTTAGGTAAATGGGGTTGCTCTAAACCAATGATTGATGTGGATGTCAATGGTAGAGGGGGAAATGGTGGGAAGATGGGTGGTATGTTTCCTTGAGAAAGTGATGATGAGGGATCAAAGATTCCCCCTTGTCCAAATAGTCCCCCTTGTCCTTTTGAAGTCATGGGGAGAGAGACTTGTGTGTCAAGGAAATATGTTGGTGATGTGGCGAAAGTGGATAGATTGGTCATGTCATGAAAGACGAGTGGAATGTATGGATTTTTTGGGTTTTGAGGAACGATATTTGGTTGACCCAAGATGGTTTTTACATACAAGTCTCAGTTATTTACAAGGGGATGTGTTTGAAGAGCATGAAGCAATGAACTTCCCTTGGTAACCATGGGTTGACTTGGAGCATGAGATGATGTTGGTTGCGGGATGGGTTGAATGATGTTTTGAAAAGGTGGTGTGAATAGTACAAGAAACATATTCTCAAGAGGTTTTTCCATAATAGTGCTTATATCATAATCAAAAGGGAGTTTAGCCCCTTCCTTTTCCAATTCTAGCATGTATTGTGAAGGATTAAGTCTCATCATTGCATTGACAATTTTGTGATTTTCAAGATTTTGAACCATTTCTATGATTTCATCTTGAGTCATTCCTAGGACATTGTTGGTGATATCCTCCACTTGGAAACCTCCCTCTTGAAGATCTTGTGGTAGTTGAGAAAGGTTGAGTGGGGGATTGTTAGATCTGATGGGGTTGATTTTAGGAGCAGTTTGACTTAAGTCACTTGAAGTTGATGTTTCTTTGTTTGTTTCCATGTTCTTCTTGTGTTGAGATCTAGTTTGGACCATAAAATAAGGATCAATTGTTAGGAATGTGGGAGGTGAACCTCTAACTCCTTAGATTGGTCTAAACTTTAGGTACAAAAAATAAAATATAAGATGTTAAGGATCAAAGGGTGGTGATGAGATAAATGAAAGATGGGTGATTGTGAATGATTGAACTCTTAAGAACCTTGGAGGGATACTAGACTTTAGGAATTTTGGATTTTTTTGATTTCGGATTTCATTTGGATTTGATTTTGACTTGATTTGGATTTTGATAATGAACTCATAAACTCCAAGAGGTTAGATTTTTTCTTGAAATAAACTTATCCCCAAGGTGATATTTTAACTAAGTGTATGAAGAAGGATTCATCTGCACACACCTAGTCAAACAAGATGATTTTGATTTTGATTTAAAGGATTTTCCAAAAGTCTAGAGTATGAAGGATTTTTCCAAGATTCTAAGATTTTTTTGTGAGATGAATTTTGATTGATGTTTTGAAATGGATGAAAGTGTTGATTTTGACCCTAAGTGAACCTAGAGAGACTTTTATTTACAAGACCTAGGTATTGAAGAACATGCTATAATTCCAAGAACTTGTTAACCCTACAAAGTGAGATACTCAAAACGTTGAAAAAGAGTTGGATTTTGACAATAATAGAATGAAGAAAAATTGGGATTGTCTTTTGAAGCACGTTTGTAAAAGTTATAGACCAATATTTCCCTAACTATGTAAAGCATAGACTGACGTTTCTTGAGATTTCTTGGACTAAGACATTTGTTTCGATTGAAGGACTTTGGTTTTGGGATTTTGATCTTGCGGGAAATCATTTGAGAAAACACATGTGGGGTTCAATTTTCTTTTATCTTTTCTCAATGAGTTCTTTTTCCCACAAACACTTTCTTGCTTAGCTTTTCAACTAAATGTCTAATGTCTCAATTTCTTTTTATCCCACAAAGTCCATTATGTGTAAATCAAAGAAAGTAAGGCAATAGTTACCTAATGTTGACTTTAGAGGGAAAATTGAGATATAAATTGAAGTACTACGAAGCCTCTAAGGATGAAATCCCTAGGGACAAGCAGTAGCACTTGGATTTTTCAAAGGTATTTCATCCTTCTAAAGGTTTGAGATTTGATGACCTTGTTGAATGTGTGTTTTCAATATTTTGGATTCAAGTAATGTGTTTAACTAACTCAAAGATTGCACAACCCTAGGATGGAAAAGAAATTATTTATTGAATTCCCACTTGGATAAATCCAATTGCGCTTATTCAAAGCAGATGACTAGAAGCTTGACCACACTGGCTCCCCTCCACGATACTCACTTCTACAGGTCAGCCAAGATTTAGTTCTCATGAATCTCCCATGATGAACTTTTCATCTCTACAAACAATCGCAAATATGTGGGATGGCTTCGGAGGTCCAACCTCTTGACGCCAACAAATATTAGGATTTTGGATTATAAACAAAGGTTCGTAGTAAGGGCATCCAGTTTAGGGGGTGCAATGATAAACTCCTTGTGATATATCTCCCAACCCTTAGAACAAGGGCTTTATGCATCATAAAGACACTAGGGGAGAGTTATCATGCACCGCTTCCCATTGTTTATGATTTTCATCACAACCACAAATTTATATAGTGGTTTGGAAGAGCTTGGCTTATGCTCATTACTACTTGGGTCATTCCCTTGGGGTGAGTAATTTTTCCCACCAAGGTAGGCCCTCTATAGGTGAACAATAGCAAGTAAGTACATATTTAGTTTGATCAATCTCTATTTACGTGAATAAAGAGAGAATAGACACAATGCCTTTTCTCACACTAGCAAGATTTGTTCAATTTTTAAGAGCCCAAATACGAAATGTGGAGGAAATCTTTTAGACAACCTAATATCACCAAAATGCTTTTGATTCTCAAAATCGCCATGAAGCGCGAGAGAAGTGCATATGCATTTTGATGGTATTAGTTTGTAAAAAATATTACAAAACAAGATAAATACATATTCATTTTAGACCTCAAAAGCAATAATGAGTTATTTTTATAGCACCAAAACCAAGTGTTTTAAGTTGCTTCAATTTTTAAGACCCAAAATCAAATCTAGTGAGTTTCTAATGTTCTTTTTAACCCTTTGTGTGTTCTTTTTAAAGCCTAAACGAAATTTATTTGAGTCCTAAACTGAAAGATAGCAAGATTTCCAAAGATTGGGTTATAAGTATCCCTAAAGTGTTAAAAAACACTTGTTACAATCATTAAATACTGCCATAAGATGCCTTCCATTTGTTTCCTCCTTTCCTTCTTTGTCCCCTAACCTACAAAAGTTGATCAGCCTACAAAAAATAGGGCCACAAAATAGGTCAATGGCCAAAGGAGATCAAAACAAAAAAGCACATGTTAAAATAAATTTGAAAATTGACCTTTTACCCCAACCCAGTGTTGCAATCTGCAAAGGCATCACTGTTTGGAGCTTCAGCGTCACTCTGTGGAAATTGGCATCGCTCTATGGAAAAATAGAGACCACGTTTGCGTCGGTATTTTCTCCAGTGCCACCCGTTGGAATTTGACTAATCTGGTCCTATGATAATTACTACAGTGTCTCCCTTTAGATATAGAGGCAATGTCGCTATATAGCGATGCTAGACTGATAGCATCACTGTTTGTCCTCCTCAGCGTTGCTGTGTCCTGAGAAAGAATAGAAAAGAGAAAAATAGTGGAATTGACCACAAAAACATGTTAATTTTGAGATTTTTTCCCTCCTTCTAGCACCAAATGTAGAATGATTTTCCTAGACCTACTCAAAAATGAACAAACAATCAAACATTAGTCCATAAACAAGTGTAAACAAGCATTCCACATGAAATTCATTCAAACACAAGAACATGAAAACAAAGTAAAATACCAAGTAAACTACTAATGAAATCCTATTCTAATGCTCAAACCAACATCCCATGGGGGAATTGGTGCTTCTTTGATGTGGAAAGAAGCCCTTTCCCAATTCTTTGATAAGCTTAATGATAGATGTGTGATTCTTTATGCAAAATTCCTATAACCTAGCTATGGATGATAAATTCTATGCTAACTTGGATGAAAATATGGATGAAATTGTGGATAATAAACTTGCATAAACTTGGATCATAACATTGCATCAAAATCTGGATGATTGTGGATCCCAAATCAATAGAGAAGGCATCTATTTATAATGAAGAAGGTTTGAAGAATGAAGAATGGGGAGAATGTGGGATTGTGTTGTAAATATGTTAGTATCAAAATGAAATAACAAAAACACATAAATGGAACATTAAACTGAAGAAAATGAGATAATTTGAAATGAAATCAAACAAATAGAGCTTTCTTCAGAGCCATTCCATCTTCCTCTATCTCCAGGGATTTGTTTGAAGTTGTTGCTCTCAGATTGTGTAAGCAAAGCTTCTCTGAATGGCAACCTGTAGAATGAGTATGCAAAGGAAAGAGCTTCTCTATCCTATATACTGGTGGAGTGAAAATGTTGATACGGATATGCACAGGGGTTGTGAATTATGCACAGGGGCTGTGAATTGTGGATGTTATGAAATGAGATGAATAAGCCATGACATGAAATACTACTATGCTATGCTATGATGCTAGAATGCTATGCTTAATTGAAAATTGACTATAATTTTCCTATTAAAAGCTTTTTTTGTGATTGCAAAGACCCGGCAATCCTTTTATAGCTTTTTGCAGGCAAAATCCTGGCTGGCAAAGATCAATGGTTGTGAGATTGTCTGGTAAGTTTGAATGGTGAGAGATGGAGAATGTTGGGAGGTTAGAGAGGAGAATGGAGCCTTGTCTTCAACCCACAGGAACAAGCTTGCACAGGAACAAAAAAATTTAATTTTTCTGTTTTGGCAGTTTGTTTCACGGTTTTTGAAGATAATCCCCAAATTAATTAAATAAATAAATTTATTTAATTTCATTTATGTGAGTTTGATTTTTTATTTTAGAACTATAGAAGATTTAATTAAATATTTTGGAATATTTAATTGTGATGTGACTTTAGAAGAATTAATTAAATATTTTGGAATATTTATTTGTGAATGGATATTAGAAGAATATTAGAATACTTAATCTTTAATTGAATAAAATATTCAAGCCAAGATTAAATGATAATTAATATAAATAAATCGTAATGTTTATTTAATTAATTAAGAAATGAATAAGAAAAGTGATTTATTTAATCAAAATGAAAGAATGAACAATATAAATAAATTATTTAAATTTATTTATATGCAGATTGAATTCAAAGATTTAATTAAATATTAAAAATATTTAATTAATTACCAGACTATGTGATGTGACCATTTTTAGGTGTATACAGGGATTAAAATTGGAACCAATGGCATTGTGCCACTTGTCAACATGCTAATGAAGGGAGGTGGAGCACATTTTGAACAATGTGCATGTTTAATGTATGTAGGTGGAATTTGAATTTGAAGAGGTGACTTGTGTAAGATGTGTAAGAGGAATTAATTCCAAGTCGGCTCAAGGACATGACATGTAAGAGCTTTTAATGCCAAGTTGGAGGACAAAAGTCCTTTGGGAGCGAGAATTCGAATAAGTGGAATATTCCAAGAGTATGCCATATTTAAATGAAAATAGGGGGAATTAGTAAATCAAATAAATTGATTTACATGTACAACTTGCAAAAGCTAGAGGAATGGAGGATTAGTGTTAGGGGTTAATTAATCTTAGATTAATTAACTTAGATGAACTTAGTTGATTGTGACATTTAATTTAAATACTTGAATTTATTTAAATCAAATGAGAGGATATTGGTAGTGTGTGCAGTCTTTTTCTCCTAGTCTAAAATGAAAAATGAAAACAAATGCAAGCAAGGGAAACACAACACCTCAAGATTGTCCTAGTTGAACTTGAACAAAGAAAAGATGAAAACAAGTGAGTTACCTTGCCCAAGTCGATCGGTTGGTTGACCCTATTGATTTGATCGTTTGTGTGCTCCTTCGAATGGAAAATCACATGAAACTAGATGCAAAATGATGTGGATGAAATGAGGAATGAAATGATGCAAGTGGGTATGTGAGTAGATGCACAAAATGGATGCAAAATGATCTCAAAAGTTGCAGCAACGGAGTATGGTTGTGAGAGCTTGAATGCTTGGTTGCTAGATTGTTTGAATGTTTAATGATGAATGTGATGTAAATGAGGTGAAAAATCCTCTAATTTTAGGGGAAAGGCCTCTAAAGAATGGAGGGCTAGTATTTAGCCACCATGGACAAGATGTAGGGCTATGGTGAGTTGAGGACTCACAAGCCCTCACATCTTGCCAAGTTTCAATGAGGTGTAAAGGGGGAAGGTGATGTGGAGATACTTTAGAGTACCTTGGGATTGGGACAAGATCTCCTCATAAAGGAGGTCCTTGTCCCCATGTGGGAGATGTGACACATGAGGAATTTAAAATTCCTCAATAATCCACATAGGGAAAAAGAAAACCTTGCAGGAATAAATTTGAATTTTTAATTAACATGGGGAAGAGGTTGTCTTGTCTAAATGGAGAAAGCATTAATGATGGTTAACTTAGGAGTATGTCATAAATGGAATGGGGATTAGGTTGACCTAATCATGTGACTAAGGTTGTACAAAAAGGTGATTAAGAAGGTTAATGAAGGATTAAGGGCAAGTTGTAAGTTATGGAGGATGTGACATTAATCTTGATTAAAGTTGTGCATATCCTAATCATGAAGTAATTAAATTAATCTAGATTAAAGGGAGATTATGGAGGATGGGAAAAGGAGGGAGAAAAAGATGAATTTAAAATTGATTTAAATTCAAAAGGCCAAATGACTAAATTAAATAAATTGAAGCATTTATTTAATTTAGAGAGGAAGGAAAAAAAGGTAAAGTATTTAATTATTAAATTAAATACCTTAGGAACCTTAGGAACATAAGAAATATTAATTAAATAAATCATTTAATTAATGTCAATGGGGCATGTGAAATAGATGAATAAATGGGATGAATTTGACCATACGAGAGTGGTCAAATTCGGATGTCTACATTTTTCCCCTCTTCGAAATACTGTTAGAATAATAGTGTTTTGAAGAAAAAATAAAATGCAGATGAATCAATAGAGGAAATGACTAGAAGGTGATGCCCAACATGGGAGAAGTTGTGTAAGCTTTCCAAATGATGGAAAATGAAGGTAGATTCCTCGGTTTCACAAGGAAGTGGACTAGACAGAGGAATGGAGGAAAATGATAGGGTATGCCCCCTCGAGAAGGCGAATGGGGAAGAAAAAGGGGCCTTGGGTGACTTCTCAATATGAGGAAATGAAGGGGGCCACTTGATAGAGCTCGAAAAACCATGAAGAATTCCTTTTGAATGAAGGAAAATGGACACATGGTGTGCAAATGGTGGCCCACAGAAGAAAGGGGATTAATGAAACCAAAAAGTGGTTAAATAAAGGGTAAAAATACCCAAATTTTAAAAAGGTTAAAAAAGGGGGCAAAATTTATATATAGTAATTTAAGAAATTACTATTCATCATTTGCACACCTGGCAGTTGAGTGAGGGAGAGAAGAGGAAGAAGGTGACGAGGATGGCTGACAAGTATGACAACGAGATTATCCACCGAGGTGATGAGGTACGACTATACTACCATGAGCTTGCGGTACCCACCAAGTTAGTTCCAAAACCCTTTTTGTGATTTTGAGCAAGAATTTTAATTTTTTATGCAATTTGAAAATGTGGGTTTTGGGGAGGGGGTAGGTTAGGAAAATGGGTAGTCAGCAAAATGCAATTTCACCCAAATTTCTAGGCAAAATTTCTTGTGGAAGGCAAGGGTCAAGGGGAGGAAAATTTTCCTGTGTTCATGGTGGATTCACCCAAAAAAGTGGGGAAATCCCATAGCAAGGTGAAAGTGACAGCAGGATGGGAAAATTCACCCCTGAGATAGGCAAACTCGCCCATCAGAGGCAATGAAAGGAGGGTTTTCCTGAGGGACAGGCGAATTCACCTACTACAGGAAAGCACGGGCGGATCTACCCAAATTTCGAGTGAATTCACCTAATGCGGGCAAGGATTCAGATCCACCCAAGCATCAAGAAAAGTCACCCAACACAGGCGAAAGGGGCGAACCCACCAAAACATCAAGCAAATTTGCTCGACGTGGGCAGGATGGGCAAACCCACCCGAACGTCGGGTGGGTTTTCCCAACGCAGGTTGGAGGAGAAAACCTCCCCTGAATATCAGGTGGATTTTCCTAATGTAGATGGGAGGGGCAAACCCACTTGAATGTTGAGCAAATTCGCCTAATGTGGGAAAAAAGGTGGATATGCCCGAACATCAAGCAGATTCACCCAACATGAGAAAAAGGGGTGATCCCGCCCGAGCGATGGGGAGATTTGCTCAGCGCAAGTGCTAAATGGGAAAGACTAGGTGAATTCGCCTAGAAGATGGGAAAATTTTCCCGTTGAGAGAGAAAAGCATGAAAAAGGGTTGATTCGCCTATTAGTTAGGTGAATTTTCCCAAAAAGAAAAATGGTGAAGAAAAAGGCGCACCAGCCCAAGAACTGGGAAAATTCGTCCAAAAGGACGAAACACCAAAGCAGAGGCGAATTCACCCAAGAACTAGGAAACTTTTCCCAAAGGGTGAAAGGTTGAGTATCATAGGCGAATTTTCCCAAGGGATGGGAGAATTCATCTGAAGGGAAAAATGGCAGAGGGATAGAGGTGAATTCACCCAAGGGAAAATCCCCCAAAAGAGGCGAAATCACCATGGGAAAGGGAAAACCTAATGAGAAAAACCCAGGGCAGGGAAGAAATGGGGGAAAAAAGAGAATGAAAGTGACAAGATTGAAGAAAAATGAATGACAAATGTTGCTTGGTGTGAATGCAGCGTTTTGACATCCTCCAGACACAAGAGAGGCGTTTAGAGGTCTTGGAGGTGACGATTGCAGCTTTGAACGATGAGGATCATAAGATGATGGCACAGGCAGGATTGTTACATATGCTTGGATATCCTATTGTCAAAGCACACTAAGCACTATTGACTGCACTGATGGAGTGATGGAGCTCAAAGACGTCCACATTCCATCTCCCGATAGGGGAGATGATAGTCATGCAAGAGGACATATGGAGGATTCTACAACTGCCGATAGTTGGTCACCTTGTGAGATGGACGAGATCAGAGGGGCGAGAGCGAGACTAGAGCCTATAAGTTCTCTTTGGGTGAGTAGACCTGTCAATTCAGGGAGTAGAGATGGATTTGGACGGCTGCTTAGGACTAGGAGTGCCAACATTACTATTATATCTCTATGGATTGATTAGTGGGATATTGATTCCAAACAAGAGTGGGAGGTTCTGTAGCCTCAAGGTGATTGAGGTTGTCAGGCATATTTTGGAGTAGAGAGAGGGGGAGTTCTCATGGGGAGCATGTGTACTGGTGCAGTTGTACAGAGATATGCATGTGGTATGTTACCGACGAGCACTTAGCATGACACATGTGGCACTGTTACAGGTTTGGGCCTGGGAGCACATTAGTGTGGCTAGGTTGGGGATATTGGTGGAAAGGACGTAGGATGAGACATTTCTAGTAGGGTACTGGTACAAATCAGAGGATAACTGGTGGTTACATTACCAGTACACCAGTGATCTAGAGAGATGGAGAAGGATATTGGACGATCTACAGGAGGACCAGATCATATGGAGATCATATATGTAGTGACAAATTTCACAGTGGAGTTGAGATGAGAGGAGACATAGAGGGTACTTCTTCACAATATCCTACTTGATCGAGAGGGACCCACGCATAGTGGAGATACACAGGGTGGACAAAGTGATGAGATATTTTGGATTACAACAGGATATCCCATGAGGACCACAGAGGTTCAGACGGATTACCCGAGAATAACCATCGGGTGATCCAATCACCATAGAGTTTGCTAGACACCAGTGGGAGGAGTTTCAATAGGTACTATATCCAGGCAAGGGAGGAAAGACAAATGCGGGGACAACAGTGAGATACTCCATGTGGTGCGGTCGTCATTGACCAACACATATTACAATGGTGCACTAGATTATAGGGGCACTGGGTTATGGTTTAGAGGATGAGAGGAGGTTGGGAGGATAGAGGAGAGTGAGGAGGAGAGGAGGACGATAGAGGAGAGTACAGGAGGAGGTTGAGGTTGAGGAGGAGAGAGATGACCTATAGAGGAGAGGAGAGGAGGCGATGGAGGTAGATTCCCTAGAGGTACATCCATTGGTCATAGTACCATACATGCCAACACCACCAAAGGATCTAGCTATGTTGCTGACAGGGGACTTGGCGAGGTTGTGGATCACTGAGCACAGACTCAAGGAGTCAAATACTGATAGGGAGAGACTACAGATCGATGTGGACAGAGTGTAGACAAAGGGAGAGAGGGACTACAGGACCCTGGCATATGAGGTTGGAGGGAGAGTACCGGAATTGGTTGCAGAGAGGGACAAATTGTAGGCCGAGGTGACCAAGTTACAGGCAGAGGGATAGAGAGGCCATGGAGAGTTAGCAGATCGGGAATCTATATAGGTCCTACAGGAGGCAGAGAGATATATGGAGGATCTAAGGAGGTAGGTGATAGAGCTATTGAGGGAGAGGATCGAGTTGAGGAGGGAGTGAGATGAGCTCTGGGATAGAGCAGAGGTTGTAGAGAAAATAGTTGGGGAGGTAAGGTTGGTGCTAGAGAGAGAGGAGGTAGAGAGGACCCAGTTGTAGACCATGTAGGGAGAGAGGGATGCAACATAGGCATAGGTGCATTCCCTATAGTGTGAGAGGGATGTGACAAAGGCACAGATACAAACACTAAAGAGGGAGAGGGATGCAGTAAAGGCACAGGCACATGCCTTGTAGGGTGAGAGAGGTGAGCTAGAGGCACAGATATTGATATTGCAGAGGGAGAGGGATGAAGCAGAGGCATAGGCACGTGCCTTGCAGGCTGAGAGGGACATAGTGATAGATCAGATGTCCCAAATACAAGTGGAGATTAATCATTTATGGTCGGAACAGGATGTCTAGGAGCAGGAGAGGAGATCCCTATCTAGATTACGAGACAGGTATAGGGGAAAGCGGGATACAGCCATATTTCAGGTAGCAAAGAGGAACAAGTTCATGAGGGAGTCTAGCTACTATGTGGCAGCCTACTTCATGGCAGTTCTAGATCCTACACGCCATGTACCTCCCTACGTCTAAGCGGTGCCCCAAATTCCATCACCATCCCGCTCAGTAGGGACACATACCCAAGGGTATAGCAGCTACAGAGAGACTCCCCCATGTAGATGGCCAGTGCCAGACTCACCGCAGAGGTTAGATGCGAGCAACTCAGGGTAGAGATGATAGGGGTGATAGGAACCTAATTTTTGATAGGCGCAAGGTGGATGTACAGTACAGAGGGACATAGATCATATTTGATTTAGAGCCTTGTACTTGTATTTTATTCAATGACTACTGATGTACATGATGGACATTTATTGTGGATATTGTGACAAACGTTTTATTTTGATATTTATATGATATGTGATAGCCCTTATTGACACTACGTTGTACTTATGTGATGGATGTATTATTGAGGCACATGTGTATGTATGTGATTTATTATGGATGATTATGATGATGATGTGATATATGCATATGTTTACGATGATTTATGTTTATGCTTATGCGGATGACATGGATGAGATGTATGATGCCTAACGTTTATGATGCAGGATGTGATTAATGATTTATGATGTTGTATGATATGGACATGAGGCTAATGAGTTGTGATGTAGGTGGCGATGTATGCATGATATAATCAAGTGGCTTTTATTATGTTTTGATGCAACACAATGCAATGTATGGAATGAGATGGATCAATATGAAAAATTTTAATGCAATGAATTGATAATGAAATAAACATAAGATTCTTAGAATAACCAATTAAGATTAATCTAAACAACTTAAAATGAATATGATAGGATGAATGCTCATGGGATGAAATGGAATGCAACGAACCTATCATGCTAGATGAATGTAACATACATGAATGATGGGATGCAATTAAATTACTTACAAACACTAATAGCTAAATGAAATGAACATGAACATGAGTGCAAATAAGGGCTTGCATAGTGATGGGAGGTGAGGGTAGGCCGATTTTATTTGCGTATCATACTTGCTTTAGCTTATTGGAAAGTACTTACCTTGTAATCATTATAAAATTAAGGGAGGATGGGTGTGAAACTGCACCTATCAAGAACCATAGGTACCCTGAGAGGAAAAGGAGATGGAAGATGAATGTTTGCACAACCAAATTCACAATTCATAGGTTAGTGACAAAATGGATGGAGGATAAATGCAATGCAATGGAATGGAAAATGAAATGCAATCCTAATACTATTTTCCATTTTTGGAGCATTGATTTTTGCTAGAGAAGAAGACACAATATGCTAGGGTATGAGAAACCAAGGCAGATTAGTGTCTAATGCATGAAACAAACACAATAAACAAGGAGGCTATCCCAACATCCCAAAGTCATGATGACTTTGGTCAGGCCAGGCATTGGGATAACCACAAGCACAAAGGATTCCCCAGCATAACACAAGACCACAAGGATCTTTGTGGGTACTATGCAAGACAACCAAGTAGACAACAACAAACAAAAGGGCAAGATACGCCCCTATATTTACCAGTCAAAGCACACCATAATATGATGGATCATGGCGACCCCGACAAGGTATGATAGGAAGCTCAAATGATAAACGAAAGCCAAAAGAATAAAAAAATCACAATTAATTTCAAATTTCCTTTGCCACAGGATCGAAAGGTGGATGGGATTGATGTGGTTTGATAAGGAAGGATGCATCCTGTTAAAACCAAAGATGGCAACTAAACTAAATGATCGACATGACGTAAGATATTTGAAACTAATTGGACCTCTTAGCACTATTTTTTAAGAACCAGCTAGATAGGGACATACTTGACAACATGACACAAGACATGAGAGAAGAGACACCAGAATGACACACCTTAAAGACCTAGGAGCTCAGGGGCTGATCAAAGATTAGCCTGTCTAACGTGAAAGAGCAGAGCCCTCGTAATTTGATAAAATACTATGGAGAAAAGTGGAAAGAGGACAATGGAGAAAAAGATGGAAGATAAAAACTAGATGAACAAAATACCCAGGGTATTGATCAAAAGATTGACCTTAACTACGTGAAAGTGTAGGGACAACGTATTTTGAAAAAGATCGATGACAAAAGACGAGACAAAGGGACTGACATGACAGGATGGGATCTAATGAAAACCGACACGATGAAGGACCCTAAATGAAAGGGAGAGACCAAATAACAATAAGGATAGATGATGCAAGCTCAGATTAGGATGAAAGCTTAGGATCATAGATAGCAGATGAGGATCATCCAATTCTCAACGAAAACATACCAAGCGGTGAATAAGGTGGATGCAGATGGAAGGATTGGATCGAAAAGGATGCTAGGATTGGATGTGAGGATAGGATGGAGGGAAATAAAAAGAAACTAGGATGCAAGGTAGATAATGATTAAGCCATCTACCAATGGTGCCTGTTATCAAGTTTTCACCAAATGTACTTATCCAAGGTGCCACCAATGGTGGTTTTCACCACATGATGAATTATTTCTCTTTACTATTTTTGGATTTTTTTTTTTACTTTTTGATTTTTTTGTATTTTTGATAATTTTTTACTTTTTTTGGTATTTTTGTAGGATAGGATAACCTAGCTAACTTAGGTGTTAAACCTTTTCAAGTGCATGATGTTGATGGGCTCCTCTAGGGGCTCTCCTTCAAGTGTGGAAAGCCTATATGCCCTAAATCCGTACTTAGTTGTGATGACATAGGGACCCAACCAATTTGCCTTAAATTTTCCTTTCTTGTCTTGATCCTACTGGGTATGTTGATTGTCCTTAAGAACTAGATCACCAACATTGAACTAGCAAGGATGAACCTTCTTATTGTAGCTTCTTTGAAGATGATTATGATATGCTTGAAGGTGATCGTATGCTTTGATCCATTTTTTTTCTAGGAGTTCCAACTAACTAAGTCTTGCAACCTGGGCATCTTCATCACTGATGAGTTTCTTCAAAGATATTCTCAATGATGGGATCTCAAACTCAATCAGAAAGATGGAATCCACACCATAAATGAGAGAATATGGAGTGGTGCCAGTGGTAGTGCGGATGGAAGTGTTAGTGTAATTAATATTTAATTACACTTGCATAACTTTACTTAGGTAATATTTAATTCCTAGGTTTATTATTCTCATTCTTATCTTGTTGAGTTATCTTGTTGCTCAAGATAAGATTAGGGTTATGCATACTTTTCTTTTATAAAGCAAATCATCTCATGTAATTATGAATTCCTGAATAATAATATTTTGCACATCTTATGCAAAGCCTTTGCTTTTTTTTATTTTCTCTTCTGTGGAAGACTTTTCTGGTTTGCATTTTAGATCTTGGTTTCTAACATGGTATCAGAGCCTTGATTTGCAACCCCTTCTCAGATTTTTTGAGAAAATCATTGCAGAGTTCATTCAGGATTCTTCGAGGGTATCATGCCTTGAGTTCATTTATGAGGCGTTTTGGATCAGATCGGGCTTCACCATTAGATTCAGAGAGCTGGAAAAAGTTAGGATTGGCTTTTTTTTTGCATATTTTGGCCATCATTTGCCAAATCCATGAGGGTTTCAAGCTAGGAGTTCTTTTGCAAGCTTTGGAGGTAGCTGATTTTTTGGAGCTGTTTGAGCAGAAACATAGGTCACCATTGTGTTCGCAGTGGCCACCAAGCAGCCACCGATCTGCTGCCACCACCAGAGCTCCCCACCGGTCCGCTATCTCCCTTACAACCCTCGCAGGCCATTCATTGCTCCGCTCTGGTCCTATAGTAGACCAGGAGCCTGGCCTCCAGCCCCCATGAGCTCTCTCCAACTTGGTCGCGACCCTATTAAGGGCCAGGTGCTATGCGCCAACTCCCGCCAAGCCACCCAGCCCCAACAGCCGTCATATGTATGACCAAGGGCTCCACCCCAGCCCCTAGTCTATCAGCCCCTGGTTGCGCATAGGACCAAGGGCTTTTTTTTTTAGGCCCACTAGGCTGCCTGCAGGGCTTATTGGCCATTTTGGAGCAACTTTCACTAAATCGGGTGTATGTTTTGCATACAATGTCTGTTTTTCACAAACAAGATACCGTTGGAAAGCTGACTCTGATGCCAATCCAGTGGTATAGGTTTTTTTACTAGATTTTGCTCCAAATTTATTTTTCAGGTCCTTGAACTCAGATGAAGTTTTTTTCTTCAAAGGGCATATCTTTTGACTCGGTGATCCTTTTTTCGTCATTCTTGCGGCATTGGAAAGATGATTCAGTCCTCTACACAAATCTAAGGTCTATTTTTATTTTATTTTTATGAATTTTTTCATTCTCTCCTTTTACAATCATTGGGTTATTGTAATAAATGAACTGAGATAAAGTTCCATCAGGGGGGTTTCTTGCATAATAATTTGATTAGAGTGTAGTTTTCACTTTGATCTCCATCTTTTTTTGATGGAAAATCACATGGGTTATCTGGTTTCTTAGTTTCTTTTGGCCACATTCTTGTCTTGCTTGACACATATTAGATTCACATCAGTTCACACTTTAGATTGGTAGTTTATGTTTCTTGATCCGCATTGGTTCAGATCCTTCTCAGTTTGAGGGCCATGTTTTTATGGTTAATGTTCTAGAGTCTTCATGGTACTTGTTCCTATGGAAGAGTTTTAGTCATAGTTTTGCATCAGCATTAAGATACACAGTTTTCAGATTATGTCATCATTTCATCTACTGTTGCTTCACAGATTCCAAGGTTGTTCCAGTTTGTGATTTTTCTAGTGTTTTCTGGCATCGGATCTGTTGTCACATTATTATGATTCCAATTTGGTTTCTTGTAGACAAAATTATCTTTCCTTGCTTGTCAGATTGTGGTTCTAGTGTTACTCCACAGTGTTCTTCCAATGCTTCTTTGCAATAGTCATCTCATTGTAGGGGGTTTTGTCCCACTGGGTTTTCCTTCTCTACCTCATTATTGAATTTGTACATGGGTACCTAATCAGGCCTTGTTGTTGGGACCCATTCATGATTTCTTGCATTCATCTTAGTTTTAGGTGCATGCTTTTTTAGTCTCTCTAAGTTGCACTTATGGGGGTGTGTTAGTGTAATTAATATTTAATTACACTTGCATAACTTAGGTAATATTTAATTCTTAGGTTTATTATTCTCATCCTTATCTTGTTGAGCTATCTTGTTTCTCAAGATAAGATTAGGGTTATGCATACTTTGCTTTTATAAAGAAAATCATCTCATGTAATTATAAATTCCTGAATAATAATATTTTGCACATCTTATGCAAATCCTTTGCTTTTTCTAATTTTCTCTTCTGTGGAAGGCTTTTCTAGTTTGCATTTCAGATCTTGGTTTCTAATAGTGTGGTATTCCCAAAGGGCGAGATGGAGATGGAGATGCCAATCTCGACTAGTGTTATTGACCACCTTTTTGAGGATCTTGATCAAGGTTTTGTTGGTTGCCTCCACTTGACCATTACCTTGGGGGTAATAGGGCGTGGACCAATGATGTTGGATATGAAAGGTGTCACATGTATGTTTCATGACCTGGTTTTTAAATGGATTTCCATTATCGGTGATGATGGTAGATGGGATTCCATGTTTGCAAAGAATATGGAAGAGGATGAATTTGGATATCTGAATACCTGTTATTTGAGAGAGTGGCATGGCTTCCACCCACTTGGTGAAGTACTTAGTGGCAGTGATTATGAAAGTGTGGCCATCAAAAGATGGAGGGTATATCCTGTTGATTAAGTCAAAAACCCCATTGAGAGAAGGGCCATGGTGCTATGATGGGTTGCAAATCTTGAGCAAGAGAATGTACCAAATCAGCATGTTGCTAGCAAGGTAGACATTTCTTCATGAACTCACAAGAATCATGCTCCAATGTAGGCCAATAGTAACCAGCTTTGAGAATCCTCTTTGATAGTGCCATTCCATTAGAATGGGCCCCAAAAACACAACTATGAACCTCACTAAACACAGTACGAGCTTCGGTCTCATTCAAACACCTAAGAAGGGTTCCATCATACCCACGATGATAAAGCATATCACCTATGATAGTGTAGCAGGAGGTGCATTGGATGAAGGATTTTCGTTGGTTATGTGTAAGATCAGGGGATAAGATGTTATCATGAAGGTAGGTGTAAATGTCATGATACCACAGTGACTCAGGACCTACGATGTCGCACACCATTTCACTCTCAAGGATGTCATAAGCAAGGATTAAAATTTGTTCGACCAGGAACTCACAATCTATCTGATCTTTCGACATGTCAATCAGGGAACCAATAATAGCCATTGCATCAGCTGCTTTATTTTGTACTCTAGGGATTTGTTCAAATTGGATGGAGGTGAAGTACTTCTTGAAGTCTTCCACCATGTGCTTGTAAGACAACAACTTGTCATCTCTTGTCAGAAACTCATCATTAACTTGTTTGATGATCAAGTGGGAATCACCAAATACTTGTAAGCGAGTGATGTTCCATTGGATAGTGATCCTGAGACTAGTAAGGAGAGCTTCATATTATGCTATGTTGTTCGTGCATGGGAAGCCTAACCTAAATGACTTCGGGAACCTCTTCATCAAGAATTTTTGTGACCAAGGGATAGGCATCCACCAAAGGAGCGCCTGCCAACTGATCTGTTATTACTTGCCCTTTAATTTCCTTTCAGACCACATACTCTATATCAAACTCGCTCAATAGCATAAACCACTTATCCATGCAGCCAGTTAAAGTTGTCTTGGATAACAAATACTTGATTAGGTCAACCTTTGATATCGGCTTCACTGGATGGTTGAGCATATAATGTCGAAGCTTCTATGAACTAAAGACTATAGCTAGGAAATATTTTTCCATTGGAGAATAATTGAGTTCATAGCCCACTAAGATCTGACTGATGTAGTAAATTTCTTATTCTTTGGATGACTCATCATGTTGTGCTAACAATGCCCCAGAGCAACTAAAGTAGCTGAAATATACAACTAAAGAAATTTACCTAGAATTGGAGGCATGAGGATGGGCGGATGAGCCAAGTATTATTTGATTTTTTCAAAACCCAGCTGACACTCTGAATCCCACTAGAAGGATGTATGTTTCTTCATGAGGTGGGTGAACAACTGGCATTTGTTAGCTAACTAAGCTATAAACCATCTACAATTTTCCTTGAAGGCTCCTCAACTATTTTAGATTGCATGGCGGAGGCATTTCCATGATTTCCTTGACTTTAGCAAGATCGACTTCTATGCCCCTTCTGGAGATGATGAAACCTAGTAATTTTCCTGATGTGACCCCAAATACACATTTCTTCGGATTCAGACGTAGCTTGTAATGTTCTAGCCTCTCGAAGATCTTCTTCAGGATCATTGAGTGCTCTTCTCTAGTTCTGGATTTTCCCAACATATCATCAACATAATCCTCCATGATGATGTGAATGAGATCATAAAATAGGATATTCATTACACGTTGGTAAGTTTCCCCCGCATTCTTGAGGCCAAAGGGCATGACATTGTAACAAAATGTGCCCTTAGTTGTAGTGAAGGTAGTCTTATGTTGGTCCTCAGGTGCTATTCTAATCTTATTGTAACCAGAGAAACCATCCATGAGGGATAGCATCTCATTTCCAGTAGTTAAATCAACCAACATGTCAATGTTTGGTAGGGGAAAATTGTCTTTAGGACAGGCTTTGTTGAGGTCCCAAAAATCTGTGCAAATCTGGATGTTCCCATTAGGCTTGGAAACTGGCACTATGTTGGAGATCCAATCGGAGTAATCAATAGGCCTAATGAAACCAGCCTCTAATAGTTTTTCCAACTCTTTGACCAACAAAGCTACTTGAGAATGCATCTTCCTAAGTTTTTGCTTGATGAGTTTAGCATCCGGGTGGACATCCAAGTGGTGTATGACTAGAGAAGGATCCAAACTTGGCATATCTGAATAGGCCCACATGAAATTGATGATTCCTTCTTTGAAAATTTGGACGATGATGGAGTGATATTCTTCTGATAAGGGCTTGGCCATATATGTGATTTTTTGATCTTCTTTAGTTCCCAAATTCATTTCATGTTTCTTCGATGATTATAGAAGATCATTCAGATAGTTGAGTTCCCACAAGGGGAAGATGAACATCTCCATCTTCCAGTGCCTCATCGAGGTTTTCACTGTTAGAAACACCCTTTATTTTTACTTTTTTTACTCAAGAAGTGCCTCAAGGAGGTTTTCACTAGGTGACCATTTTTTATTTTTCTTTTCCTTATTTTTGCGGTTAGGGAATTCATCCTCTCCCAATCCCATAAGATTTACATGCGTATCCACTGAGGGAAAGGTGTCAACAAGTGCACTACCACATAGGTCCCAATCAATGAGCTTAGGGTGGCGAAGGGAAAGGCTAATGGAGAAAATGGATAGGCAATCAAACATGGTGGAAAGGTCCATGTGATCCACATCATCGTACGAACGTATGATGGATTCTTCTTCCAGTATTTCTTTAAGGAGACCGTTATCCACACTAGCATTGTTAGAAGCACTATTCGATGGCATGGGACCCTTTTGTTTTGTGTCATGGCCTAAACCCGAGTATCTTGGTCGCGTTGGGGTGTCAACAAGTTGTTTCCTTCCTTGATCTTCTATTCCAAGGCATCCCCCTTGATAAGTATACTTTTCTACTAGCTCTACAGAATAAGGATACATCTCCTGGAAATACTCCTTTAAAGGGGGAGAAGGTTCAAGTTCCTCACGATATACCCATTGGATGATATCATCCTCTAATGTATCTTGTCTTAGTCTAGGGGAGCGGTAAGTACTGGATCCCACATTCTTAGAGTTGAGTGTGAGAGTCTTATCTTCTTGCTTTGGCATAGACTGAGAAGGTTGACCATATGTATGCAGTGAGGGTGGCATGGTTGCCACGTTTAAAGTGGTATGCATTTCATACTCACCACAACCCTTGTTGATGATTTGGACCTTGGTAATGGTGGAATCAGATGTGGATGATGGAATGGATGACATGGTGGCTAGTGTGTTAGAATACGGATGGGATGATGATGCCTAAGGTGGCCAAATTTCTACTCTCGGATAGTAATGAGAATGGGGAAAGGAAGCTTCTAGTGTACAGCAATACTCAAATGGTTGAGGATCAGTGTGTATTATTACTTCCATCCCATTCAATTTGAACTTCAAGCATTGATGGTAAGTGGAAGGGACGGCTTGCATGGCATGGAGCCATGGGTAACCAAGAAGAAGTTTATAGGGGAAGTCCAAATCAAGGACATGACACATAGTGTACTATGCAATGGGACCAAACTAAATTGGAAGACAAATCATTCCCTCAAAATCACGCTCTACATTATCATACACCTTGATAGTGATGACTTGATTATTTAAGTCAACGTGGGTGTAGCCTAACTATTTTATGAACTTCAAGGTACAAAGATTTAGGGTAGATCCATTATCTACCAAGACCCTTTTTACTTTATGGTGGTCTACAAGGATTTTGATATGGAGGGGGTTGTTATGGTTGGAATCAGTGCAAGGCATGTCATTCTGGCTAAAACCTAGTTGATAAGTGTCTGAGAGATGTCCTACCAATGCTTAGAATTGTGTAGGATCTATGTCATTGGGGATGTGAGTGTCCTATAGAGCTTTGGTTAAGATTTCTTGGTGCACAAGAGAAGACTTGAGTAAATCCAAAATGGAGATCTGACCAGGGGTCTTTCCTAGGTGATCAAGAATATTATATTGGGAGCTCACAAGAGATGGATGGATTGACATTGAAGCTCCAAGAATAGTGATACGAGTGTGGTCGGTAGTAACAACACATTGTGGGTCTTTTCCTTTCACATGTATCATAGACACACATGGTTCTAGTTGCTCAATATGCATGACAATACCCTCATAATTAAATGGTACATTTTTGTAACTAATGTTATATGTACTGTTACCATGATTATTGTTGTTACTGGATCCAGGATTTGCATTTGATGTGCTAGCTCCTTGGTTATACTTTGGGAAGGCATTTTGATATATCTGAAGATGATCATTGGATGATGAAGCCCGGTTGGCATCCACATGTATATCACCCCAATCTATAAGATCTTGGATGTAGGTTTTTAAGCCTTGACACTTATTTAATGATTTCTCTTTGATCTTGTGGAAATCACAATAGTTGTTTTCTTTATACCAGGTTGGCTTGGGTTTTGATTCATCAAGAGGCTTGGTCACGGGATATGTAATCAGATAATTAGCTTGAAGAATCCTATTGAACATGGAACTTAAGGGCTCCCCTAATTGAGTAAACTAAATTTTGTTATTCCCTTGATTGTTCTGATTAGACTAAGGGGGAGGATGAGGTGCCCCCTGTGGCACTGATATGGTGTTAGGAACAGATGGTTGATTAGATACATGTTGTTGTCTCTAAGATGTGTTAGCTACTTGAACATGTTTGGTATCAATGACACCATCATTGACAGTGTTCTTATTTTTGTTCCAATAGCGAGGTTTATCCTCAGATGACTTTTCCTTGTTAGGATTATAAATTTTGACTATCCCTTTAGCAATAAGGGCTCTCTCAAGGATAGGACCCTTCTCTAATACCTCTACAAAGGTTGTGACACAGTGCAGCTTGAAATTATGTGTCATGTTTGGGTGAGATTTTTCAATGAAAAGGGTGACCATGTCCTTTTCTCTAAGCAGGGATTTCATCTGACCAGCCAAAGCTCGCCACCTTTGAAGGTAACTTGCAAAAATTTCTCCCTCACGCTGCTTCTCTTTCAGAAGATCCAAAGTATCGACATCCTTCTCCACATTAAAGGAGAAGTGGGAGACAAACTTTTCTAAAAGATCTACAAAATACTCGATGAATCCCTTCTGGAGACCCATAAATCACTGAAGAGTTATCCCTATTAGACTCCTTGGAAATAATCGTAGGAGATAATTATCATTGTGTTGCACTTCTTGACAATGGGAATAGAGCTCCTGAATATGGCTCTTAGGATCTTTAGTTCCTTTGTACTTATCAAATTTTGGCATCTCGAAATCCTTTGGGAAAGGAACTAATGAGATTGAGGGATCGAAAAGATAGGGACAAATATCTTAAAATTTGAAGGATTGCTTGTTAGTCCCTGCTTGCAAGTATTTTAATGCAGCTTTGACTGCTTCCCACTCTTGATTAGTAAGTGCAAAGGGAGGTGGATTAGAAGGATTGGATTTATTATAGGGATGATATTGATGGTATGATGAAGATGGATTCGAATCAATTTGATCGTAAGCTGGTGGAGGTGTAAATAGAGGTGTTTGTTGATATTGATTAGTGTAGGTGGACTGCAGTTGCTAAGTGGTGTAGGATGGCTGATAGTATGGTGGATTTTGATAATAAGAGGTGGAGGTCCCTTTTTGGTATGGTGGCTACTACTGGTAATATGATGTGGAGGGAGCAACCTGTTGGTACTGCGGAGGGGCTTGATAGTATGACAAGGTGGAAGTACCTTGCTAATGTGATTGTTGTTGTTGAGTGTAATATGGATATGGATTGGATTGGTAATTGTAAGCAGGATTTGGTTGTTGGTTAGTATATGGAGGTGGTGGTGGATTGGATATTTGGAATTAAGGATTAGAGTGTAATTTCAGAGGGTTGGTGTAAGGTGGCGATTGATATTGTTGAGGGTTCTAATGAACGAGATTGGGGTTAGGATTTGATGGAGTAGAAAAGATGACATAGGTGCTTGATGGAGGATAAAGGTATTACGTAAGAGTATTGTGTTGCATTTGTGTGGGAAGTTGATTATCTTGGGGTGGTTGCTATTGATGCGGTGGTTGTTGGAAGAGAGGACGAGATGGGATATGTTGTTGTTGAGGGATCGATATTGAGGCACCTTGTGGTAGTTGTTGAGGCTACAATGTAGTCTAATGAGGGGGTTGTGTGGGAACAACAGTATGTTGTTGTAGGACTAGAATATTTTGTTGCGGGGGCTATTGATGAGGTGGTTGAGATGGGATTATAGTTTGGTATGAAAGTGCTTGTGATGGGATGGCAGTTTGTTGTGTCACCTGTTGATGAGGTGGTTGAGAGGTAGTGGATTGTTGTGGGTTAATCGAAGGTTATTGAAATGCGGGGATGTTGCCTTGAGGCAGCTACTGAGAGGTGAAGGGTGATGTCTTTAGGTTGGATGCAAGTGTAGCTCCTGGAGGGGGTGGTATTGCAAGGAAAGGATTGCCCCCAATTTTGATGTGTGGTTGACCTAGTTAATTAGGTGGAAGAAGTGGCGCAGATGGTACGAGGATCTGACCTTGCTGGATAGGCATGGCAGGTGGTAGAAGTGGTAGATTTTGTGGCATACCATAATCATGGGGATCATTTGGTTCGAGTTGTGCTCCAAGGACTAAAATTGGAATGTGAGGAATGTTGTTGACTTGATACATCACAACATTCTCGAACCTAGGTTGATACCAATTGTCTATAGGTGGACCCTTGGGGACATATGAAATTCTCAGAATGTTCTATGAATTTTGGGGGTCATGAGACACTGGAGGGGGTGTGGTGTTGACATATTGTGGCATGTCAAAGTTAGGGGGCGGTAAGACTCCCTTCATGATTAAGGTTGCAAGAATTTTGTCCCCATATTCGTTAAGAAGGAGATCGGTCATTTGAAGATTTGCAGGATTACTGAGGTACTCATCAATGGTGACCTCAGGTTGGACGACCATTCTCTCATCGACAAGATGCAAAGTGTTTTGAACATTGCTATTGGATTGTGATGAGGCGTCATTATTAGGATCCTAAGGGATGTTTTCGGCACCTTGACCTTGCTGTTCATCCATTTGTTTTTTTGCTTGTGATAGGGTCTGAACGGGCATGAAAGTGCAAAACTTCCAGATGAACTAAGATGAGGCTACACTCTAAGATGCAATGAAGTGATGGCCTACATGATGATGAAAGGATTTATTGAACTGGATAAAGGATTGATTGATTGGATAATTGTATGAGGGATACGATTGCATTGGATTAGATCGATTGATGAGATGAAATGATCATTAGGATTAGATGATTGATCAAATAGGATGATGAAACAAACTCTAGACCAAGTTTAGAGATCGAAATAGGTGACACAAGGTGTTGACTGATCAGTTTTAAAGGATAGATGGATGATTATGGAACTAAATCAACCTCAAGATGAAAGTAGATTGATTGGGTCATGGATGATGTCTGACTCAGGACGGATGATGATCCTAAGTAGATGAAGATGATGACGATCATATTTAGGAACCTAATCCCACTTGGATAAAGACCTTTGAAACATAATCTAGAGGATTGGGATTGATGAAACGATGATAGATATGCAATCTAGAGATGTTCTAAGATGCACCTATATGATTTGGATGATGAGCGGATGACTTTCAGAAAATACAGATGGACCAAAGTGAAGATTACGGGTGAATGAAAGGTGGTAAAAAAAATTTGATCATGGAAAATGACAAGGTTTTAGTGGCCCAAAGGATTCACGTTTTGGAATTTCTATGTGAAATGGATACACCTCTGTTTCAAGCAACTTCACCTCTTTAGGTCACAAATTTTCCTATCCACTATGAAAAAAATTTCCTCTGTGTTTAGCAAACTCGCCTGTTCAGGGGAGAAAATTAGCCCAAGTCTTTAGGGGACACAGGAAATGGGTGAATTTGATATTCAAATTTTCCTTTCTGGGAGATCAAATTTGCCTAAATCCTGGAGGACTTAAGAAACAAGAAAATCTACAAAGAAAATTCACCTATCCTAAAGCAGGTTCGCCCAAACCTTAGAAAATTTTCCCAAAATAGTGACAACTTCGCCTAAACTTTGATAGGTTCACACAAAATAGTAGCAGGATTGCCTAGACTTCAAGTAAATGGGTGGATCCGACTTGCAAACTCACCTAACGGGATGACAACTTCACCTATTTCTTCAACCATATGGATTGGAAACAGATTCGCCTAAAAATAGGATCGCATGTTTGACAAATGGGCTTGCCTAAATCTTGAAACAGACGAACAAGGACTTGAACAAAGAGACAAAATCACCCTTTTAGGTAGAAAATTCACCTATCCTAATCAAACAAGTGAATTTGGCAGACAAACAAATGGGAAACTGACTCATACTAATAGCAAGTTCACCCCTAAATAGGGAAAATTCATTTGTACTATGAAAACAGGTGATTTTGATAGACAAATGACTAATGAGCTGACTCGAACCATGAACGAGATCGCCTCTATGGACAACAGGTTTTCCCCAAAAGGAAGCAAATTTTCCTATTCTTGGAAAACGGGTGAATTCGATGGGAAATGATTGATAGAGCAACTCAAACAGAGAATGGGATTTCCCTTGTGGATAGCAGGTTCACCCCTAAGTGTGGAAAATTTGCTTGTTTACTAAAAAGGGCAAATTTGATGGGAAACAACTGATGAAATGACTCAAACTATGAAAGACGGGATCACCCCTAAGGAGGGAAAATTTGCCTATCTACAATGTAAATTCACCTCTATAAGGGGAAAATTTGCCTCTCAAGGCAGGGGCTAACTGTGGAAAAGGATGAAAAGCATGACCAAACACAAACAGAAGGCTAGGATGACTCAACTGAAAAGAAAAGTACTAGTATAGCACAAAGAAGACACGTTAAACAACACAAACCTAGAATTAGTGATATGGGTTTACAAACTTGATCTAGGCTCACCACCTTGAGTTGACTACCCAAGGTTAATACTCTGTGATACTAGGGTGGTTCTCTGAATCACCCTTTCTTGCGAAGGCATATATCTAGCATTCCAATGGCACAGGGTCATCAAAAAATTCCATGGGCTCACCTTCGCACTCTCACTCAAGGACTATCATAGTCCACCATGAGGATCCCTATATCAACCCAAGGGAGTACATGGTGAGTAACTTTAGGGTATGGTACACATCCCATGCACTACACCAAGCCGCAGCTAAAACATAGGTCTCTATCTAGGCTATACAAGGCAACCTCATGAGTCCCTGATATATGCACGGTATGTGGAGCATAGTTGTGAACACCAACCCATCACAAGCATGAGTTGGGAGCCCCAACAAGGTACTGGAAACTCAAACCAACTCTCTGCATCTTATCTAGGTATCACCCTAGCTTCGACGCTTCACTAGACATGACATGACTAGATTGAGGTACAACTTTCACTCTCCCCCCTTTATATACCCCACCGGTAACACGTGGTTGGAATCGTCCCATAGGTGATAAAATTCCAAGCAGGTCCCACTAAAGGAAGAAGATACATCACATGTAGCGCAAGGGGAGAGCTTAGATGCACTAGCACCTCCTAGGTTGACACGATTGGACTAGAGTAAACTATGATTTCTCATCACCTAGGATCACCAAATGGTGCAAGGGGACTGGATATGTCAACAACAACTCCCAAGCATAGCAAACAAATTAATTGAACCTCTACTTAAATCTATGTGTGCCTAGTTAATATGCAAAATAATAAATAAACTAATCTAAAAGGGTAGGGACTGATCGTTCTGCAGGAAAACATTAGTAGTTCTAAACCGCCGGTCTTGGATGAACTAGAAACAGCTAAACAAAATGTTAGCAAAAACCCAACACACCCATAAACAAACAAGTTAGTGGTCAGTACCTGAAAATGAAATGAAACAGAATCTAAAAATTGAAAGTTTAAGTCTCGAGTTTACCTCAAATTTGCCTCTGTATGAGGAAAATTCACCCATTCTGAGAGGCAGGTTCGCCACAATTGTAAGAAAATTTTCCCTTTTCCAAGAGAAAATTTTCCCCTCTACAACAACAAGTTCGCCCCTTTCTAGAAGCAAATTTGCCTAAACAATCAAATTCGCCCTTTCTTGACAAATGGGAGAATTCGCTAAGTGTAGATTCGCCTGTGTTGAGAGAAGGTTCAACCCTAGTTGTAGGTTCACCTATTTCTTAGAGCAAGTTCGCCCCTATAAGATGCAAATTTTCCTGTTCATGGCGTATTCACCCCTGCATGTAAATTTGAACCGGCAAAACTCAAACAATAGAAAACGTGAAAGAAAAGACTTGTGACGTGGGTCCCACCAGGTGTTCCATAAATGTGTGTAGTGTTTTTCTCCTAGTCTAAATTGAAAAATGAAAACAAATACAAGCAAGGGAAACACAACACCTCAAGATTGGTCTAGTTGAACTTGAAAAAAAACAAAAGATGAAAAAAAGTAAGTTACCTTTCTGAAGTCGATTGGTTGGTTGGACCTATTGATTTGATCATTTGTGTGCTCCTTCAAATGGAAAATCACATGAAACTATATGCAAAATGATGTGGATGAAATGAGGAATGCAATGATGCAAGAGGGTATGTGAGTAGATGCACAAAATGGATGCAAAATGAGCTCAAAATTTGCAGCAATGGAGTATGGTTGTGAGCTTGAATGCTTGGTTGCTAGATTGCTTGAATGTTGAATGATGAATGTGATGTAAATGAGGTAAAAAATCCTCTAATTTTAGGGGAAAGGCCTATAAGTAATGGAGGGCTAGGATTTAGCCACCATGGACAAGATGAAGGGCTATGGTGAGTTGAGGACTCACAAGCCCTCACATCTTGCCAAGTGTCAATGAGGTGTAAGGGGGAAGGTAATGTGGAGGTACTTTAGAGTACCTTGGGATTGGGACAAGATCTCCTCATAAAGGAGGTCCTTGTCCCCATGTGGGAGATGTGACACATGAGGAATTTAAAATTATTCAATAATCCACATAGGGAAGAGGAAAGCCTTGGAGGAATAAATGTGAATTTTTAATTCACATGGGGAAGAGGTTGCCTTGTCTAAATGGAGAAAGCATTAATGATGGTTGACCTAGGGATATTCCATAAATGGCATGGGGATTAGGTTGACCTTATCATGTGATTAAGGTTGTGCAAACAGGTGATTAAGGAGGCTAATGAAGGATTAAGGGAAAGTTGCAAGTTATGGAGGATGTGACATTAATCCTAATTAAAGGTGTGCACATCCTAATTATGAATTAATTAAACTAATCTAGATTAAAGGGAGATTATGGAGGATGGGACAAGGAGAGAGAAAAAGATGAATTTAAATTGATTTAAATTCAAAAGGCCAAATGACTAAATTAAATAAATTGAAGCATTTATTTAATTTAGAGAGGAAGGGGCCAAAAGGTAAAGTATTTAATTATTAAATTAAATACCTTAGGAACCTTAGGAACATAAGAAATATTAATTAAATAAATCATTTAATTAATGTCAATTTGGGATGTGAAATAGACGGATAAAGGGGATGAATTTGACCATATGGGAATGGTCAAATTCAGATGTCTACAGGTAGATTAGTAATTTAATTAAATAAATTTGATTCATTCAATTAAATTAAGAACATTAGGATTTGATTAAATAAAGTTGATTTATTTAATCAAAGAGAGAACATTAGGATTTAATTAAATAAAGTTGATTTATTTAATCAAAGGAGTAATTTTGATTAATTAATTAAATAGAGATTATTCAATTAACTGGTTAGTAAAGAAATGATCAAGGAAGAATTGAAGTTAGTTAATCAGAATTGAGTGCATGATATCAATCGGGATATTTTGAGTGTCTACAGAAACAAAAAGTATGCAAACTGAAACAAAGAGATAGAAACAACAAACAAGAACTCAGAAAAGAGATAGTAAATGCCAGAAGATGTTGTGCAAAATGTGCAAAGGGATTGATTCGCCCAAGGTGGCGAATGAGTCCTAGTACTAATTTTTTTGAAAATTTTTAGAATTTTTGAAATGAATTTTATGCTTTTTAAGTTTTTTGATGCAAGTTTGAAATGAAAATGCAGAATTTTACTAATTTTTAGTGAAATTAAGTGCAATAATGTAAGCTTAATGAACTTTTCACTAATGCAAAATTTGAAACCCTAGAATGCAAATTAACGAATGTAAAACCTAATGCAAAGTTAATGCAAGCTAAATCTAGGATGTAAATGCACTCCAAAGAAAAATTATGATGTTCAAAAGTTAGGTTCAACAAAATTTGCACAATGGAAATGGAATGCACAACTTCTTTGTTCACACAAAAGGGGAATGAAGGAAGAGGGATCTGATTTCACAATGATCACATTCAAGAATATCTTAGAGACCTCAACCCAATGAAGGATATGAGAGATCTAACTATAAGATATCCTTGGAGAAGAATGAAAACAAGAAATGGGTTCACCAACAAGTATAAACTTGGGAAATGCAAGATGTTTGAAAACACATTGTGATATGTAGAAACACTTAGAAATGCAAGTAGAATGTAACAGAAACTTATGAAATTGAAAGTGTGCACCTGGAGATTGGAGAGGGATGGAAAGGAGCTATGGAATCCTGAATAATTCACTATTGATACCAATTAGGACTCATATGCCAAGTTGGGCGAATTAATCTTGCTTCGGGAAGATTATGTTGGAACAGGTTTCAGGCAAAAGGGTACTCAGATTTGCAAAATTCTTGTTTAGGCCTGGGTAGTGGGACTCATTCACCACTAATGGAGACAATCCACTTTCAGATTTCTGGAATCTCAAAAGTGGAAACTGTAGCCCTCAGTCTACTTCTCTGCTCCTAATTCAAATCTAGGTCCAAAACTGCAGAATTCAATTTGTAGGTCTTCTCCAAGCTTCTCCTAGGACTTTGACAACTTTGAATCACTTTGAAAATTTGATGACAACTTTCCCAATCTTTCTGTCTAATAAATCTGTAACCTAAACCTGCAAATCACATGCAAAGAGAGGGAAAAATTGTTGTAGAGTTAGTGAATAGGGGTTTGCCTTGGTCAAACCCCTTGTTGGTAATTAAACCCTTGAAATGAAAATGAAATATGGAAAGAGAATGATGAATGAATAAATACAATGCTACAACTCACCAAACCCTTGAAGTAGAATGCTACAAACATGTATGTGATGGCTCCAAAGTGCTTGAATGTTCTTGTAAACAAAATGCTTGAATTCTAAGTCACTTGATTGCTTGTTAGATTGATTGGGGATTGAAATGAATGAAAGAACCTTATATTTATACACAATTATGCAATAATTCCTGAAAATACATCACAGGCCAACCTTAGATCTTAGAAAATGAAAACCCCCTAAAAATTTGAATTAATTTTGAATTTTGTGCCAAAGGGGACTCATTTGCCACTATGGCCAAATGGGTTCCACCTAAGGGGACTCATTCACCCAAAATGGAAAATGGGTCCCACCTTAGGAATTTGAAGTGGGTTTCGGGATTTAAATGTTATAAATGATGTTTAATAGGTTTATTCTCAACCTGTAGATACAAAATGGTGCCAATTAAAGCATAAGAAAGCCCAATTATTAATGACAAGCCTAGAAAAGTGTGAAATTTTGTTACAACACTTTGAAATAAGGCTTGGTAAGAGGTTATTTAGGTGAAATACATTAATAAGACCCTAGAAAAGTGTGAAAGTGTGTTACAACACTTAAGTAAGGTACCATTTGAGTTCTTTTAGTTTACAAGGGCCAAGACCTAATGTGAATGTGTTATTCACATTACAACATTAAATCAAGGCACAATTAAGCCAAAATCACGAGGGCCCAAATGAGATATAAAAAGTAGAAGGGTTATTTTTTTGATGTCCACAAATATATATGATTAAAATCATTTGTATCCCTAATATTTTTTAACCTGTTGCTTGTTTTATTTGAATATCTAGCAATTAGAAACTGATGTATTTGGTCCTAAATCAACAATTATACCACTTGTTAAACAAAATGTGCGAGTAGATTCACATGATCAGATGGTAATTTATGCATACTTTCTAGCTTAAATTGAAAAAAATAATTTCATAATTTTATTAGTTAAGATAAATTAAATTGAAATTTCTTTAACTTTATCTAATTTCAAGTTCCTTGAACTCTTCTATAGCATGATACAGGTCCATCTAGTTCACATGGAACAAAGAGGACTCTTGATTTTACTGGTGATCCTGATATCTAGGATAGATTTATTTCATGCACTGTATGCACACAAACATATGTATACATATTTTATTTATATGTGACACTTGACTATATGACTATGTACATTTCACATGTTATTTCATGTCCACTTATAGGCATATTTTAGTACATTTCATGAGTTTGATATAAACATCTATATTTATTTATATGACGACTTTAATATTTTTGTAGATACATTATTGTACATGTTTTATTCTAGACTAGCTCTAGATATCTAGCACTTCATGTGGACTTTAATAGTTTATTGTGCACTCACATACATTTTAGACATTTTCAAGTATGCACTATAAATTTATGTCTAATCAAATTACAATATTTAGACGTCATCGTTGAATGAAGTTTTCAATAATTTAATTTAAACTATAATTAAGTTTTTTATAATTAAATACATATCTTGGATAGAAAAATAACTCCTCTTATGCACCTTATATATCCACATCTTTCATTAATTTTTTAGAACTATAATGTGTATTATAAATTTTAAGTGACTAGGCCCCAATCACACATCATTTAGTATGGAAAAATGATTAACTTTCAAAGTTCAATAAAAATCACATGGTTAGGTGATTTAACCAATGCAAAACTAAATATTTGTTAAATTGACAATTTAATGTTCCTTATAGTTTATCCTATTCATAAAAAACTAAGGGCCTAGTTTTAACCATTTTCCAATTAGTAAAGATTCATCACTAGACAAAAATCTATACAACATATATGCCACTTAATGTAAGTATCATGTCACTAATAGGTATACTTCTCAAACCTCTTTTCCAATTCCACAATGCAAAAACCAATTTCTTACTCTTAAAATATCTATAGTCATTTCATGCTTTCATCCATGGCTTGGAAAATAGACAATACAACCTAAAAGAGGTCACTTGATCTACCTCACCTTGATACAATGGAACTTAATAAATAGATCTAGCATTCTTAAGTTCAAAGAGCATGACAACATAACAAATTGTACACCATGAAGTAGTAAAAGTAGTCTTATGTTGATATTAGGGTTTAATGAGTATTTGATTATGTGAGTAACAACCTTCCATAAATGAGAGAATCTTGTGACCTATATAAAAATCAACAATGATATCAATATTAGATAAATGAAATCCATCCTTAAATAATGGCTTATTAAGATCCCTAAAATCTATATAATCCTTTGGGAAACACTTAGTTGAATCCAACTCTAATGTAATTAACAACTTGGAAATTTATTGATCGCACACCAAGGTCACATATAGAAGGTCAAATAAGAATGAAACAATATATATCAAAGACACAATTTATATAAGATAAAATTGGAATAATATAAAATGTGATTTATAAGAATGGAAGTTCATACATCGAAGACACATTTAACAAATTGATGTTTAATACAACTATAACATGATGAAACATATGTGTATACAAATATAATTAGCTTGTCCACTTTTAGTTCAAGACCACAAAATTGATATAACATAATTTATATGATGAAATTTTTTTACAATGAAAATCATGGTGGATCAACTTGATGGGAACCTATAAAAATAATGAATGTAAGTAAATTAACTATATATTTTATGAGTCATTTAACTCCAATTCATGCGAGAAAAGTAGGTTTTAGATAAAGTTAGAAAAATATATCTTAGAAATTCCTTAAGGGGAGTTAAGTGGATGACTTAAGGGGGTGTAAGACAATGAAATTAGGGTAGATAAGAGGATGACTTAAGGGGTCCTAACAAGATGGATTAAGGGGAGATACAATATCCTTCACTCAAAGTATGTGTCATGTGAGAAAATTATGAAATGACTTAAGGTGACATAAGAGGATGGATTAAGGGGAGATACACATGACCCTTGAATCAAATCCATGTGAGAAATTTAGCTATAATTAGAAGATGAATTAAGAGGGGATGACTTAAGGGGTCTTAAGACTCATATGGCTTAAGCAGAGATACAAGAACTTTGAATCAAACTATGTGTCATGTAAGAAAATTAGTTCTATAATTAGGATATGGCTTAAAAGGGTACGCAATCTAGGATGGCTTAAGGGGACCTAAGAGGATATGACTTAAGGGACATGCAATCACTTCTAAACTTTTTATAAAATGACAATGAATTAATTAATTTTATGTTTTGACTATCAATTAAATATATAGAACTATATAGTTACTTGTATTTATTCAAATTATATTATAACGTATGCATCCTCCCTTTTTTGTAATGCATCTATGATGAAAATTTGTAGTGACTATCGTGGTGGATCTACTAGGAGGGGAAATGAAAAAATAATGAATATGAGTACAAATTAACTATACATTTTATGAGTCATAACTCCAAGTCATGCGAGGAAAGAACAATTTAATAAAAGTTAGAAAATTGGATCTTAGAAATTCCTTACAAATTCACTTACATGTTCACTTGCCGATAATTTCCCTACAATTGCAATTAAGACCAAGAATCAGTTGAGTTTTGTTTAGTAGGAAAATGGATTCCACCTTCCCACATCCACCCCTCATGATGTCATCTTTATTTTGCAAAATTTTCTCTTTTAGATAAAATTCCATTCCAAAAATCTTCATCTAGTTCTTATGGATTTTTCTGCATGGTGTAGTTGGAGGCCAAACCTTTTCAAAGGGTAAGTGAACCATTTTAGGGCAAATTAGAGTAGTTTTGTTGTGGGTCCCTAATTCACATGGATTAGATGTAAATTCTTGACCCACATGAACTTGTTGAAGACCAATAAAGTTGTGGGAAAGGCTTATGGGTAAATCCAAGTGAACTAGATGTTTTTCCATAAGGTGATGTTCACTTGCAAATAAAATTTCCACAAGGGATCCAATAGATGTCAACTTCCTACTTCTACCCATTAGGACTTGATATTTACATGACTAATTTTATAGAGATATTAATGGAATCCAGATATATTCATGAATGGTCCAAAAAATTTCCAAGGTCATATTAGACCAATTTTCCACTTAGTTTTGATAAGATTTTTTTGAAGGGGTGTAATTCTCATCTTACATGAAAATCAAGTTCAATGATTTGCATCCCAATGGGGGCCAACTTTCCAAAAAGATCAAAAGAAAAGAGAAGAGGATGTTCAAATGTGTTAGTGAAACAAACATGTGTCAGACGACCTTAGATGTCCCACAAAATTTTTGGATGGACTTCAAAAGCTTACAAAACTTCATTTCATTGTGCAAAAGGCTCTTATGGTTTTCGAGCATCCAAATTTTCATTTCACCTACTCCTCTACCAAGTTACATGTTGCTAATGCAATCTTTCAATGACCATGGCTTGTTGGATGATTTCATGAATGTATTTGGGTAGTAATTGAGCATGGATTTTGACCTTCTATGTGCCATTATTGCATGCAAACCCTTGTTTCTACCTACTAACATTCATGGTTATTGTAGCTCATCCCCTTTGATTTGAAGCACCCATTTTAGAAAGGAATCAACTTGGACTATGGATCTAGGTGTTGCTATAGTGGTATGACCTAGGGTTTCACCAGAGAATTTTTTAGAGGGCATTATTCTTTCATTATGATCATTGGACAATACAGGAATATCAAAGCAAAAGAATATTTAGAGGGGAAAAATTTATAGAAAATTAGTTGCAGAGGTAATTATAGGAGGGTAGAGGCTTTGATATATTGTTATTGAATTATTGTAATATCATTTTCTAGCTTTATGTCTCCATTGTTGTGTGTGAAAATTTAGAAAATGTACCTTTCTGAAATGTTTTCTTCAACACATTTTTTTTAATGTAATCATCATTAGAGGATTTTGATATAATTCTAAATCTATTACATGTGTAGTGATAGCTCTTTTGTAAGGTTTTATATGAATTCAAATACTTCAATGATGGATAACTAAGTAGGTATTGTTATGAATGGCATGTGTTGATGCTTCAAATAAGTAGATCTTCTTCAATTTGTCACTTTTCTCTTGCCATTTTTTTTTGCTAATTATAACTATGTTGCCATGGAGTAGGCATTAGTCTCATGTATGTGTTTTAGTCACCCACATTTTAAAAAAATCCCTAAAATTGCTTATTTTTAGTTCCAATTTGTGAGTTCATGATAGTTTTTTGTAAGGAATAAAAAATCATTTTTTATGAATCTTGGAACTCACCCCACCTTGCATTAATTTCCAAGGTGTCATATCAACTATACATTAATTTACAAGGTGTTGTATCAGTTATATAAGGGTTAAAGATAGCTAGTTTTCTTAGTCTAGTGATATACTTAAGGGCTTAGTAGACAAGTTGGGCATAGTTATCATTTAGTTTATTGTTGTCACCTACTACCCATGCAAAAAAATGGTAACCACTTGAGATGAATATGAATGGATCTCCATGTTGTCTATCATGAGTGATTCCAATACCTTGTAAGGTATACCCTTGGGAACACCCTCCTAAGTTTGAGTTGAGATCAAAGTGTAGAATATAAAACCCACTCTTGTTGGAATAGCTCAAGGTCCTCCATATTTTTTTTTATGTATAGTGTTGCCCACATGTTGACAGCCCTGGCCTTGTGAGTAGAATTTTATTCTAGGAAATGGATCAGTGATTTTGAGATGAACAATTCCCATTGAAAATCTATATATTAGCATAGGTAATGGAAGTACCTTTGACTTTTTGTTAGGTGCAAGAACATAAAGAGTGGAAGCAAGAAAACATCCTTGGACAATGGAGTGGAAGATCCCAAAAGAAGTAGATTGTTGACAATTGAATTAAGGAAAGTTGAGGCATTTGAAAATAACATATATATAGAGAAAATAAATTTAGGGTTGAAATACAAATTCCTAAGCCTGAAAAGGATGAATGACCATTCAATATGGTCATAGGCCTTAGCAAAGTCAATCTTGATGAAAAATCCCATTGCTAAGAGTGATGGGCCTATTCCATACCTTCCATACAATAATCACATTATCTAGAATATATGTTTTTTCTTGATGAAACTAGTATTCTAAGGCTTGATTGTAAGTGGAAACAAAGGGTAAATACAAAGAGGAAAGGTTTTGGTAATTGTCTTAGAGGAGGTATTCAACAAAGTATTCATCCACTAGTTATAGACGCCCTTAGAATCGTTTTCCTTAGATATAAATTTGATATTATCTTTATTTATTAAAGCACCTAAAGACCCTATATCAAACCTGAAGAAATTCAATGCCAACAATTTGGTCCCTTATAAGCTCTTCACTACAATATAATTTTTTAGCTAAACAAGCAATTAAAAAAAGAGCAAAAGAGGGAGAACACCCAAAAAATAAAATTGTCTAAAGTTAGAAAAAAAATATGCACAAAAGAAAAATGAGAAAGAAAAACCATGGGAGAAGAGACACATTGAAAAGTTGTAAGAAAAAAATATAAAGGAGCTCAACATAAGAGAAGGGAAAGGAGGGAAAGGGAAAGGAATGGAACAAAATCTTTTTATAGTGAAAACAAAGATCAAAAAATGAAAGGAGTCAATGGGCCCTTGATCTCCTAGTGTAGTTAAATGGCTCTAAATGAGCTTACTAGGGATCAAACCTTGTTGACTGCAAGGTTCTGACACCATAAGGAACAATTCTAGGATCATGTCTGGTTGGCAGAATAAATACCCTTCAATCCTTGGTTCTCAACCAAAGAAGTTTCAACCTAAAGCTCATGCTCTCATATTGAATAGCTAAACAATTTTATGGATTTGATATAAAACCATCCTAAATTACTTATAAAAAAGCATACTCACAAATCAAAACATAAACCGATGAAATGTATTTGCTTCACCAGTTAAACACCATCTCCAAAACTAATGTATAGTCTGAAATTAGAAAAATCTAATTGTTTATAATTATTTTGGGATAAACAATAGGGAAATTCATTAGAGGGAAACTACAAGAAAAATAAAAAGATATTTACATCCAAGTATTCAATATAAAATGAGAACTGTAAACAACCAAAATAGTGTCATCTTGACAAGATTCAATGGCAATTATTGAAATGGAAGAAAAAAAATTGAATGCAAAAACAACAAGAAATTTGGGTTTAATGCCCAAATGACACCCTTAGCTCCCCAAGAAATGATTCCTCATTCTAAACCATAAATTATGAGTACTTGAATGCTCCTTCTGTAAAGGAAACCTCCAAACCATCTTGTCTTGAGCTTCCAGAGTAAGGAATACAGAATGGCCCATTGTAACTTTGTATCTGAGATAGGAATATGTTCATTAGTTTTCCCGGTCGAGAAAACTAACTAATACATTCATGTTTAGTTTAAGGACATAATATGTTTTAAATTATTATGTTTTTTTTTTGTTGTGAACGTAGATGGAGACATCTGCTATAGTCTACTCATTAATGTATTCTATGTTTTTGTTAATGATAGATCCTATGGCTAAGAGTTTCTCAAATTTCCCTAAACATGGTATGGCCATTTGTCTCTTGTCTGCAACTATCTATTGCTATGAAATTTTTTAGAAGAGTTTAGTGTTACAACACTTTTGGGTTCGACAGATAGAAGGTTGATAGTTCAGAATAGATCTTTACAACTTTCATTTTTGTTTTGTAATTGTAATACAATGTACTATTTATATTTGCATCCTCTCACTTGGAGATTGGTTAGATGACAAATGTTGTACATGTGTAGGCAATCAACCTTGGAGTGTTAGCCCTTTAGTCATAAGGATTTTCATTCCTAGCCATAAACTTGTAAACATCAATTATAACCTATTTATACATGTTTTTAAATAGAATTCATACACATTTGTTCAACACATGTATTTGAATTATATTATCTTTTATATTTCATTTATATATACTTTATTCTTCACAAAAGTGATTAGCCCCTTAGATCAATTAGAATTTGAGTATTGTTTTCATGTATTGGTACAAATATGTCTACAATAGTAAAAATGAGGTTCATCCATGCTCATCTTCTAAGTTACCAAACACATGTCATAGCAAGAACAAAATGGAAAATGCAAAGAGATCATTAGGAGTGTCTTTAAACATTTGAAACATAATCAAGGATACTCTAGAAGCAAGACATCAAGAACTCTTCAAACAATTTCAAGATTTTGTGACTTGATGTGGATTGACACCACAATGAACTGAATTACTCATTCCCATGCAACCTCAAAATCCTTTCAAGGTACAAGTCACTTCAAACATACTGACATTCAAAGGAAAAATTAACATCACAATATTGGACATTTGAGTGCCACAACTAGGAGTAATTTATTTGTGAATCACGTCATAGGTGAAAACATTTCTTTTGTCACATTGAAGATGTCCATTACAAGGTCCCATTGGTGGCATACACTCAATTCACAATGCAAAGGGATCATTATTTGATTCAAACATGGAACTCCTTTTTCAATGCTTTTGACAAGGAATACCACCCCTTCAAGCATTTTGTGGATCTAAATATATTAAATTTTAATAGTTGCAATAACATAAGGAGCATTAAGTTGAAGAGTGCACCTTGCTTTATGAATACCATGCACACCTACATAAAGACACTCCCAAGAAATATAAGGTTCTCAAATATATAAGTAGTTTATCACCTTACATCCACACAAGAAACACTAGGGCAAGTTTTTCACATACATCTAATATCAAAGTCAAAGTGAAACTCAAACAAAAAAATTCTACATGAAAGAACAACTTAGTGCAAGAAACCACTTCTAGTCCCCCATACATAAACAAAATTCCCTTATGCAAAAGAAACAATAGAATTCCAAATCAATTGTATATAACTCAAAATAAACATCATATGTGTCAAGTAAGGACGGGGAAAGGAAAAAAAGAAAGGGATAAAATGGTTTCATTGTCATCACATGACTTCCCATAGTGATAGTAATCATGTGTAATAATCTCTCATTCTGTAAACCACATTAAATCCCACACAATCCAAAGATATTAATTAGGAGGAGCAATGTATCAACACAAGCACCATGATATTTAACACTGTGAAGAAATGTGAGTATCTCTTCCTTAATAAGTGGGGTCAAAAAATAATAAGTGCATGTTATCATCAACATTAGCAACCAAAAAAATATCATTGTGCAAGATACTATCAAGTGCCTATATTTTTCTACTAAAGCACACTTGTGAACATACTCTATGGGATCATTATAATAAGGTAAAGATATATTAGGTAAAATTTCAATGTAATTTTAAGTATGCAATCAAACCCATGCAAGACATGGTCACTTGTGATGCTACATTAATGTGTTTGTGATATTCTACTTGAAAGGCCATATGTGTATGAAAGAGATGGTGTGTATCATACAAAACCACAAATGCAGACAGTCCATATTGATGATCAATACTTTTATCTTTAGGAGTCTTCATGATAAACCAACATAGTCCTAGTATCTATCAAGCACATCTTACACATAGAATATTATACTTCTTGGGCTTTTCCCTAAGACTACTACGCAATTGAGCAAGCATGCATTATTAGCACACAAGGTTGTGCAAGCATCTTTAGTGTAAAAAAATATAAACAAGCTACTATAGTGGTATATAGATGTCTTTGAAGAGAATAAAGATATTTTGAGAATGGTGTGGCATAGAATTAATTTAATTCCTAGACCCCTCTTCCTCCTAGTCCTCTATATCACATATTTATTTAGAAGAATAATAATATTCAATCTCAAATTCGAGAGCTAATTAATTAGGGAAAGATCAAACCTAGTTCTTCTCCATGTGGTACGTTGATAGTCCTTACACCAAAGAAATATGGAAAATGGAACCTTCATTGATTATCACACACTCAACAAGATCACAATGAATAACTGTATCCTTTTCAATACATTGGCAATCTTTTAAACCAACTCCATTGTGTGAAATTATTTACACAAATCAAAAACTTGGGTCACTTGATATCACCAAGTACTAGTTAATCCTAAATATATTTAAAAGATAGCATTCAAAACCAAGGAGAGATTATATGAATGAATAGTGTAATGGAGTGAATTTGCACCCCTCACAAATTCCCCATTTGCATCCCCTCACCTTAGAAAAAATAAATTTGAAAATGCATTTACACTTTATCCACTCGCTCTTCACCCACTTGGTGGCTATCTATAGTGTCAGTGGGTGAATTTTAATCAGGGACACTAGCGCAGTGCACAGATGTCTACGCAGCACATTGCCATCCTAACAAGATTCCTGCCTCTGGAATCTATAGAGGCATTACATTTCTCGATTGGTGATGAAGAGTAATGCCCCTTTGCCCTTGACCAGCCTCGAACGGCTCTTTTGGGCTGTTATTCACTTCAAAACATTTCATTCTTCATGCAATTGGATCTTCTTCTTCACAATTCTTCATACTTATACACACTTTGGCTTGATGTTGTTGAATTCTCTACACACTTCTTGATCACACTTCACTTCTTGTTGCACTTTTTCCACCATTGGAGCTACGACTTGGTGTCATATGAAACTACTTCTTCGTTGTTGCGGCAACATCAAATTTTCCAAACTTGCATCTTCCTCTACGTGCTTGAGGGCATCTTTATTTGGAAGGTGATATTATTTCATTTCTCCATTTCCATAGCATTCTCATTTTATTTACATAGCATAGTGTTTTTATCATTGCTTGGAATTTCTTCCATTACTTTCTTTATCTCTTTTTCTATCTTGTGGCTATTTTGGTTGTCCATGGAGGTGGGAACACCGAAATGGGGGTTTGACTACGGCAAGCCCTGAAACAACCCCAACATTTTTCCCATTTATGTTGTGTGTAGGTTTTACGTTCATGTGGAGCTTGCGGGAGGCTGGACCATTCGTAAGTTGTATTTCCATCACCTTTCACTCTTGTCAAATTCTAGTTAGAACCTTGAAGCATATCTCTCGTTATTTTGTTATCTTGTCATTTTCTACTTTTGTTATTGCATTAAACTATATTAGCTAAGTAGTAAGCTTGTTTTCCAAGGTTTTTCACTGTATTTCATACTTTATGCATGTACAGAATCCAACACACAAGCGAGACACTAGTGTGATGTGTTGTCATCCTTGTTCTGTGTTGTTGTCCTCTACCAGAGAGTTGTCTGAGGTACAGTCTAAAATCCAAAAACTTGCTCTCTTAACCTCCTGAAACTTTCAGGTTAGTAGAAAGATAATAGTACTGAGAGTGATTTTCTTTCTCTACCTTAAATATCTTACAACTTTCCTAAACCATCCATCTAGCTTGAGGTAGATCAAGGCAGTTGATCATTCTAGACCCTCCTGTGACCTGGGGTCCTCAGCATTCGGTCCCCCTCTACATTTTAGTGAACCTTATGTGAACCATTTTTGGTTCCATTTAGTAGTGTTGAAAGACTCTTCCCTCGTGTTCTAGGATTGTTGTGGGTGGGAGTGTTGCAAGGTGACTATCCTTACAACCCAACCTACAACCCCTAGTGGCATATTTGGAAGGGTTCCTAAGTGCTACAAAGAAAAACCTTGAGGGGGTCACTACTTAATTGTGAAGCCCTTGGGAGCATCCACAAAATTTATGTCTAGTGTATGTAAAAATGGATTCCTTCCTACATCTACCCATCCCATTTGTGCAACCTACGAGCGGATCTCCCACTATAACATTTACCTCATAGGATTTGTTGATGAACTCTAATAGAGAACCATCCCCTTTGTACATCCCTGTGCGTATCAATGGGAATACTGTAACTAGTGTTCTCATTGACCCTACATGTTGGGTGAATGTCACTACAAAGATCATGTTGATAAAAAAATTTACATAATGATGGATATGATGAGTCTAGAATCACTATACATACACACGATGGGCTTTTTGTCCCTCCCATTGGTTGTATCACCTTGTTAGTCCTGGTTGGGCCCAACACTTTGAATGCACTCTTTGATATCATCCTGGGGTCTGAATTGTTCAAAGTGAAACTAGGCATTTTGTGGCTAGTTTCCATGAATGCAGTTTCCTTGCTAATCCATAAGTTCTTAAAGTTTTCCCATGAGGGTTTTGTTCATGTAATTCACAAAACCAGTTACAAATCGATGATTGTGTGTGGGGGCTACTCACTTGATCACTTTTGGCCTGACTTTGTTGGTCTTCTCCCTCTGAGGATGAACCTACCATATCAAACTTATGTAAAGTACAAGAGTGGGGGCATAACACCAAAGGTGAGATACCCTCCTTCTCCCTATGCCATTTCACATAGAGCTTGCATGATGGCAGAGCGTGAGGCTTCCTTGGCCACTTGAAAAAGGAAAGAGGAGAAGTCTACCTAGGGCTCCTCTTCTTCCTCATCTATTGTCCCACCTATTGCTTCCTCTTGCCCTACTATGACACCTTTGACTTCCGCTCCTATGCATTTGTTGGGGAGTCAGATGGTGCCCACTTGGAAAAAACCCAAATTTCTAGTGTTTGAACTTCTTGTCGACCCATTTTGTATGGTAAGGGGAAGGGTCCCCATTGAGTGTCTCTTGTGTCTCAGCCTCTGTGGCCTCCTATTGCTCCTACCTCTAAGGTAGTGAATGGGAAGAGGCCCGTCGTTGAGGCACTCGGGCTTTCTCCCCCCACTATTGTTGCATCTGCTTCTCTATCTCTTCCTCTTTTTCTCATCTAGGAGTCACTCCCTCCACCAGAAAGGGTTGTGATGGATACTCTAGTGGTTGAACAGGAGTCTTTCGCCCCTTCTTAGGCTGCAGCCTCTAGCTCCCAAAGCTGTAGAAACCACCTTGTGCATGAGCACAATCGTCGAAGGAAAGATCTAACCACTGAGCAGGCCATCTTGTAGAAAAAGGAAGGTGAACAATAGCTCCCACTTCAGCATCTTTTGTTCTGTCCTCCTCTTTTCTCTTTCTAATTTAGTTCCCTCAGCCTCAATCTTGCTCTCAGCTCCCCTTGTGAGAGTGAACAATCCCCACATGAAGAGGGTGTAGGTATTCACTGCTCATTTGACTGAGCCTCCCCTTCTGATGTCCCTTCCATACATCCCACTGGTGCAGTCACGGTAGGAGGATCCTCAAAGAGAACAATCTGGACTATGCAGCAAGAGTTACACAATAGAAGCAACACAAAATATGGAGGCAAATCTAGATTCAAACATTATTATTATCAGAAATCTCAATTACAATCGGTTGGCAACATCCGGGCTTACAAATTCGGCTCATAGGCTTGATACAACATGCTCAAATACAATAATCTATGTGCTCCTTAACACGAGTGGAAATCTTACACACCAAACCCAAGATTCATTTCTAACTTATCACTTACTATCCTAATGATCTATTCCAATCTTTATATCATATCTGCAAGTCTAGAATCTTCTGCATCGTCCAAAGATCATCACAATCTCTGATGAAGGAAACGTAACATGTGCATGAAATAGGTCATCCTCAAATTTGAATTTCTTCTCGGTGGGTGCATAGGATGAAATGTGGACCAATAATTAAGGTTGGGGACATTCCACAGAACAATTTGAAACACACCATAAGGATCTGCAAGTTACGGGAAAGATTCACAAGCAATCAAACTATCCATTAGACTTGAAACTATTTTGGTGTTGGTTCAAGAAACTATCACTTAATTCGAGAGTGATAACTTTCCAGAAAAAGATCCAATTGATCTGAAATTTTGGAATAAGGAAAATGAACATGTCTACAATGAAAACATAGTTCCACAAGGTCTAGTGAGCAAATATGATGAATCTTCCAACTTGAACTGAACAAGAAAAAAATTGAAATGAAAATATTTTTGGTTGATGCAAGATTGCCAAGAACCAAGGATGCTCTTGCATCAAACATTTGGGGTTAATTGAAAAGTGAGTCCCTCACTTTGTTAGGGATAAAGGAAAATAAAATATGGTCTACCTCAGCTTGAGGGATCCAAGAAGAATCTTCCACTGGTTTGCCTTTCCACTTCATAAGATATTCTTTGTACTATCTTCCATGAGTTTTTCTCCCATCTTTGATATCCAAGATCTCTTCTATCTCATATGATTGTTGTTTAGGAAACTGTTTCTCCAATTTTGCTTTACTGTCTTGACAAAAAATTTCTTCATGGTACTGATGTAGATCTGCAATGTTGAATATAGGTGATATACTCATGCCATCCGGTAACTCTATTTCATATGCATTTCTTGAATCAAATTTCTTCAAAATCTTACAGGGTCCAAACTTTCTCATCTTGAGCTTATTTTATGTGCCAACTGGAAATATTTCCTTCCTCAAATACACCATCACTTCATCTCCAACTTCAAACTCCTTATGTCTCCTCTTTTCATCTGCTTACTCCTTATACTTCTAGTTCATATCTTCCAATTGTTACTTTACTTGAGTATGCCCTTTCTTCATATGTTTTTCAAATTCCTCTGCTTCTATACTCATTTTATCTTACTTACTAATGTCTCACAACTCTAATATATCCTCTAGGATATACTCCAGTAACAATCTCAAAAGGTGTCTTTCTGATACTCATGTTCACTAAATTATTGTAAGAAAACTCTACTTGTGCAAGAACTAAATCCCAACTTCCGGTCTTCTCTCCAACCAAACATCTTAGCAAATTCCCTAAATTCCTATTTACTACTTTATCTATCCATCAGTCCATGGGTGAAAAGTAGAACTGAACTTTAAATCCATCTTTAACTTCGTCCAAAGTGTCCTCCAAAAATAACCAACAAATTTTGTATCCCTATTTGAAACAATACTCCTAGGTAATCCATGCAATCTGACCACTTCCTTGAAAAACAATTCTGCTACATATATTGCATCTATTGTCTTCTTACAAGGTATGAAATGTGCCATTTTAGAAAACCTATCCACTACCACAAATATAGAATCATTACCTCTTTGTGTCTTCGGCAATCCAAGTATGAAATCCATGTTGATATCCTCCCAAAGGCTTATACAATCCAAAATTTTGACTAATCCCTTTTACAACTTGAAAAACTCTGTAACTCTACACAAATTTCCTAACATCCTTATGAATCTATGGCCAAAAGTAATTCTCACTTACCAATGTTACTATTTTATCAAATCCAAAGTGTCCTTACAATCCTCCACTATGTTTTTCTTTCACCAAGCTATCCCTCATTGAACTTTGGGGTATACACAACTGGTTCCCACTGAACAACATATCCTCCTGAATGAAATAATCTAACCACTGACTCTTATCCTCCAAGACTAGTTCTTTACAAGCTCTCCAAGGGTCTGCAAAATCTGGGTCTTCCTCATACAAGTTCTTCAATTCATCAAAACCTAATACCTCCACTCTCATCTTTGCCAGTAACTCCCTTCTCCTACTCAAAGCATCAACAACTCTATTTGACTTTCCACTCCTATGTTTTAAAATAGAAGTATAACTCTACAAGAATTCTACCCATCTCATGTGTCTTTGATTCAACTTACCTTGAGTGTTCAAATATTGCAATGCTTGATGATCTGTATACAAAAAAAACTCCTTAGGCAACAAGTAATGTCTCCACTTCTTCAAGTCTTGAACTATGGCATAAAACTCTTGGTCATACACTAAATACCTTCTCCTAGCATCATTCAATTTCTTACTGAAATAAGCTACTGGTCTTTCTTCTTGACTTAGTACTACTCCAATTGCATTTCCACTTGCATCACAGTCTACCTAAAATACCTTATTAAAATCTGGCAAAGCCAACACAGGCTGCTCCGTCACCTTCTGTTTCAAAAACTCAAAACTTCGGTCTGCTCCAGATGTCTACCTAAAATCCTTCTTATCTCCTCTCATTGTTTCTGTCATAGGACTGCAAATATAACTGAAATTCCTAATGAACTTCTGATAGAAACTAGCCAATCCATGAGATGATCTTACCTTTCCAATACTTTCTAGTGTAGGCCACTCAAAAATTTATCTTTCCTTCTCAGGATCCATCTTCAATACATCCACAGATATCACAAATCCCAGACATACCAATTCTTCCTTCATGAAACTACACTTCTTAATGTTTATCAGCAATTACTCTTCTTTCAACCTCTGCAAAACAAACTTACCCAATAATTTCTTCAATACCTCATTCATCAGCCTCACAAAAGTACTTGGTGCATTTTTTAGTCCAAAAGGCATTACCAACCACCCATACAATCCTTCATTTGTCTTGAATGTTGTCTTCCACTCATCCCCTTCTCTGATTTTGATATGATGATATCCACTCTTCAAATCTATCTTTGTAAAGTATTTAGCTCCACTCAAACAATCCATAATGTCATCCATCAGGGGCAAAGGAAATCTATACTTCACCATGATTTTGTTTATGGCTCTAGAATTTGTACACATCCTCTATTCTCCATCCTTCTTAGGTGCTAGCACAACAGGTACTGCACAAGGACTTAAGCTTTCTCTGATCAAACCCTTCCTCAACAATTCTTGCACTTGTCTATTCAACTCTTCATTCTTTGTCAGTGTCATCTGATGTGTTGCTTTATTAGGAAAGCTAGCTCCAAGAATCAGATCCATGCAATTACTAATACTCCTCATAGGTGGCAATCCATCAGGTACATTATCTAAAATTATCTCCTCATACTCTATCAACAACTCCTTTATCTCCTTCATTTTTTCTTCTACATGCTTCAAGTATTTATCCTTCTTAGGAACAAAGGAATAGCACATGTTCTCATGTCTCAATCCTTCCAAAAATCTCCTTCCATCAACCAAAAAAACTCTAGAATTCGTACAAACCTCAACTTTAGGAACATCCTCCAATGGTAACAAAGTTTGCTTCATCCCATTAGCAACAATGGTATATGTATTTTTCTTTCCATCATGAATAGCCTGTCTATCATACTGCCAAGGCCTTCCCAACAAAACATGGCATACATCCATAGGCATGATATCACACAAAAAATCATCATGATAATTTCCTATCTTCAATTTCACCAAACATTGTTCACTTACCAATATCTTATGCTCATCTTGAATCCATTCTATCTGATAGGGCTATGGGTGTTTCAATCTTTCCAACTTCAATTTTGTCACCATTTCTTTAGAAACCAGGTTCTCTAAGCTTTCACTGTATATAATCACTTTGCAACATTTACTAGCTACCTTGCATTTGGTCTGAAACAAATTCTTTCTCTGCAACGGTTCCTGCTCCATATCACTTTGGCACAATACTCTTATGTTAACTAACACTTCTCCATCTTCCGATTTATTAGATGATCTAGCATGATCTTCCTCAAAAAAGGTTGTCCTTCTACTATTCTTTGACTTCTTGCTTGTCTCTTCCTAATGGGATTCAAATGCTCTATGTCCTTCTCCACCACACTTAAAACTGTATAAGAGTGAATTTGCACTCTATGTGCAATTCTCCTTTTTTTCTTTTTCCACCTTAGAAAACCAATTTTGGAGGCTCAATTCCACCTAAGCCTGTTGCTTGCACCACACTTGGCACCTGTTTTGAGTGTCGATGGAGGAGTTTCTGTCAGGACGCCTGCGCTATGCGCAAACGCCCGCGCTGCGCACTTACATCCCTGACAGATTCCCTCATCTGGAGCCTACAAAGGCATTACACTTCCCATTGGAGGTTGATTTGTAACTCCCTTCTTGGCTGACCAATCTGAATATGGTTGTTTCTCTTCATCTCTTCTTCAAATTCATCCCTTACATATGCATTTGATCTTCTACCGTCCTCTCCCAAACATTGAGTTCACTCCCCAACACTCTCTAGCTCTCTCTAATCCCTCTCTTAGCTCTCTAAACACTTAACACTTCACAGCAGCAACATCAACACTCCACCACTTCAGTAGAGCAAGTGTGGAACAAAACACCATTGTAGCAGAGGCTTGAGTTCCTCTCATTTTCTCCCCCATTAACCTTGAGTGCTCTTGGTGGAGGTGGTAAGTTTTCACTCCTCTCCTCTATTACTTGGTTGAGTAGCATAACATTGTTTTGTAGTGCTTTAAGTGTTCTTTACTTCATTACTACTTTTCTCTCTATCTATCTGGCTATCCATGGAGGTGGGAACACCAAAACAGGGTCTGATTGAGGTAGGCCCCTATACAGCCACCCAAAAAAATTTATCTCCCTCTTGTGTACAGATATTGAAGAAGCTCACAAGCTGGAAGCTTCATCACTCACATGGTTGTAAGTATCTCCTTCCTTTCTTCTCCTTATCCTCATCATTTATTCTTTACTTTACTTCAATTCTACTACTTTATCGCATTCTATCATTTTCCCACATTCTATCGATCCTTAGTAATCGAATTGCTAGTTGTTGCTTAGGAATTTTCTATGATATTCTCACTTCCTAGTCCCTATGAGATGCCAGTGTGCCTCTGGGAGGCCAGCGCGTCGCGCTGTCATCTATATCCTGTGTTCATGTCCTTTGGTCGAGAGCTTGTTAGTTTGTCCAAAAAAACTTTGTGACCTGCTCTTTCAAAATCAGAAACTTCTATTGTCGTTCCATTAAGGTAGTATAGGTAAGTTCCCCCCATGAGGCTCTCTGAGTGAAGAGAAATCGTGAGTAGCGAATCTCCCTATATTACATTTTGGTGAAGCCGACGTGAAGAACAGTGTTCTTCAAAAAACTAGTAATTTATTTACCCCTACTTAGCGGGGTCATAACTTTTGACTCGGTGCTCGGAATTCATAACCATTTGCACCCTTGGAAAGGTCTCCTAGAGAACTTTTTCTTACCTCAAATTTCGCTTTGGAGACCTCTGAAAAAGTGAATTACTAGAACATGGAAAATACCAAAAAAAATTGTAATGAATTTTATATCTTCTTTTGTTATTTCGGTATCTAATTTTATTCAAACTATTAATGATGTTCCATTTCATGCATGTGATGGTGACTTGGATTTTCTTATGTCACTTAGTATCTTTGATCCTTCTCACAAAATTCCTCTGGCTTCAAAGGATATTTTGTCACAAGAAGATGAAATCATTGATGCTTTTCTTAATGTTACTCTACCTTCCCTTCATTCCAATGCACTCTCTTTTGGAGATGATGCATTCGTGAATGATCAATATCATCTTTTTCCTGATGCACTCTCTTCTAGAGATGATGCATTCATGAATGATGAATCTCTTATACCTCCCAATGCACTCTCTTCTAAAGATGTTGAATTTTTTAATGATGAACTTATTATCTATTTTGATGCACTCTCCCCTATAGAGGTTGCATTAGTAAATGATGAACCTCCCTCCACATCTGATTCTCCTTGGATCGATGTTGAGAATATGTATTCAAATAATTGTTCTACTAGCTGTGATGGTTCTATAAATGTGATCTGTCTCTGCTGCCCCTAAAAGGCCTAAGAGACTAGTCATTTACATGACTCCAACTAGTTCTCCTAAAAGGATTTGTTCTATCGATGGTATTCCATTTGATAGACTCTCCTGATCTTTCCAAGGCTCCCTCTTACAGAGTGGTAGCCCATACTTATGAGAATAAAACAAATAAACAATCAAGTCTCCTTTAGCTCCTCAACCTATGATTAAAGCACCCAATGATTACGATCTTGTCGAGCAACCTAAGGTTCCTCCGAATAAGATCTCACTGTGGGACTTGCTTCATTTTTCCCCAGTTTACCAAGGTATGCTTCAAGAAGCCTTGCAAAAGATCCTCTTGCCTTCTTCCACTAGGCTGATAGATCTAATGCGTTGATGGTGTATATTCATGTGGATTCATCGAATATTACGTTCTATCCGCAAGAGCTCTTGCCTTTGGAAGTATGAAAGAAAGTGGATCCTCTAATGATTATAGTCAACATTAATAAAATTGGCATTAGATGTACTCTTGTTGATGTTGGTTCGGCACTCAACGTATGCAGTATTGATCTATTGCCTAAGATTAATATGGACTCATATTCTATTAACACTTCCTTTGTTGTTATTCATGGGTACGATAATGTTGTGCGACAAGCTCTAGGTATGATAGTATTACCTTTGCAGCTTGGACCCATTACTGTACCTACCCTTGTATATGTTATGTCAAAAAAGTTACCTTATAACCTTCTTCTTGGTAGACTGTGGATTCATCCTATGGGTGCAGTCATGTCTACCTTGCACAAATCTATTAAGTTCATTTTCAATAATCGAGTAGTCACAATTAAGGCTGACCCTGAGGCTATGTGCTTATGTGAGGTGGCAGCTATTGGTCAAGCTTCGGTTATGCCTACTCTTATTCCTTCAGTTTCTTCCAATATGTTGATGTTTACTCCAACAATACCTACTACAAAGGATACTCTTGAGATAGATGTCCCTAAGGAAGATTCTTCTGAAGCAAGGAGCCTAAGTGTGCTCCTTCTACCTCCTCTCAAAAGAATGCATGTCTTGGTGATGATTGGGGTTCTTTAGACTTTACATATTCCTTCATTTAGGAATATAAAGTCAACCTGATCCACTTAGACCTTCTGATAACATCATCCACACCCGCTATCAGAGATGATTGTTCTTTTGTATCGCGGGGTAAGGTGAATGCAAATTGTAATGTTTTTGGTGTTGATCCTCCTTCTAAGGAAGATGATCACACTTTTGTTAAGGAGGTTAATGTTGATAGTCCTATTGATAAAGATGATGGCGATCCCAAAAAAAGTGTGATCCCCTTTGTCAGGACAATGCTCTTTATGAGGATCCTCCTTTTCAAGATCTACAAACATGTTATGGCCCCAACTTTAGGCTCGCCTCTAAATATGGCTATGAGCAGAAATTTTGTGGGCGTAATGAACAAGGCATTCAAGTCCCTATAGAATTTTTGCCTCGTAAGCATAATCTAGGGCTTGGTTGCTCAAAGGAACAATCTAAATGGAAGCCATGGCTGAGTGACAAGAACACTTCTCAACCTTGTTCTGTTGAAAAGAGTATTCCTCCATTGTCTTTTATCTTCGTGCCTTCTTCTTCTTGTGAGAAGTCAAACCTTTCTCCACAAGAGAAAGGCTTGCTTCCTACTCCTCATCCTTTATCTAATCAAGAGCATATTTTGTTGTGGCTTCTAAAATCCCGCTTGATCACTCTTCCTTCTCCTACACACAAGAAATCTCATAATAAATCAAAATATCCTTTATGTGCATACCATCGAGTGCTTGGTCATTCCACTAGCAAATGTAAGGACTTGAAGAATAAAATGCAACTTCATGATTCAGGTACCATATTTTGATGCACCTGCCTTTACTTCGCATGATAGGTGATATCGAGGTTTACCTCTATCCCATTCTAAGTATTCTTCATGGTTCTCCTCCCCTGTATGTTGGGGGAAGTGATAACTTATTCCAGAGATGTGTGTCCTTCTTAAGGCCCCCTCTCTTCTCTATGTCTTTCAAATGAAGCATCCCTTGAATGGACCCCTTTTTCTCCTTTGAAGGGTTCCTAAGGGACCTCTTTGAAAGCTTTTCTCTTGAATGAATTCTTCGTGTCTAGCTCGGGGGCAGCCCAACTAGACCTATTTTAGAACTTTACGTCTAGCTTGGGGACAACCTAACTAGACCTTGCCTTTCAAATAGCACATCCCTTGAATGGACCCCTCTTCCTTTTGAAGGGTTCCCAAGGGACCCCTTTGAAATCCTTTCAACTTGATAATGTTCTGCATGACTATCTACTTACTTGCTTTGCAAGATTGAAAACCTGTAGAGCTCCTTTACATAATTACTCGGTGATACGGATTCTCCTCCTCGAGCAGGGTTTTCTTTTATCACCTCTTTTGTGATACAGGTTATCCTCCTTGAGCGGGGTTTGCTTTTATCACACACTTATTTTGTGGTGCGGGTTCTACTCCTAAGTGGTTTTTGCTTTGTGGTGCAGGTTCTACTCCTAAGAGAGTTTTTCTTTCACCATGCACTTTTTTCATTTATATCTTTCTCTACTCTCTTGTATATACCAGATTGAAGATATGTATCTTCTTCATCTTGAGTATATGCTCTTTCTTCAGCTTCATAGTTCTATGGAACTATGAAGTTCTCTTTTGACCCTGCACTCTCGGGTTCACCAGATCATGGTCTACTTCCTCAACGGTTCAGGTATACATTTCTAACCCTACCTCTTTCTTGATCTACTTTACCAAGCACTCATCATGTCTGTGCTCACTAAAGTGGGGGAAAAATGTATAAGAGAAAATTTGCACCCTATGTGTTCCCCTCTTTTCCTTTGTCCACCTTAGAAAAACAAGTTTGGAGGCTTAATTCCACCTAAGCCCACTGCTTGCATCACACTTGGTGCTTGTTTTGAGCGTCGGTGGAGGTGTTTCTATCGGTGATGCCCACACAGCGCATAGACATCCGTGGGGTGCACTTACATCCCTGATAGATTCCCATGTCTAGAGCCTATAGAGGCATTACACTTCCCATTGGGGGTTGATTTGTAACTCCCTTCTCAGCTAACCGACCCGAATATGGCCGTTTCTCTTCATCTCTTCTTCAAATTCATCCCTTCCATATGCATTTGATCTTCTACCATCCTCTCCCAAGCATTGAGTTCACTCCCTAGCTCTCTCCAGCTCTCTCTAAGCCCTCTCTTAGCTCTCCAAACACTTTACACTTCACAGCAGCAACATCAACACTCCACCACTTCAGTAGAGAAAGTGTGGAACAAAATACCATTGTAGTAGAGGCTTGAGTTCCTCTCATTTTATCCCCCATTAGCCTTGAGCGCTCTTGGTGGAGGTGGTAAGCTTTCACTCCTCTCCTCTATTACTTGGTTGAGTAGCATAACACTATCTTGTAGTGCTTTAAGTGCTCTTTACTTCATTTCTACTTTTCTCTCTATCTATCTAGTTGTTCATGGAGGTGAGAACACCAAAACGGGGTCTGAGTGAGGCAGGCCCCTATACAGCCACCCAACAATTTTTATCTCCCTCTTGTGTGCAAGTATTGAAGATGCTCATGAGCTGGAAGCTTCATCACTCGCACGGTCGTAAGTATCTCCTTCCTTTCTTCTCCTTATCCTTATTAGTTATTCTTTACTTTACTTCAGTTCTACTACTTTATCACACTCTGTCATTTTCCTACATTCTATCAGTCCTTATTAATCGGATTGCTAGTTGTTTCTTAGGAATTTTCTGAGACATTCTCGCTTCCTGGTCCCTACGAGATGCTAGCATGCCTCTAGGACGCCAGTGTGTCGTGTTGTTGTTTGTATCTTGCATTGATGTCCTTTGTCTGAGAGCTTCTTAGTTTGTCCAAAAAATCTTTGTGACCTCTTTCAAAATCTGAAACTTCCACTATCGTTCCATTGAGGTAGTATAGGTCATTTCACCCCATGAGGCTCTCTAAGTGAAGAGAACTCGTGAGTAGCGAATCCCCCTATATTACAAAAACAAGTTCCTTTGAATACTCTTTTCTCCTATCCTCTATCATCTTTTCTATAACCCTCATTCTGGTAACCACCATATCCTCCTCTTTGGTAAGAGTTTCCATCATCTCTATAGTACAAATTATCATTCTTACTGACTTCCTTATATTTTTTATGATCTACAAAATATCCTCTTCTTCCTCTAGTAAAAGTTATTCCTCTCTGAAATCTTCCACCTCTTCCTCTTTGTCTTTGCTCATGTCTTTTATTTAGCTTCTCTTATGCTTTTAGGGCACATTGATATGACTCTTCCACACTCTGCAACTTGATCAAACTAATCTCATCTTGTATAGATGGCCTCAAGCCATTCACATATCTAGCTACTTGCTCGAGCTCATCCTCCGAATGTGTAGATTTGATGTTCAACTTGTAGAAATCCTCAGTATAGTTTGTCACACTTGACTCCTTCTACTTCAGATTCTACAACTTCCATAACAAATTGATCTAATAGTTTGCATGCATAAACTTTTTCTTTAACTTATTCACCATCCGATCTCATGATCTTATCTTTTCCTTTCCTCTTCTTCACCTAATTTTTTGCAAATGTTCCCACCAAAGGGATGCATGTCCTTTCAAAATTTTACAAGAAAATTTTACCTTCTTATCTTTGGTGGTACCTTCAAAATCAAAATACTTCTCCATCTCTATTATCTAATCAAGCAATTCACCTAAATCCAACTTACCACTATAATCCAATGGATTGAAATGAAGTTCGGTATTTTCTCTGGCTAGGGCTCTTATGAACCTCTCTTCTCCCTAATCTAGGCCAGATTGATCTTCTCTTTCCTTTTCTCCCTATTCTTCTACCTCTTCATCACTCACATCATCAACTAGTCAACCTCTCCTTTGGGCAGTTTTGACCTCATCTAATCTAGCAACAATTCCTCTCAACATCTCCATCATAGTTGGGTCTACATTTCCATGCACTCCATTTCCTCTACCACTCCTTCCCACCATCTTTACACAAGTCCTCTGCAAATGCAGGTTAGATCCACAGTCTACCACCCCACAACAAATCTTCAATAGGACTCTGCAAACTCTGGTGATCTCTCACAGAACGAACATCGCTCTGATACCAATCTAGTGCAGTCACGATAGGAGGGTGATCTAGTGGATATTTTTAGTGAAAATTGAAATGTCTCATTTCTCTCTAGAATCTACACCATCAGAAAGATCTCGGTGTCCTGATTCCAACACAACTCGAACACAGCGGAAAGGAGTCCGTTTGCACAAGTTATGGCCAGTCAAAGGCAGGGTCAAACGGGATCAGAGAGCGTCCAGGTGGCAAAAAAAATGATGTCATCAAAATTTTTTGAAGTTGGCATCATCGCGAAGAGCTCATCGAGATGATTCTGACGGCGTTCGTTTCGTCAAAATCCGATATCATATACTCAACTTATCAGCGGTCAAAGTTTGCAGTTGACTTGGAGGTGGACCGTACGGATGCTGACGTCAGCATTCCGTACTATACGGACTATGAAGTGGCCGAACCAAAATCTAACATGTGGCTTCCACGTTAATATTGTATGGACCAATCGAATCATGACACGTGTCCATCCGTACAGTCAGCGGCACACGTCATCAGCCAGTCAGCATCCACGTCATCATCTGCGTCAGCGACACGTCTTCATGATCGGCCAATGAGAGCTGGCCATGTGGCACCCTCCTGGTGCGACCTGTGGCCCTATCTTCTCTTCTCTTCATCGGTGAGTTGGTTAGTTGTTTGTCAAAAGGGTTAGCCGGCGGATTCGAAATCCTCACCTCCCACATGCTAAATTTCCGCTCAGCGATTCAACCATACCACTGACGCTCAACTGAAAATGGATACGGGTCATTTTTGTTATAAAACGGGCACGATTTTTGGGATTAAGAAATGGCCGTGGGGGTTTGAACCCCGAACCAGCTGGGTTCCAAAATAATTCGCCACCAACGAGCCATTCGAAACTGTCTAGTATATTAATGGCTCGGTTTTGTTTTGTTCCTTAAATAAAAAACCATAAATCCCTCTAATATATATAACAATCAAATCTCCAAAGAATTAAAATGGAAATCCCTATAACCATCTAAGCCCGAATAAAGGATTGAAAGGGCTAGATTAATCTGTTTAAATATTATAGGGAATATATAACATATTTTTATATGTAAATGGGGGGATTTCTATGTAAAATTGGGAGATTAAGTTGTTTTTTGGGAGATATGGAGGATTTTCAAATATATGATTTGTAATTTGGAGAGATAAGGAATATTTTGTAAATCAATTGGTTAAAGGCCAATTTGAGCAATTTTTATGTATAAAAGGAGGGTGTGAGGTGAGAGTGGAGTTAAGTTTTTTTTTTTCAGGTGATTAAGTCTTGAAGCTGTGGTGACACGAAAGAGAGGTCTTATGGAGATTCTTTGAGCCATTCTTGTATGCCAGAGCACTGTTATGCTGCCGAAGTGCTTGGAGAATGGTTGTGGTGCTTTTGTAATTGATTTTGGAGTTAATCGGATCGGTCTCTCTATTGGAGTGGACCCGGAGACGTAGTCACGTTTGTGACGAACTTCGTTACCAATTTGTTTGCACTTCTTCTCTCCTCTCTCATGTTTTGATTTGTCACTTTAAGTTTTTAGTTTTTAATGCACAATTACGTTAATGTATGCATGAATTCAAATTTCGTAAACTTGGAACAATCATTGTAAAAGTTTAAGCATTCAATACTGCATATAGTCTAGATCATATACATATCAAGTTGGTATCAGAGCTTAGTTGACTATTATTGCAGTTATTTGTTTTTTTGAATGGTAAAGAGATCCAGGATTCAGAAAGGCGAAGGCAAGCTTACAGACTTTGATCCTGAGATCGGAAAGCGTAGAACATTTCTGAAGATGTCTATTTCTGGAATGGAGGTTCCTGAAGAAATCAGTGAGCAGGAGTTTCGAAAAGCATTCCTCGAGATGAAGGCTAAGGTGGACATTCTTTTTCAAGAGAGACAAGAGCGGAAAGAACGTGAAGAAGGTTCATCGAAGCAAGATGCTCGTGAAGAGAAGAAAGGGAAACAACATGCAGATGGTGGCAAGCAACCAATTCCACCCTCTTCTTCTTCTCCTCCCTCTTCTCCTTCTTCTCCATCTTCTCCTCATTCTACTTCTTTTAATCCTTTCAAGAGTGGGTATAAGCCTAAAATTAAATTGGATGTAAAATTTGATTTACCAAAGTATTGTGGTGAACTTAATGCTGAAAAATTGGATGATTGGATTCAACAAGTTGAAGTTTATTGTAGAGTCCAGAACCTATTAGATGATGTTGATAGGATCCAATTAGCTACTCTTCGTTTAGGAGGTACGGCTTTAACCTGGTGGGAGAGTAAGACTAAGGCAGAAGTTTCACAACATGGTAGAGTCAGTTTAACTTGGGCAGAGTTTGTTAATGCTCTTAAAAAGCAATTTTATCCCCTAGGACATATGCAACAGTTAATGATGGACTGGAAAATGTTTAGGCAAGGGAAAAGTCAAACTGTCCAAGAGTACACCCATGAATTTAGCAAAAAGGGCTATTGCTTTGAATGTTCCTTTATACACCCAGGACACTTTGTTGAAGTACATAGGAGGTCTTCATTCCTACCTTAGGCATTCTATTTTGGTTTTGAACCCTTGTAATTTGGATGAAGTGTCTGCTCAAGCTACACATCTAGAGTCAAGGGGTAAAGGATCTTTTATTGATAAGTTTGATAATGATGTAAAGAAATCTTCTAAGGTTGCAGAGATAGGGAAAGGAAAGAAGGCAGCTACAGTTAAGAAGGATGATAAACTTTCTTGCTCTCATTGTGACAGGAAGGGTCATGATGAAGAACATTGTTGGAAGTTGCATCCCGAATTGAAGCCTAAGTGGGCTCAGAGGCAGAATCAGAAACAGAAGGGTAAGGAGAAAGCCGCAAATGTTGTTATGGATCTTGGTTCAAATTCAGATGATGAGACTAAGATAACAACTATGGGTTTGAAAGGTAAAGCTCCTATTTCTGGTGTTTTTGTTGCTAGTTGTGCTTCTACTTCTACAGTTAATGATTTCTCTGAAGATAAGAAAAGGAATGAGCTTTTTCACTTAAGGGTTGTTGCTAAGAACATTAAAATTGATGCACTCATAGATAGTGGTTCTCAAGTGAATTTAATTTCTGAAAGTGTTGTAAAGAACTTGGGATTAAAAACCACACAACATAAGAAACCTTATCCACTAGGTTGGATTTGTGAAAATGATAAGTTGCAAGTAACAAAACAATGCACCTTAAGGTTCACAATCACTAGTAAATTTGTGGATGAAGTACAGTTTGATGTGGTTCCACTGGATATCTGTGGGATTGTGCTTGGTAGCCCTTATCTTTATGATAGAAAAGCTATTTTCTACAGGGAAAAGAATCATTATCACTTGTTTAAAGATGGCATTCAGTATATTGTACATTCTCACAAGATTAAGACTGATCGTTCTTTTGCAAACACAAGGCAGTTAAAGAGGGTAATTAATGCAAGTAAAGAGTTAACTCTTATGTCTGTCAATACAGGTGGTTCTACACTTGAACTTGGAGTAGCTAACCAGGGTCAGATGTTACAGGATGCACCCGCAGTACAGCATGAGGGAATGATGATTGAAAGTATTGATGGTTCCTTGGGTAAAAATGTTCCTATTGCGAAGGATTGATATGTTGTTGACTTATTTTCTTTCATTTCTGCATTATTGTTCAGCTTGATGCTAGTCAATTTTTGTTGGTTAGTGGCTACGACATTTGATGTAGATGCTTGTGGAAGTGATAAAGTTATGTTTATGTTCAACAATGTTGTTACAGTCTTCATTGTGCTTGTGAGCCAGGTATTCAGATGTATAGAGGATACAGGACAAGTGGGGAGGCCAAGTCCTCACTTATTGTCAGAGTAAATGTCACTTTTGGAGGTCCAAAAGGTCTTCAGTGGGGAGGCCTGATCCGGTGGATATTTTTAGTGAAAATTGAAATGTCTCATTTCTCTCTAGAATCTGCACCATCAGAAATATCTTGGTGTCCTGATTCCAATGCAACTCGAACGCAGCGGAAAGGAGTCTGTTTGCACAAGTTATGGCCAGTCAAAGGTAGGGTCAAACAGGATCAGAGGGCATCTAGTAGGCGGAAAAAAATTATGTCATCAAAAGTTGTCAAAGTTGGCGTCATCACAAAGAGCTCATCAAGATGATTCTGACGACGTTTGTTTTGTCAAAATCCGATATCATATGCTCAACTTATCAGCGGTCAAAGTTTGCAGTTGACTTTGAGGTGGACCGTACGGATGCTAACGTCAGCATTCCGTACTGTACGGACTGTAAAGTGGCTGAACCAAAATCTAACATGTGGCTTCCACGTCAACATTGTATGGACCAATCGAATCATGACACGTGTCCATCCGTACAGTCAGCGGCACACGTCATCAGCCAGTCAGCATCCACATCATCATCTGCGTCAACGACACGTCTTCATGATCGGCCAATGAGAGCTGGCCACATGGCACCCTCCTGGTGCGACACGTGGCCCTGTCTTCTCTTCTCTTCATCGACGAGTTGGTTAGTTGTTTGTCAAAAGGGTTAGGCGGCGGATTCGAAATCTTAACCTCCCACATGCTAAATTTCCGCTCAGCCGTTCAACAATACCACCGATGCTCAACTGAAAATGGATACGGGTCATTTTTGTTATAAAACGGGCGCGATTTTTGGGATTAAGAAATGGCTATGGGGGTTTGAACCCCGAACCGGTCGGGTTCCAAAGTAATTCGCCACCAACGAGCCATTCGAAACTGTCTAGTATATTAATGGCTCGGTTTTGTTTTGTTTAAGTTTAAAAACTAAATATCCTTAAAAAAAACCATAAATCCCTCTAATATATATAACAATCAAATCTCCAAAGAATTAAAATAGAAATCCCTGTAACCATCTAAGCCCGAATAAAGGATTGAAAGGGCTAGATTAATATGTTTAAATATTATAGGGAATATATAACAGATTTTTATATGTAAATGGGGGGATTTCTATGTAAAATTGGGAGATTAAGTTGTTTTTTGGGAGATATGGAGGATTTTCAAATATATGATTTGTAATTTGGAGAGATAAGGAATATTTTGTAAATCAATTGGTTAAAGGCCAATTTGAGCAATTTTTATGTATAAAAGGAGGGTGTGAGGTGAGAGTGGAGTTAAGTTTTTTTTTTCAGGTGATGAAGTCTTGAAGCTGTGGTGACACAAAAGAGAGGTCTTGTGGAGATTCTTTAAGCCATTCTTGTATGCCAGAGCACTGTTATGCTGCCGAAGTGCTTGGAGAATGGTTGTGGTGCTTTTGTAATTGATTTTGGAGTTAATCGGATCGGTCTCTCTATTGGAGTGGACCCGGAGACGTAGTCACGTTTGTGACGAACTCCGTTACCAATTTGTTTGCACTTCTTCTCTCCTTTCTCATGTTCTGATTTGTCACTTTAAGTTTTCAGTTTTTAATGCACAATTACGTTAATGTATCCATGAATTCAAATTTCGTAAACTTGGAACAATCATTGTAAAAGTTTAAGCATTCAATACTGCATATAGTCTAGATCCTATACAGATCAGAGGGTCCTCAAACAAAACAATCTGGACCATGTGGCAAGAGTTACACAACAAAAGCAACACATAATATGGAGGTAAATGTAAATTCAAACATTCTTATTATTAGAAATCTTGACTACAATTGGTTGGAAACATCCGAGCTTACAGATTCGGCTCAGAGGCCTGATACAACATGCTCAAATACAATATTCAATATGCTCCTTAACATGAGCAAAAATATTACACACTGGACCCAAGATTCATCTCTAACTTATCACTTACTATCCTAATGATCTGTTACAATATTTATATCATATCTGTAGGTCTAGAATCTTCCGTTTCAGCCAAAGATCATCACAATCTCCGATGAAGGAAACATAACGTGTGCATGAAATAGGTCAGCCTCAAATTTGAATTTCTTCTCGGTGGGTGCATAGGATGAAGTGTGGACCAATAATTAAGGTTAGGGACATTTCACAGAACAATTCAAAACACACTATAAGGATCCACAAGTTATGGGAAAGATCCACAAGCGATCAAACTAGTCGTTAGGCTTGAAACTATTCTGGTGTCAGTTGAAGAAACTATCACTTAATCCAGGAGCGATAACTTTCCAGAAAATGATCCAATCGATCTAAAATCTTGGAATACAGAAAATCAACATGTCTACAATAAAAACATAGATCCACAAGGTCTGGTGAGAAAATATGATGAATCCGCCAACGTGAATTGAACAAGAACAAAACTAAAATGAAAATATTTTTGGTTGATTCAAGATTGCCAAGAACCAAGGATGCTCCTGCATCACCTTCCCTTTTCAAAACCCATGGACATGTTGAATACCTTGGTGGTGTTTGCCATGGTTTTCTCCTTTTCCTCCTCGCCCTCTTCTTCATCTGTGGGGATCTTTCATCCTTTGATGAATTGAAAGATGGAGGATGACCCTACTAGCAATGGGGGTCAGAAGAAGGGTTTGTCTTCTTTGGAGGGTAGTTCTACATTGGCTTATGTTGTTCTAGTGACAGAGGAAGCTTTGATGTCCCCAAAGTTCATCAGTGCTCTTGAATCTTTTGGTGAGCCTAGTAGTGGATCTCAGGCACCACCTCCATTTCCTATTGAGTTGACACATGGCACTCCTGTAAAGTGCATGTTCAACTCTGTAGACAATGTCCCAGCCCTATCAATGATCTTTGTGAGATTGTTGACTTTCACCTCACAGGAATTGAGTGGAGAAGACCTCGAGGGGCCTTCTTCCTTAGCTTTTGATGCAGGAGGGTCAAAGGGTACCCCCTTGATATTCCACCCTTGTAGGCTCATCCACCCTCCCCTTATGATGATCTAAACTAGGATAACGATGACCTCTTGGTTGATGAGGACTAGGGGGTGCTTCTTCTTTATTTGTAGATTAGATTGTGTGTGTGTGTGTTGTGTTCCCTCGTGCTTGTTTTATATGTTCCTAGATGACCCTCGTCACCCTCGTAGGTGCTTGGATATAGGATTGTTTTTGTGTCGTAAAACTTCTTTTTGTCACATCATTCTTCTCTTTTTCATGCCTTTGATTTTTGACAATTGAGGATGACACAAAGTGTTGGGGAATTTAGGCCTCCCTCCATGTTGACCCAATTTTTTTATTTTCATTTTGTTTTCATGTGCCCTTCTTCACATGGTCTGATATAGTAGGGGGTTGATGACAATTCATTTATATATTATTAGACTTATTTATCTATATTTATGAGTAGCTCTGACCTTGAAATATCATATCCCCCTATCTCTTGTTTGTTATGTCCTTGTTTATCTCTTCTTTTTATCTTTCTCTCTTATTTGCTTTCTTTGTGATGTTGTGGTTCTAATGTGTTGTCCCTTGCGTGTGTGACAACATTATGTGTGGCTTATTTTTGACATCTAACATGTTTTTTCTATGGATTAACATGTTTCTTTGCAAGTGCACCTATGAAGTTTCTTTTCAATCAGACTCTGTGGAGCCTCCTACATCTAGCTTTCTTCAAGACCGAGCATCTGGGGGCACCTCCTTTTCAATTCGAGGACCTGCAAAGTGCTTACATCTTGCAAGATCTCTTTATCTAACTCTATAGCTCTAAGGACCTACAAATCCTTTTGTTCATCATTTGTAGGTCTATGGATCTACATAGCATTTGTTCAACTCTCCTTGGGTCTAAGGACCTATGGAGCCAACTTCTCTTCCTATGCTTTCAAGTGGGTCAGATTGCAGTCTACTTTCTTGACGGTTAAGGCATACTTTCTTTGAAGTCTTTCAATCTACTTTACCTCACATCTGGTAGCACATATTGTAATGTTCCTGTTTTAGAGGTAATTTGATTTAATTAATTTAATTAATTAAGTTGTCCAAAATAATGATTTTCAAGAGGATGACTAATTAGTTACTTTAATTAAATCATTAAGTGGTATTAAGTTAATTAATTATAAGGTTATCAAATAAGATTAAAATTAAAAGGTGACCTTATATTTAATTAATTTAATAAAGTGACTTGATTTTAAAATATATTATAAAGTCACTTAAATAAAATAAAAGAATATTCTAGAAGCTTTTGGAGAAATTGGGGAAAAATAATAAATAGACATCTTGGGCTTCATTCTCAACAGGCAGATTTGATGTTGTTGTTGTTGATTGTCAATTCATCTTGTGGAGCCTAGGGTTTCTGCAGATTGCTTCTTATCATAGGAAACGGAAACTTCCTATTGATAGCAATTTTGAGGGTGTGAAATATCACCTGAATTATTGCAGCTGAGGGAGAGATTACTTCAGACTTCTCGTTTGGAGCAAAATTTGTGGCCATTGGCCAATTTTGGAGCAAATCAATTTGGGGATTCATAGCTATTTATTTGGTGTTGATTCTTCTTTCCTTTGCATCAATTTTTCCTTGAGTAGAAGGATAGATTTTAGTTGTGAGGTGATCTAATATAAATCAGATATTTGCAGTCATAGCTGGGATGCCATTGGAGGTTTATTATTATTTGTGGAGCTTTATATGTGCATCATTTCTTCTCAAGGCTTGGTGCGCCCACTTTATGGGAGTATAATGACAATACTTGGTGCTTGAGATAGCTTGTATTAGCTGCCAATTATTTTAAATTTGATATCAGACCTGAATAGGGGCGGCTGGGTGAACAATTCATTTTTTTGCAAAAGAGAGCTCAAATAGAATTCGATTTCACTATAGAAGGGTGGCACTAGACACAAGAAGGAAGGACGAGCATGTGGGAGGTGATTTGGAGCCTCATAAAGCTGGAAATAATTTCATATCTGCCACTATATCATCTATAGGGGTGACTGGTTCAGAGGTTCGATTGTCTCCAAGAAGCACCATTTGATGCAACATTAACTACAAGTTCCTCTCCAGCCAATAGACAACTACATTCCAATCAGGTTTCCTTCATTTATCATTTAATTAGCATTGCATATTAGGTGTTGTAAGTTATAGCTGTAGGTTGCATTCATTTTCAGCAGTTGGTATATTTGATGTCTATGTAATTTTCCAAGAGTCTTGGCTGAGTTGATTTCATCATTGTATTGGAAAGATATTTGCATTGAAGGAGTAATAAGAAGTTGTTGATTTTATGCATTGAATCAGTTTTAGAATTTACATGCCAAGTGTTTGACAAAATGCTCTTGGCTATAGATGTACTTTATGTAATTTAGTTCTTCATTGGAATGCAATTTAAATTGCATAGGAGCATTGTAATTTGACAAAATGCTTGCATAGTAGTTGTAGAAGTCTATTTAAGCTTTCAAAAATCATTTGGTATTCAATCTTGCATCAAACAACAAACTGTAAACAACATATCAGCCACCTACACATTGCATACAAAGTGTTTGAAGAAATTACAAGGCTGCAAATTGGGGAAAATTGTGATCAGTTTGAGCAAGGCTCATTACACACATGCTCACTAAAGTGGGGGGAAAATATAACAAAGTGAATTTTCACCCATTGCAAATTCCTTGTTTGCATCCCCTCACCTTAGAAAAATTAAATTCGATAATGCATTTCCAGTTTATCCATTCGCTCTCCACCCACTTGGTGGTTGTCTGTAGTTTCAGTGGGGGAATTTTTTTCGGGGACACTAGCGCAACACATGGATATCTGTACAACGCATTGTCATCCTGACAGGATTCCCGTCTTTGGAATCTACATAGACATTACACTTCTCCATTGCTGATGAAGAGTAATGCCCCTACGCCCTTGACCAACCTCAAACAACTCTTTTGGGATGCTATTCACTTCAAAACATTTCATTCTTCATGCAATTGGATCTTCTTCACAATTTTTCACACTTCTACACACTTTGGCTTGATGTTGTTGAATTCTCTACACACTTCTTGATCACACTTCACTTCTTGTTGCACTTTTTCCACCATTGGAGTTGTGACTTGGTGTCTTGCAATATTGCTTCTTCATTGTTGCATCAACATTGACTTTGCTAAGCTTGCATCTTCCTCTACATGTTTGAGGACATCTTGATTTGGAAGGTGATATTGTTTCATTTCTCCATTTCCATAGCATTGTCATTTGATTAATGTAGCATAGTTTTGTCATTTCTTGGCATTTCCTCCATTACTTTCTTTATCAATTTTTCTATCTCGTGGCTATTCTAGCTGTTCGTGGAGGTGGGAACACTGAAATAGGGATTTGATTGTGGCAAGCCCCAAAACAGCCCCAACATTTTTCCCCATTCTATTGTGTGTAGGTTTTGTGTTTGTGTGGAGCTTGCAGGAGGCTAGACCATTTGTAAGTTGTATTTCCATAACCTTTCACTCTTGTTAAATTCTAGTTAGAACCTTGAAGCATATCTCTCGTTATTATGTTATATTGTCATTTTCTACTTTCGTTATTGCATTAAACTGTATTAGTTATGTAGTAAGCTCGTTTCCTAAGGTTTTGCATTGTATTTCATACTTTTTGTCTGTATCGACGCTAGCGCACCAGCGAGATGCCAGTGTGTCCCATTTTCATCCCTATTCCATATTGTTATCCTCTAGTAGAGAGCTATCTAAGGTACAATCTGAAATATAGAAACCTGCTCTCTTAACCTCCTAAATTTTTTAGGTTAGTAGAAAGATAGAAGTATTGAGATTTCTCTTCTTTCTCTACCTTAAATATATTACAACTTTCCTAAACCATCCATCTAGCTTGAGGTATATCAAGGCAGCTAATCATTCTAGACTCTCCTATGACCTAGGGTCTTGAGTGTTTGGCCCCCTCCTCTACAAATGGTTATGCTTTTAACATAACCAATGCACTAGTGATATTTGTGTGCCTAATGAATGGCATTCTATTACCTTTCACCAACTCCTTTTTCATTGTTTACTTGGATGAAATCCTTGTCTTTGACAACACTTGGGAGGAACATGTAGAGCACAAATCACATGTCACAGAAATTATCTACTAGCACAAGTTGCAAGCTAATTTAAGAAAATGTAACTTTGACATAGTGCAAATCCATTAGCTAGGTGACATCAATGATTGTACAAGTATCTATTAAATTTGAAGAAAATCAAGGTAATTTGACATTGATCATCTTTGTGCAATTTCATAGAGTTGCAAACTTCTACCGCATGATTTCTTTTAGATCCTCGTGCATCACTTGGTCAACTAATCATATTATTCTCGCCAAGGTAACATTCATTTGGACATGTGTGTAATAGCATACTTTTGAGGAGCTCAACCAATGACTCTATATACAATGCCTACTCTAGTAATGTTTGACATTGTGCACTCATTTGAGATTTAAACTAATGCATCTGACCATGCACTTGGTGTACTACTCACTTAGCATGGGCATTCAATCACCTCCCATTCAAAGGCATTAAATGATATGGTGCAATGTTTCTTCATAGGTATGAGACAATTTTATGCCATTAAACAAGATATCAAGCAATGGAAACAATATACTTTGAGAAAGAAGATAATCATTCATTCCAATCATAAGCCCCTTTATTTCTTGCACAAAAATATAAAGTTGGAGAATCGGTGAAACAGGAAGTGGATGATATACCTTCAACAATTCCATATAGTGATCAAGCACATGAAGAGGGAAAATAATAAGGAAAAATATTTCCTTGATGGACTACCAATTCACACACTCGTCATGAAGTTAGATTCGTGTGACCATAACTTTTCCAATTTTAAGGACCTCTAATTAATAGATCAAAACTTCATATGGAACTACATCATATTTGTGCAAGTTGAACATACTGGTGAATTTCATCTAAGTGACAGGCTTCATATTAAGCTCATACATTTGTGTGTTCCAAAATTTGCACCTCTCTAATGACTCATCTAAGAGGCACACTATTCCAAGACAATTAGACACTTCAACATTATTAAGACTTTGGCAATAATATAATCACTTTTATTGGCCTCACATGTATATAGAGATTAAGCTCCACATTAAATCTTGCATTCATTTTTGAATTGTCAAGTACATGAACAAGAATATTGGGCTTTAAACACCTCTTGAAGCTCAAGCATTATACACCTAATGCAGTTTTTTGAAGTTCCTAAGAATCTATTAGCATGGATTTCATGAGTAGAATTCCTATGAAAAAGCATCAAAATGATTAGCTAATTGTTGCAACGGAAAAAATTTCAAAAATGGCCATAATGATTGCTTTTAAGAAAAGTCACAATAAAAGAAATTTTGCATCTCTTCTTCAACCATGTAGAATTATATTTCAATATACACACATCCATTGTTTTTTATCATGAATTGATATTTTTTAGCATATTTTGGCAATCTTTGTGGGAAAGATTTCCTACATTGTTAGATCAATCCATAGCCTTTCATTTTCAAATAGATTATTAGAATAAGGTATTAAACCACATTTTTATGCACCTATTGTGCATCTACAACCATATGCACCCATGCACTTAGGATGACAATCTTATTTAAATCAAACATGCCTGCAATAGAGTTTTTTCATAGTACAACAAGGAATAGCCCTTTCCAAGCATGCCTTGGGTTCCAACCTACAATTCCCCTTCATATATCCTATTATGCACCACCATATTAGGAGTCACACACACAAGAAAAAGAAGTGGATAAAGCACATTTAGAGTGTTCACCTATAGATTTAGCAAATTCTCTCACATCAATAGTAGAAATATAAAGAGCAATGTGATGTGTGTAGCACACCTCACTGGTTTAAGGTTAATGACAATCTAGTTGCATCTTCAAAAGTTAAATTTCAAGGATCCACACCATGAGATGAAACCTCCATGTTGTGGTCCATACACCATTTTATGCATAGATGGTGAGAATGTCTATGTTCTTGATCTGCATCAATGCTTGGGTTTACATCCAATGTTCATTGTTGAACTCCTCAACTATGATATCCTCCTCTTCTTAAGCAAGCTACAACTCAATATCCTTATAACTTGGATCATGATCACTTGTGTATTTTTGCACAAGACAAGATCATTCAGACTACCACGAGATTAATATGCAAATATTAACATCATTCATTCAAATTATCTACAGCAAGGCAATATGCAAATCAAGTAATTCAGTACAATCTTCGGTAGATCCACATTTGATTTCCATAGCTCATTAAAGACATGATGGGGGCCATCACTTCTTAGGAAAGGGTGAATTATTAGAATGTAATCATGCAATCCCTTGAAAGCATTGTGGATGTCATGAGACTTGGCATTTTGCACTCTCCTCTAAAGCATTTGTGCCCCATGTGTAACTACCAATGCCATTGCACATTGCTACACATGACTATGCATTATTCATTATGTATTCTCATGCATGGTTATGCATAACTTTGTGAACATATCTACACATTGAGAAATTTGGCCATGAAATAGATTGTCAATCCTAAAGAAGCACAAACAATATGACAATTGGAAGGTTGATAGTTTAGAATGAACCATTCTAACATTCATTTCTTGTTTTGTAACTATAACATAATATATTCTTTATATATGCACACTTCTCACTTGGAGACTAGATAAACGATGAGTATTGTATAGGCAAAGACAAACTAGTTTGAAGTATTACCCCACTATAGTCAAGATAATCTTCATTCCTAACCATGGTCTTTGTAAACATCCATTCTAACCTATTTATTTTTTTATGACTAGAAGTAGTGTGCATATGCTAAAAATATCCACTTCAATTGTGCATTTGATTTATTATGTCTTGTTTTTCATTTGCATAATATATCAACACCATTATTCATATAATTTTTTTTTCCTTGAGACCACATA